>CM033644.1:91722344-91880008 GCA_019512145.1 Engystomops pustulosus
TACATATAACTGAAAAAGATCTGAATTACTTTCTATTTCTTCTGAGTATTAACTACTGTGTACTTATCACTTTATAATCTCAAGAGCCATTAATCATCATTTGTACAATAATATTGTTCAGTCCTCCGAAGCTTATTATGAACTCAAGAGTCTTGCACACAGCACCTTGATCAATTCACCGTTCCTTGGCCTTCTACTTATACTTTAAAGGTTTCCAATCTCATTTACTCATTAGGGAGCCATATTAAGCTTATTCTTTATACACTTCATAGCAAAGCCTTCATAAGTACATGACATCTCCTTTCAAATTTAATTTTTTTAACATGTTAGTCCCATAAAAATTAATGAAAGGGTGGTAATCACAATGTTCACAAAGGGCACTTGAAGACCTTTTAAGGGAACCTATCATCAGGTACCTTATTTTTTTTAAAAATAAAAATAGGTTCCAAAAGCCCATTACACTTTACTTCCAAACAGGGTTGGTGCCAGCACTAGTCAAGTTCAAGCTTCCAGAGCTGTTGGGGGGGGCCCACATAAGGCTGTACATAAAGAATCCATGGGGGTAAGAGGGGGCTGTATCTACTTAATCCATAGGGTGTGAGGGGGACTGATATAAAATAACCATGAGGGGGCTGTTTGGTATGATAAACTAGGGACAGGTGACTGCCCAGGTGCTTACTCCCTCACCGATGTCTTGAGGTGAGCTCTGTTGCTTTGTGAAGGAGCAGTAGAGAGGGTTGTGAGTCAGCAGGAAGGAGGGGGCTGAGAGACGAGGAGCATGGAAAAAGGGAGGGATTGAACAGCACAAGACAATTTTTAGTTCTGATATGCATCCAAACCACCTCCGTTTTGTCTAGGTCACATTACTTTGTAAAGCAAATTGGTAAAAATGTTTAATCTAAAAATAAATCACTTTCTCTGTGTAAACAAATAATTAAAGCTGCCTGAAATGCTAAATTTATGAAACCCCAATGCAACTTTTAGCAACATAAGCACCGGTAGGTAAAAATACAAAGCTTCAAAACTGCAATTTAACCCCTTAGTGACTTGGCCTGACAAGGCTCTAGTAACGGGGTTTAAGGGCCCTAACTTTTTTTTTTTTTTTTTTGCGTGCCACCTTAAAATGTTGGGATAGACTAGTTTTTAATCAAGCTAATAAAAGGTGAATTGACTGTGTTTGTTTGTGAAATGGATGAAACATTTTTTTCATTTTTATTCTGGGTTAAAAGTGGAAAAAAAGGCTTTTTTTGTAATTTATAGTACATATTTTTTTCATTTTTAAGTTAACTCAAAATGAACATTAGTAATGAATTCTCTATTTTGTTTTGATCTTTTTGTATTGTCTTAGGCAAACAGGGCAACTATGGCAGTGTTTTTTGTAGTGTAACGGGGGATTCTTTTTTATATATAGGGAAATCTCAATGTATTTTTATGAATATTTATAAATATTTTGTGTTTGTATTTTTACTTTATATGCCCCAATGAGGTCATAAAAGACCCCGGGGGGACATTATCACCTGTGACTGGGGATTCTGATCAGAGCTGGACTGGGTCTATTTAGACGCAGAGGCTCTGGTTAGCCCAGTTTAGACCCGGCGGTCACATGAGTCTATGTGTTCCTTTCTGCAGTGCAATGCTGTGAGGAGCAGAGAAGGGAGAGGCGGTAATAAACCATATCTCCCATCTCCCTAGGGTCTCCGGGTGTCTCTAACACATAGACACCTGGTCCTGCTCTCACGGCTAACCCGGGAGCAGTAGAAAACTGCAGCAATGTCTAAAGATGTCGCTGCAGACCCGGGACCTGCGGCCGCTGATGCCTAAAGTGACTAATTTATCAACAAAGTAATCTCTCTATTCTCAAATCTGTAAACTATGCACAGATTGTGTGTGGGGGTGGTATTGGTAAATCTTCTAGACTAATCCACGTGTTTATTGTGTCATCTGGTTGTACTTGTTCTTGCTACAAACTAAGCCCAGCAACATACAGCCATAGTCGCTAAATGAATCATGGACTGTGCGATCAGCAGATTTCATATGTTGACCACAGTGGAGACTACTGGACTCCATGTATCATAGTGATGCAAGGAGTCTCTTCTTCCTCACAGAACAGCAGCACTGAACTGTAATTATGATCACAATACCATTCCGCGGGAAAGGAGGGACTCCCTGTTTCATAGATCACATTTCCTCTTCCATGAAATCTGTGATTAATGAACAAACTACAGTTACACGCTGTTAGACCTTTGCCCTAAACAAATCTGCTATTTGTACAAAATTTCATTTTCTGCTCAACAAAAGTTAAAAATTGATTATTGGCAATATATATTTAAGCTAGCACTGAACAATTGTTACATTTTGTCACAGACTGCTATGAATAGGTATTGATTTCATTTTCTAACTTTAAGAAAGGCACATTGCTCTACACTTATTGAGTGCTGTGCACCTTTTCATTTTAAATTAACTAAGAAAATGAATTACCGGTAATTGAAATTACGAATCCTTTTTGTAATTATCTTCAACATTATTTTTTAATACTATTATATATGAAACCCAACATATACACACATTTTGGATAGTGGTAAATCCTTGCTCCTCCAATACAGTTTGACTTTGTATCAGGCAGCTCCAGGCGAGCTGGGAAAATGTCAGCATTGTGCGTTGTCAAATTTAATAAGCAGTTTCCAGAAGTAAGTTTTGATGTGCTCAAACAACTTGGACGCACCATTCCATTACAAGGATATTTTCTTAAGTCTCCTCTTGAAGGGACAATTTTTACTCAACAATGATAACACAGCTGTGTTTGGTAAGGACGCTGACACAGCACCTGCTTCCTGATGAATTTAACCATATGTTTGGGGCAGCCCAAGTCCCTATTTTATCCTTCAAAATAAAAATCATATTCAACAGGTCTGGAAAAATGTGTCACCATTTGATTTGTAACAGTAGAGTGAAGGAAAGAGTATAATTACCCCATGACTTAGTATGGTAAAATTACCCTTCACTTCCAATGTTATGAGCTCTGCATCTCACAGCATACATAATAATTACACTCCAGAGTTGCCAGGTCATTCAGACTGTAATTATAATGTGATTTGTATTGTTTATTTCATAGCAACATAAAGAACCTTGTACAGTAATTACTTTTTAAGTGCTTGTTCTTGATAATTGTAAGGTTGAATTGAGGAATGCGTGGATGCAGCTAGATTTTCCATGGGGCTGGTCTCTTTCCCACCTCTTCCTTTTCACATAACTCAGGGCCCCGGAACAAAGTGCTAGCAGGAAATCAATATGCAATTTAAAGAACATTTCAAATGCACTTTTATTCAGACTAAAATTGATATCATTGTCATACTCTTATATAATGCTATTTTCAAAACTGGAAAAACTAATGTCGAAATTTCTGAAAGGGGACAAACAAACTGTGCAGAACATAATAATGTTGTGAGGGATGGAAAAGATGCATACAAGTATGTACACAATTAACATATTGAAAGACACATTATACAACAAACCACACAGCCATTAGCATCTATTCCTTTTTTTTCAAATTGAGATCTATAATCATTTAACACATCTATGAATTTTAAAGGAAAAGATGTTTTAAATAAACTACTTGGGTGCCCCTATGTGTTGTGGTCTAACAGCAATGACCCCCTTAAGACTGCTAACTGCCATGTTTCATCTGTAGTTGCTAAAGTTGCAAATACAGGTGAAGCCCAATAATAAGTAGTAATTGTGTCGAGTTACTGCTGAACCACACCATTGAGATATAGAACTGGTTAACATGACAGACTTAACGTGTTACACATAATAACTGAGCCTATAATTGTCCTGCGCCTACTTCTCATAGCCCCTAGATTTATGTGGAGCTCGACAGGCAGTTAAACACCTTCCAACAGGTCAATAAACAAGACTGGGTGAAAGTCCATAGATTTATTAAAGAGGAGTAGGATTAGGCTGAAACTGAAGAAAAAAAACAATATACAGGTTATTAGAATACAGTAATGAATAACAGAAGCATAAAACAAGCAGCAAGTCCATGTAGATATAGTTTGGGAGCAAACACGGCCATCCACGAGGTTAGGCTGCTATGTACAGATCTGTCTAGAACAGTTCATGTGACAAAGTTTATACAGCTGTAGGAAGGGTTACATGGCAGCCAGTAATACCTGAGAATCAGGCAACCACTTTAAAAAATGTATTTTACATATTTTGAATAATTTCTATGGTAGTTTTCTCTGTGTATGTGTTTGCATTTCCGCTACCTTGCACCTGGTAGCCTTGTTCTCAGATATTACTTATACACTCATGATTGGTTCGGCTTGCTTGTAATATGTGCACTTGCCTATCATGTTTTATACCATGTAAAGGACAAGTAAGGCTCTAAAAACGTAGGTTACGCCTTGCCATATAACCTGTATATCATTAAACCTATATTAACAAATCATTTTTTTACTGGAGGTGCTGCTTTCTTCATTTGCTTCTGTCTTTACAAGACCTGTATAGTGATTGCCTGGTAGCTTTAATCATATACAGAAACATGGAGAATTAAATAAGTTGGAACCAGCAGTGAAATAATTAGGAAGTGTATAGATTATGCTACATGAGCACTAAGGGTTAAAAGCTTCCCTGCTTTGAATGTAGTGTCCATAGAGCTTGGGGGATAATGAAGGAGCCAATGATAAAGCTTCAGGTGCAAAGAGATATATCAATTTATGCAGGATCACAGACTGTGATGGTAAACCGGGGTTACTTTTATCAAAATTCATATGAGATCCGGCTGAGCCTCACCCTGTTCCATCTGGATTATATTTTGAAACACAATCTGGACGTAACATGTGAACGCACCCTAAGCTTATAACTTTTCTTTAGCAATTTATGGTGCTATATATGGGGTACCATAGAAAAGGTCACATTACACAGTAGCAGAAAAAGAGAAACATCATCCATATTTTATATGTTTTCTCTCTTCCTAACTAAAGCCTTGGATATGTGGCCTCTAATTAAAAGGGCAATGAGGAAACTTCATTTTCATAACAATAATACAAAATATTTAGTTAGAGAGAGTTACGCTACAAATCCATGCTTCTTTTATAATGTATTGAGAAACTAGATGATATAAAGTAACATGCAGTGGGTACCAAAGTATTCAGACCCCTTTAAATGTTTCACTCAGTTTCATTGCAGCCAATTGGCAAGATCAAAAAAAAAGTTCTTTTCTTTTTGCTCATTAATGTACACATTGTACCCCATCTTAACAGAAAAAGACAGAAATGTAGATATTTTTGCTAATGTATTAAACAACACCTGGATTTGGGGATCCTCTGCCATTTTTCTTTACAGATCCTTTCCAGTTCCCTCAGGTTGGACAGTGAATGTTGGTGGACAGCCATATTCAAGTCTCCCCAGCGATGCTCAATTGGGTTTAGGTCAGGGCTCTGGCTGGGCCTATCAAGAATGGTCACAGAGTTGTTCTGAAGCCAATGCTTTGTTATTTTAGCTGTGTGCTTAGGGTCACTGTCTTGTTGGAAGCCAAACCTTGGGCCCAGTCTGAGGTCCAGCGTACTCTGGAAGAGGTTTTCATCCTCTGTACTTGGACGTATTCATACTTTCTTCAATTGCAATCAGTTGGCCTGTTCCTGCAGCTGAAAATCACCTCTATATCATGATGCTGCCACCACCATGTTTCACTGTTGGGATTCTATTTGGCAGGTGATAAGCAGTGCCTGGTTTTCTCCACACAAACCGCTTAAAATAAACACCAAAAAGTTTCATCAGACTAAAGAAGCTTATTTCTGCTGGCAGTCCTTCATTTGATGTTTTGCAAGCTGTATGCAGGTTTTCATATGCTTTGCACTGAGGAGAGCCTTACATCAGCACACTCTGTTATGAAGCCCCCACTGGTGGAGAGCTGCAGTGATAATTGACTTTGTGGAACTTTCTCCCATCCCCCTACTGCATCTCTGGCGCTCAACCACAATGATATTGAGATTCTTCTATACCCCTTTCACCCAGGTGCTTTTCCCAAGATTGCTTAGTCTGGCTGGACAGCCAGGGCGAGGAAAACTTGTGGTTGTCCTAAACTTCTTTCATTTAAGGATTATGGAGGCCACTGTGCTCTTAGGAACCTTGAGTGCTGCAGTAATTCATCTGTAACCTTGGTCAGATCTGTGCCTTGCCACAATTCTGTCACTGAGCTCCTTGGGCAGTTCCTTAGACCTCATGATTCTCATGTGCTCCGACATGAACTGTGAGCTATTATATAGACAGATTTGTGCCTTTACTAATCAAGTCCAATCAGTTTAATTAAACACAGCTGGCAAATCCGATGAAGGAGTAGAACCATCTCAAGGAGGATTGGAAGGAAATGGACAACATGTGAGTTAAATATGAGTGTTACAGCAAAGGGTCTGAATATGTTTGAACATGTGATATTTCATTTTTTCTTGTTTAATAAATTAGCAAAAATATCTACATTTCGTTTTTTTTCTGTCAAGAAAGGGTGCAGAGTGTACATTAGTGAGAAAAAAAATCTTTTTTAGGGGCTGAATACTTTCCGTACCCACTGTAAATGGCACATGGTAGGAAGAAACCGCCTTGATGCTTGTCAATTATCGCCTAGGATATGCAGAGCCAAGCAGGCAGAACTGTTAGGGGGCTTGAGTTTTAGGGTGCACGGTTGTATCTGTTGTACTGAGTCTAGTATCCCCATTACAGCTGTAAAATGTGAAGATTTTCCAGATATTTGTACATTTGTGATGATTGGTGCTGATATAATTTCTGCTGCTAACTGCCTGAATAATCAGAATCAGGTGCAGCCAAACATACACATTTAGAAGCAGCAGGATAAAAGTGAGCTTTATATTTAATAAAATAACTGTGAAGATGTAATGGAAAATTCAGAACAGAAAACCATATGGTGTAATGTCATGTAGCTCATAGAAGGCTACAAAAGTGCATCCCCTGCCAACTCTAAAAGTCTGCTCTTGTTTAAATCTGTCTTATGTTTGAGCCTTTGAATTATGAACAGGGTGTGCAGAAAACCACAGTAAAACATTACATCCGTGAGCTTTCCAAAGCTTCATTCTGAAACCACGTATCCATGCCTATGCTAAGAACACTCAACCTAATTTCCATGTCTCATTGAACAAAGGAACTGTTGGTAACTGCTCAGTGGAGATGCAGAACACACATCTTTTCTGTTGAATACCTGATAGAATTCATTTCTGCAGGTTTCCCTGTATAAAGAGGCATAAGCCTCAACACACAGGCAAGTTGAAATCACAAACACTATTGAATTGTATCCGATGTCTTAGAAATATTACTCCTATCAAGTATATATTGTATATCAGATATATAATCATTCAGGTCAAAAGTTTATATAGCTATACTCCATTATGCATATTGTTTTAATGTACTGTGAAAACAAGGACATGCATAATAAGTGACTGTGACTATGTGGAAAGGTTATACTGAGAAGACTCATCTGACATACAAAGCTAATCAACATTGTGATCTTACCATACATCAACCAGATTGAAGTGTCGACTGTCTTTCGGACTACACAAATTAGAATTATTTTATTGGTTAATGTCAGTGTAATTTACACTTTGAGAAAATATACTTAAAACGTACATGTATTTTTTCAGTTATCCTCTTTGCAGGCTCTATCTTAAGACTGTTTCCCAAGAGCAAGTTTGGTCCAACAAACTCACTCCATGCACTTGTGGGATCCAACAGGCTGAACCTAGAACCACTGACCACAACTCAGCATATCAGTTTGGTGCAGTGATTCTGAGTTTGGTAGGTAAATCCTGAATACAGAAAGTTTGTTGTACCAAACTCATATGCGGGAAACTGCGGGAAACTGGGAGTTCAATTCTCAGTTTTCTGGTGGGCTGATACTAGTAATTATGATGTGTCCCATTCACAACAAAGAAATTTGAAAATAATCTGATCTGATGAGTCAGTATCTGTACCTGCTCTCCTTTCCACCTCAGCTGCTGTATAGTCTCATAACACATAAAATACATAAGTACATCATATAATGAATGGGGCCCTACTTTAGACTTTATCAAGGCCCTATACATGTGGAGATACCACCGATTTGATTTTTAATTCTCTTATGGAAGACATTATTGAGGTTTTTATTGCATGAACTAACCGTTTTGGTGTTAAGATTAGTTTATTTAATATGATTATATCTGACTATGATTTTAATTATAGTGGTAGGTTCTTAATCAGAACTCTCCTGATATCACTACTGTAGATATAATTTTTAGGTATATTTTTTTAGATATATTTTTAGCACATATTGGATGTCACGGTCTATAAATAATGAGAAAATGTAATGATATATGATTATCAAAATAGGAAAATATAAATGAAAAAATATGTAGCTTGAAATAATCTTCTCCACATCTGCTACACAGAAAAAGTTAAATCTTTGCCAACTTTTTTTTCTTTCTTGACAGTTAGCCTTGCCCCCTCTCCTTCCTGTGTGTATGTCTTAGTCTTCTCTTTACCACGTGTAGTAATTTCTGGGTAAGAGGAGGGTAAAAGTTAATAATCTATAATTTCTCTGCACTATTCAGCCCTTACCATATGTGCTATAGAAGGTGGTCAGTCTACCAGTATAATATGGGTACTGAAGGGTGCAGAAGTAGATGAAAACCTTCTGGCATTTGCTATTTTTTCTTGCACAAAGAAATATAAATATTATAAATATATAGTATAGTGAAAATGTTTTTGCCAGGTGGGGGGAAAGATTTTTGAAAAAATAGAAGGGTTAATAGATTATTTCACCCTTTTAAAAGTGAATGTGAATAAATCAAGGAAGAGTCTACATGAAATCAATATTTGGTGTGATCACCATTTGCATAATCATTCAGGTCAAAAGTTTATATAGCTATACTCCATTATGCATATTGTCTTAATGTACTGTGAAAACATGCATAATAAGTGACTGACTATGTGGAAAGGTTATACTGAGAAGACTCATCTGACATACAAAGCTAATCAACATTGTGATCTTACCATACATCAACCAGATTGAAGTGTCGACTGTCTTTCGGACTACACAAATTAGAATTATTTTATTGGTTAATGTCAGTGTAATTTACACTTTGAGAAAATATACTTAAAACGTACATGTATTTTTTCAGTTATCCTCTTTGCAGGCTCTATCTTAAGACTGTTTCCCAAGAGCAAGTTTGGTCCAACAAACTCACTCCATGCACTTGTGGGATCCAACAGGCTGAACCTAGAACCACTGACCACAACTCAGCATATCAGTTTGGTGCAGTGATTCTGAGTTTGGTAGGTAAATCCTGAATACAGAAAGTTTGTTGTACCAAACTCATATGCGGGAAACTGCGGGAAACTGGGAGTTCAATTCTCAGTTTTCTGGTGGGCTGATACTAGTAATTATGATGTGTCCCATTCACAACAAAGAAATTTGAAAATAATCTGATCTGATGAGTCAGTATCTGTACCTGCTCTCCTTTCCACCTCAGCTGCTGTATAGTCTCATAACACATAAAATACATAAGTACATCATATAATGAATGGGGCCCTACTTTAGACTTTATCAAGGCCCTATACATGTGAAGATACCACCGATTTGATTTTTAATTCTCTTATGGAAGACATTATTAAGTTTTTATTGCATGAACTAACCGTTTTGGTGTTAAGATTAGTTTAGATAATATGATTATATCTGACTATGATTTTAATTATAGTGGTAGGTTCTTAATCAGAACTCTCCTGATATCACTACTGTAGATATTATTTTTAGGTATATTTTTTAGATATATTTTTAGCACATATTGGATGTCACGGTCTGTAAATAATGAGAAAATGTAATGATATAGGATTATCAAAATAGGAAAATATAAATGAAAAAATATGTAGCTTGAAATAATCTTCTCCACATCTGCTACACAGAAAAAGTTAAATCTTTGCCAACTTTTTTTTCTTTCTTGCCAGTTAGCCCTGCCCCCTCTCCTTCCTGTGTGTATGTCTTAGTCTTCTCTTTACCACGTGTAGTAATTTCTGGGTAAGAGGAGGGTAAAAGTTAATAATCTATAATTTCTCTGCACTATTCAGCCCTTACCATATGTGCTATAGAAGGTGGTCAGTCTACCAGTATAATATGGGTACTGAAGGGTGCAGAGGTAGAAGAAAACCTTCTGGCATTTGCTATTTTTTCTTGCACAAAGAAATATAAATATATAGTATAGTGAAAATGTTTTTGCCAGGTGGGGGGAAAGATTTTTGAAAAAATAGAAGGGCTAATAGATTATTTCACCCTTTTAAAAGTGAATGTGAATAAATCAAGGAAGAGTCTACATGAAATCAATATTTGGTGTGATCACCATTTGCCTTCAAAACAGCCTCAATTCTTTATGCATGCAATTTTTTGAATCTTTGCTAAACATCACAGAAAAAAAAACCAGACATTTAATGGATTCTAGGCTCACCAAACTTGCAAGAAACCTTCACTTTGCTTAGCTGTTGCCTGAATACACTCATTTATCTCACTCTCTAGCCTTTCTACAAATAAACTGCCTTCTCCCACAGCTAAATATTTCACTTATCAGTCCTAAGCACATGTTCCCTTTTCCCATGTTTTGGCTCATGGTTGAGTTGCTTGGCTTTGTTTCCACATCAAAAGTTTGGTTTATTCCATACAGCTGTGGTGGCGAACCTATGGCACAGGTGCCAGACGTGGCACTCAGAGCCACTTGTATGGGCACTCAGGTTATCAACCTGAAACACCAGAAAGGAACAAATCCACTAAATCTTTCTGCAGTCCCAGGCAACTTTAGAGATGCTGCTCTCAGCGCTATTTTTAAAAGACACTTCATTGGCTGTTTGGAACTGTGGGAAAAGTGAAAAGGTGTGGACAGGGCTGCAGTATCTTTTTGAGGTTCGCCTGCTGGACCCTTCATTTCTTCCTCTACAGTGAGACCCTGGAGAGAAGCTACAATGAGAGTCTGAATTAGCACTCTTTCATTCAACTGTATTGGTGTCCTCAGGGGGCTGATATGATTGAAAGATGTGGAAGAACAGGTAACAATACATTACTGCATAAAATGCAATGTTGGCACTCCATGGTAAATAAAAGGATTTTGGTTGTAGCTTGGGCACTCGGTCTCTAAAAGGTTCGCCATCACTGCCATACAAAGTCTTTCTGGCCATGCTACTCAAAACAGTACATGAACAAACATATGACACCCTGGTTCTGGCATTCCCACTGCTGGTTATCCCATCACTGTGAAGGAAGGCACAATGAAGATTTTTGTATGACCACTTTGTCTACAGTCCACAGTCTTTGCCTGGGAGGGATTTTGCTGATGAAGTATGAATACCTGTTGTTGGTTTTTTTTGCCATGCTCAGGCACACCATTTTTTTGTAACCTGAAACTTATTTCACAACTTTAAATTTGCAGCATAGTATAACTTTTCTTCACTGAGTTTCAGTTTTATTGCAGACATAGCAGTGATGGTGAACCTTTTAGCAGCCAAGTGCCCAAAAAGCAACCCAAAACCCCCCTTATTTATTGCGGGGTGCCAACCAAAAATAAAGCAGTAACATTGCTCCCTGTTCTTCAACAACTTTCAATCATATTGGCCTCCGGAGGACAGCAGCACTGTAAAAAAGATGCAAAATTAGCATCATTTTAGTTTCTTTCCAGTGTCCCTCTGTACACAGAGAATAGTGGGGTCAGCAGAAGGTCCTCCGAAGATAATTCAGCCCTGTCTATTGATTCTCCCTCTTCCTACAGTCCCAAGTAGTAAAATATGAATGAAAGCAGCATCTTTTAAGTTGCTTGGAAATGCAGGAAGATTCTTTGAGTCCTGTCTGGTGTGATGGGGCGATGGCCCGTGTGCCACTACTCTCTCACAGAGTATGGGTGATAACACTTTAAAGTGCTGTAGTGGAACCTTTAGGCTGATCATTGGATACAGTCAAGGGAGGCAGGCAGAGGCTCTAAACAGTTGCGCTGACAGTTATGATGACAGTGAGGAGACTTTGAGTGGTTCCCGATCAACCATTGTCATTACAGTCTGCATGAGACCACTTTTTTGTCAGCCATAAAATGTGTATTTGAAGAAAAAGTGTTAAAAAGTCTGTATGGTTCTTAAATCAATTAAAATGTTACACCTTACAGAGTTCCATAGAGTGAAAATTAACAGGTTTCAGAAAATGGTGAGGGGAAGAAAACTTCTTGCTACATACGAAAACATTACAAAATTATATATCTTTGGTATTTCTGTGATAGAGATGATCCAAAGCATTATTTGGACTACATATTACATAGTAAGTACGGTTGAAAAAAAGACATGTCAATCAAATTAAACCAAGGAAGGTAATGGATTCAATTAGGAAGGGATGTAAAGGAAAACAACTCTATACTACAACATGACCATTGTCACGGGTGATCCCGAGACCCATATGACGGGTCGTGGGTTCACCCATGCCCCTCTGCCCCCAGCAGCGCATCGCCCACGCATCTTACCCGTCCCCTTTCTCAGTCCCATCTGCCGTGTGCGTGCCCCCGACTCCTAGGGCAGTCAGCCCTAAACCTCTGATGAAGCCAGTTTCAGCAAAACATGTCGGGAGGGTCTGGTTGAGCAGTATATTTTAACCGGCAATAGGCAGTATATAGGAAAAATGTCAAAATCGGAGGTCACATATAGGTTAATTTATTAGCCCTTTAGATAGAGAAGTGGAAATGTTTTGCATATAACAGGAAGAATTGGTATGAATCTGAGAATATCTCTCATTTACCTATAGATGCTTATTATAGCGTCGGCTGCTATAAGAGAGGGAACTGATCAATCCCTCTAGCATAAGTTCTCTACGAACGCCCGTTTGTGGAGCATCCCAATCCTGCTGTATCCAATTTTCCAGTCACTGCCCATTGTGTATTTTAATACACTTTAGTTTTGTTGTTCTTAATCAGATTTCTAATAAAAGTTAAATGTCACCATTTTGTGCCCGGGTGGCCCAGGTGGCTTAAGGGTTATTTTGGTTGCATGCTGGGCGACTGAGTTTTTCCCCGACTCCTAGGGCACGCGCACCGGCCAGCGCGCCATTAATTGCCGGCGGTCATTTTCACAATATTTGTGTTTACACCTTAGAGAAAGCCCCCCAGCGATATTTCTGCATTCCTGTGTGTTTCTGCTCCTGAGTTCCCGTGTTCCCATATTCCCATGTTCTTGCGTTCCTGCTCCTGAGTTCCTGTGTTCCCGTGTTCCCGCTTCTGTGTTCCTCTGTTCCCATGCTCCTGTGTTCCTGTGTGCCTGTGTTCCCATTCCCATCTGCCTGGACCTCCTGTTGCTGACCCCGGATTGGACTTGACCTTGCATCTCTGCCACCTGCCCTGAACCTGTGCCTGAACCTAACCATGAGACTGTTTCCTGCTAAGGTACCTCGATCTTCAAAAATAGACACTGTGCTATTAATTCTGACCTTTATAGGATAGAAAAATTAAAAAAAAAAAAGGTAAGTGTTTTGTCATTATTGAAAGCTTCAGGTGACCCATCATTATGTTATGATCACTTCTCCTGATTTCCTGGATACTGACATTTTGGACAATTTCCGCAGTGTTAAAAATTAAAGGTCCAACAAAGTATTACAACTTGAGGGCCTTCTACAAACTTCCCCATAAAATTACCCTGGAAAAAGTTGATAAAATGTCTCCCTTTCACAGATGAAACAGAACCCTAACCCCAATTAAGATTTGGAAATTAACATATCTCATCATCACTGTCAGGATCCGGGATGTGTGGATCCACTGGACCACCACGGGAGGTGGTACTAGCCAACACCCGGGATCGCAGGTTGGATTTGCTGCGGCAGGGTACCACCAGGTTGTTCCACAGGTGCGACCAGGCCGCGGTGGCAGCCGAGGTCCAGGTACCTTAACGGAAGACAGTCTCATGGTCAGGTAAAGGCACAGGGTCAGGGCAGGTGACAGAGATGCAGGGTCAAGTCTAATACTGGTAACACAGGAACACTGAGGGACTCTGGTAACACAGGAGCATGGCAACACAGGACTCAGGAGCAGGAACACACAGGAACGCAGGAGGCACAGGAACGCAGGGTAATCACTAGGGAGCTTTTTCTAAGGCTGTGAGGCACAATGATCCGGCAGGGTGTGATGGGAGAGGCAGGTTTAAATAGTCTTATGGGAAAATGGCCAGCGGCAATTAATGGCGCGCTGGCCCTTTAAATTCCGAGAGGCCGGCGTGCGCGTGCCTTAGGACACGGGGACTCGCGCACGGAGCGAGGCCGGGACTTGGGAGTCGGGACAGGTGAGAGGCACTGGCGCTGCGCCTGCGGGGAACGATATGGATCGCGAGACCACCTGTGATAATCACTACTGTACCCTCCTGTGCAGCCCCCTCAATCTGTTTATATAGGTGACCCTCTGTGACATAAGGGGTTCTGTGATATTAGGCGTTACACCAAAAAAAAAAAAAAATTCAGAGCTCTCACAGGTTTGAACCGTAACCCACAAAATTTCACCCACAAAAGTTTGCAACATGTAGTATATGGGGTTGGTCTTTCTTTAGCCCAAGAAGTTGATTTCCAACAGAAATTGCTATAAATTATGGCACAAATCACACTTATTATTAAAATTTAACCAGCAATGTGTTTCAGTTGGGCATCCCCTCTGATTATCTGTCATTGCTGATCTGCTATCTACCTATTATCACAACATGTTTTCTAAACCCAGTCACATCATTTACTCTTTACAAAGTTCCCAGTTTTATTTCCATCTGCAGTGTATGAATTTGTAAATGGATTTTGTACAGTGACAGATTAAACAGTGAATGTTAATGCCGTGGCATGAAAGAGTTTCCTGTAGAAGTCAAACAGTGGAGTGTCATATGTGGCATGTCTACACTGTTATTATAATGGCCAGAATCAAAAGCTCAGCATTCACACCAAGCTACTGCCATTAAAATAATTCAAAAACTTCAACCAGGAAAAATAGAATAATCAGAAAAACAAAGTTCAGCAAAAATGTAGATTCTCTCCTTTGAAAATTACCAGTATTTCTTATTCTTGTTCTGTATTTGTTCCTTGTTCTTACCAACTTGCAAAAAAAAAGATGCCAATAAGGTTTTCCTTTCCTAATGCCAGTACCATAATTACCATTAGGACACTAATGCTAGCTGTGTTCTCCTCCATTGCCCTTATATACCAGCGAAGAAAATTACTTACAAATTACAGCTTTCAGCAAGGTTGAGAGGCAATTACCCAATTGAAGAGTAGTGGGCTGTTAAATTTAAAGTAGATATGAGCACTAGAGCTATTGGTTATTTGTTTGCAATAAAATATTTTATGCAAATATCTTTGACCCCGGATTACATGAAAGACAGTATAATAGACCTGTTCTTAAATGTATGCATTATGTCAATTTATGTATTGTTAAAATTGAAATTACGGCTACTCTCTGGTAAATTTTTAAAAAGATGCTTCCAAAGAAAATAAAGTGTATTTTTACAAATTGCATTTAATTAAAGGAGTTGTGACAAATAAAGAACACTCTGTTGAAAATGTGTCATCTAAATCTTTAATAGTTTAGCAGTAAAATCACATTAATGCTATTACTGTGCTACATAATAATAATAATTCCTTTATTTATATAGCGCACACAGATTACGCAGCGCTGCACAGAGCTTGCCAAATAAGTCCCTGTCCCCAATGGGACTCACAATCTAATCAACCTACCAGTATGTTTTGGAGAGTGGGAGGAAACCAAAGCAAACACAGAGAGAATATACAAACTCTTTGCAGATGTTGACTCTGGGACTTGAACCCAGGTCCCCAGCGCTGCAAGGCTGTAATGCTAGCCACTAAGCCACCATACCGCCCCCCATCTGTGTGTTTGTGAACTCTAAAAAGGTAATGATCTCTAAAATGCTATCTAAATACCTATAGAGCTGGAACTCTATAAGATTGAGTATATTTGATGGTGGGAATTTGAGTATGGTAGTTTTATTTATCACTGTGGCCTTAACATTTGACAGTTTTATGTCACCCTATATCACCCTTATGTCACAAATTAACCCCCTGAAAACAAATATATAATAGCCACAACTTTGGTCTCTTTTATCATACAAGTTTGCAGTCTCTTCATTACCTGATGTCTTCATTACCTGCTTTTATGCATTGTGAACCAAACACACCTCGAGAATGCGGTAGCAACACCAATGCAGAAACATATCTTGTTTAATCCCTGAACTGAGTGGTTTTGCTCAACAAAGAATTATAATTCAGGACCTTGTAAAGCTGGGTCACCGGGCCGCTGCAGCCACAGGTGCAACAGAGCCTCATTATCATAATTTTATAATAGTTTTTTAAGCAAAACCACTCAATTCAGAAATTAAACAAGATATGTTTCTGCATCAGTGTAGCTACAGCATTCTCAAGGTTTGTTTGGTTTATAATGCAAAAAGCAAAAAAGTAGATTTCCATAAATTATTATGTTATTTTTAAAGCATTTTGATGATCACTGTCTATGAACTTCACTTCTATGGACTTATAAATGCAGAACAGGTCCTATCACTGTGTAAAGAATAGGCTATATGCACACTGATGTATGCCCGCATGGCTACAGGTATGCGTCAGCCAAAATGTTAAGAAAATATTGAATTAGCTGTTTACTTCAAACACAATTTTGTTTGCATTAAAGGAGTGCTTGGGCTTTACGCTTTACACTATTTCAGAGTGGGTATCCGAGCCTGTGTAGCACCTGCCCTACCGATTTGCGGTCAGACCTCTTTTAGGTCCAATTACTGGGACACATGGCTCACAAACAAGGAACCACAGTCCTGTTTGCTGCCCATGATTTGGATATGCGCAAACAAACGTGTTCAAAGTCTGTGATTTTTTTAAGTTTTCAGAAAATTGACCCAGCTGCAATTTTTAAGCCATAGCATCTAGCTCAAGCATTTTTGTCGATTTTTTTGAACACAGATTTCAAATGGAAAAATTTAACATTGAAAAACAGCATCTAAAACTACATGTATATATTTGTAAATGCACATTGGCCAGTTTTTTGTCATTCACACATTTTAAAAGTAAGAACATTTTTAGCTTTCATTGAAATTGTCATATATTGTTTTCAATTATAAGCCGACCCGAGTATTATCCGAGACCCCTAATTTTAGCACCAAAAACTGGGGAACCTATGGACTCGAGTATAAAGCCGAGGGTGGGAAATGCATTGGTCACAGACACCCCCAGTATATAGCCAACCAGCCCCCTTATAGTATGCAGCCAGCCCAGCCTGCCCCCAGTAGGATACAGCTTGCCACCAGTTGTATACAGCCTGCCCCCAGTAGTAACAGTCTGCCCCCAGTAGTATACAGCACTGCCCCCAGTAGTATACAGCACTGCCCCCAGTAGTATACAGCACTGCCCCCAGTAGTATACAGCCTGCCCCAGTAGTATACAGCCAGTCCCCAGTAGTATACAGCCTGCCCTTAGTAGTATACAGCCTGCCCCCAGTAGTATACAGCTTGCCCCCCAGTATACAGCTTCCCCCCCAGTAGTATACAGCTTGCCCCCAGTAGTATACAGCCTGCCCCAGTAGTATACAGTTTGCCCCAGTGGTATACAGTTGCCCCAGTAGTATCAGCTTGCCCCCAGCATAAAAAAAAAAAAAAAATTATATATCACCCTCCTGTGCCGATTGATCGCTGTTCCCCCGATGTCCGCGTTGCTTGTCTTCGGTTCCGCGCCGCTTGTCTCAGCTTCCACGTCGTCTTCTTTTTCTTGCTGGGCACCGCCATTGCTCTCTCCCGGCCGGCGCAAGTATGACGCCGCTGCTGAAGTCATACTAGGCGCCACCCCGGGGAAAGACATGCGGCGCCCAGCAGAAGAAAGAAGACGGGCACAGAAGCCTGAAGACAAGCGGTGCGGACATCGGGGGAGCAGCGCTACACATTGGGGCCACTGGAGGGTGAGTATATAAGTTTATTATTTTTTAAGTATTTTTTACTCTTTATAGCTCTTTATAGCTGGATACTGACACGTGTAAAAGCCAAGGGGACGTTTTTCAGCACATTTTTTGTGCTAAAAAACTCGGCTTATACACGAGTATATATGTTACACAACTTCCGAAAAAATACTTATTGATTTACTATGTAAGTGAATATTGTTGGGAGTTTATTTTTGAGGAGTTGCCTATAGTTATTATGAATATTGTTGGGAGTTTATTTTTGAGGAGTTGCCTATAGTTATTATACACATTATCATGAGGTATATTAAATATTTCTAATATTTCACCATTTGATTTTATTTTCAGACCCTTGTGAGGCTTAACTAACACATAAATACATTTGTTTTGTAGTGTATTATACTTGTCAGTCTATGGTTTACAGTTAGACATTTGTAATAAAGAGTTTTTGGGTTATTTTCTTTTACTAGACCCCAGGTGACCTTTGACTGGTACCTTGGGACTCTAGTACTTTCCATAGGAAAGCTGGTTTTGTTGTTCATGCTCAGCTGACCAACAGTGTCTGCTGTAATTGTTATTTCTGCAAGCCAACATGAGCCTATTTCCTACGAATGTTGTTTTTTTTATATATGCTATACATTAGCATTTTAGTTGTAAACACCAGAAGTAAAATGAAAAAATATACATTGCAAAAACCTGGCAGCAGATACATTAGAGAAATATCCAGGATAAAGCATCAGCCTCGTCAGCGAGCGATAGACGACAGGCAGTGTTGTTCGTTGGCAACCAGCTGCACTCAAAACCGCTCAATATAAGTGGCCCTGCCCTCCAAGGCGTTACGCGCCAGTTCGTGCCACATGTCCAGCTTTGAAACCCGTAGTTGTAGGAGCGCTGTGTGATCATTTAGGACGAGGTATGGAGCAGACACTCCCTCACCATCTTCTGTAAAGATCAGCCACTCTGCCAGATACTGGGGAAGGTGACAGTGTCTTGCTGGGGGACATAAAACTGGGCAAGGCCTTGTAAGCCATACCCTGCCAGTGCTGGAAAAGCTGCCTGCTGCCTACTTCTCCTCGCTACTTGTCCCACAGAGTACGCCCTCTGCCGCTAGCGCTGTCAGAAGGAAATACTTTTCAGTTGTGCACCAGAGCCTGCTGGGTATTCATGCATCACACTCCTTTCCTCTCCAGGGATGAGTGGAAGATGTTGCTTGACCGTGGGTCCAGGAGAGTGAATACCAGTATCGGTGCTGGAATAAATTTTTGAACGCGAGGGTCAGGTATAGGCCGCCTAGCATGAATATGCCATATGCGCCAGGTCCCAACTCGACAGAATTCACTCCCTCACTGGCTGACTCCATTTCCTCCTCCTCCAACTCCTCTCTTCTGCACATACAGCTGAAACAGGGAAGGAATGAGCAATGCTCACCTCTTCGCAACATTATTCAGGTTGAGCTTCTTTCACCTGGTGGAGAATGGAAATCCTGAGAAATCCAGTATAAGCATCAGCCTGTCAGCGCTGTCAGACGACAGGCGTGTATGCTTATCGGTGATGATGCCACCAGCTGCACTGAAAACCCGGTCAGATATATAGTGGCCCTGCCCTCCAAGGCGTACAGCGCCAGTTCGTGCCACATGTCCAGCTTTGAAACCCAGTAGTTGTAGGGAGCTGTGTGATCATTTAGGACGATGGTATGGTCAGCTACGTACTCCCTCACCATCTTTCTGTAAAGATCAGCCCTACTCTGCCAAGACTGGGGACAGGTGACAGTGTCTTGCTGGGGTGACATAAAGCTGGCAAAAGCCTTGTAAAGCATACCCCTGCCAGTGCTGGACAAGCTGCCTGCTTGCCTACTCCTGCTGTCGCTTAGCGACGGCACTGCTGCTGTGCCTAGAGCTACCGACTGATGGCGCCATGCCCACGGATGGTAATTCGGAGGAGGAGGTGGAGGAGGGGTGGGAGGAGGAGGAGGCATAGTAGGCCTGAGAGACCTGGACCGAGGTAGGCCCCGCAACCCTCGGCGTCGGCAGTATATGAGCAGCCCCAGGGTCAGACTCGGTCCCAGCCTCCACCAAGTTAACCCAATGTGCCGTCAGCAAAATATATAGTGGCCCTGCCCGACAGCACTCGTCCACGTGTCCGTGGTCAGGTTGGACCTTGTCAGAAATGGCGTTGGTCAGGGCACGGATGATGTTGTCTGACACGTGCTGGTGCAGGGCTGGGACGGCACATCTGGAAAAGTAGTGGCGGTTGGGGACCGAATACCTAGGGGCGGCCGCCGCCATGAGGTTGCGAAAGGCCTCGGTCTCTACCAGCCTATAGGGCAGCATCTCCATGCTGAGTAATTTGGAGATGTGGACCTTGAGAGCTTGGGCGTGTGGGTGAGTTGCACGGAATTTCCTCTTGCACTCCAGCGTCTGGGGTATAGAGAGCTGGACGCTGCGCATGGAGACATTGGTGGATGCTGTGGAGGATCGTGGAGGCGAAGGTGTGGTTTTCGCACGGGAGGTGTTTGGGCCGGGGTCCTGGGCAGGGGCTGACTAGCAGAGGCAGCAGATGACACAGGGGAAGGAGCTGTGGTGTGCCCGGCCGGAGGTGAACGGCCTTGGTTCCATTGAGTGGGGTGTTTAGCATTCATATGTCTGCGCATACTGGTGGTGGTTAAGCTGGTAGTGGTGGAACCCCTGCTGATCCTGGTGTGGCACAGGTTGCACACCACAGTCCGTCGGTCATCCGGTGTTTCTTTAAAGAACCTCCAGACTTCCGAAAATCTAGAGCCATTTTTACGATAATACATTATTATAAATTAGTAAAAGCAAAAATAGAACTCCATTATTGCATTTGGGATACATTGGCTTTTAAAACTCTGACTGCATATATTTTAGCTCCTTAAAGAACGCCTTATCCGGATTTTATGGTGGGCATTAAGGGTACAAGGGTTCTGAGGTGACGCCTTTCTACAGCACCTTGACAGAAGAGGTTTTAAGGACATCGGGTCCTGTTGGTGCCAGGGCTGGGCTGTCTTATGTGTTAGCAAGGTATTAAGAGTAAAACTATGTGTTAGGATTGGGTAAAACAAAAGACAGGGGATAATGTGCCCTGAGCTTGCCCCAACCTCTGTCCCTTCCTATAGCCCCCCCATGCTAAACCGTGGGGCGACTACTTGAAGACTCGGAATACACTGGATAAGTGTGGGAAGGGAACCACAAACAGACTGACAAACATAAAACACCAAAGAATAGTAAACTAGCCGGATTCACAACGAGAGGGTACGTCAATAGCAAAATCAGAAGGCAAAGAGTCAATGTCAAAAAACGAGCCGGGGTCACAACGATACAGATACAGATACAGAGCAAGTCAAACCTAATGCTGAGAGCGAGTGGAGAAGGGATTTCAAACACTGGCACAGGTGACTAGTGAAGCTGCAATTTATGCAGCCAGAACTCCACCTCCAGAACCTGATAGGAGCTGGACAGCTTCTGGGAATTAACCCCTCATGGTGCAGAACAACCAGGCATCATGCAGAGGTACACAAGTCCCAGCAGTTCCGAAACCAACTCCTAGACAGCGCGAGATCTTAGCAGCCGCAGCCCGGGACGAGAGGTGGAGTTTGTGCGGATACGCGCCGGGGGTCGGAGAATGCTGCTGCCACCAGCAGAAGAACCAGAAGTCCCAGCATTCTCCCTAGCGACCCTGACACTATGTGTTATGTGTTGGCAAGGTACTAAGAAATAATCTATGCTTGCATTGTATAAAGCTGCATGCAGAACTTGTCATGATTGCATCACATCTTGTCAACTGAGGCATCACAAAACATGGCTGCCAATGAAAAGGCAATGCGAATGGTGTGGGTATAGGAGTTGCTTATACAATATGTCCTACAACTTACTTGGACATTGTGGAACTGAACATAGGGAATCTATAAACATTCTATTACAGCATGTACTGTGGAAAGCTTAGCTTTAGTTTTCATTCTCTGGTGCTAGTGTATCAATATAATTAGCTGAGTGGAAATTATTCATTGACATTTCTAATACTAATGTTGTGCTGTGCCTAGCTCTATGTAGTACATTACATTGGCACTAAATAAAGAAGCACAGTGTTAGTAATCACCTTTAAATTGTTTCCTCCATTTCATCCTTATTGCTTTCATATTTCTCTTTTTGCAGTTTCACATTTTACCAGACAAGAACATATTTCTGGTAATTATTTGTTAAAATACAGTACGAGCATGTAGTAGGCTTACTAAATTCTGTTAAAAATAGCCCAATATTGTGGAGTGAATATAATGGACTGGAAAAGCATTGAATATAATGAGTATAATAATGAAGGGACTTCTGGGCTAAAAATAGACCACCAATAGGGTGCAACAAAAAGCAGGGTCAACAAAATGCACCCCAAGAGAGAATGAAAAAAAAGGAACAGAAAGATCAGTCTTCTTTGTAGTGGCTTCTTTGAGTTTATGTGAAAAGATCTGCAGTAACTTGTCTAACCACTACAAGAAGAACAGAGCTGTCTGCTGCATATATATATATATATACATATACTATGGATATGTTATCATTAGAGATGAGCGAACACGCTCGTCCGAGCTTGATGCTCGTTCGAGCATTAGCGTACTCGAAACTACTCTTTGCTCGGACGAATATTTCGCCAGCTCGAGAAAATGGCATCTCCCGCCGTTCTGATTTTTGGCGGCCAGAAACAGAGCCAATCACAAGCCAGGAGACTCTGCACTCCACCCAGCATGACTTGGTACACTTACACGTCGATAGCAGTGGTTGGCTGGCCTGATCAGGTGACCCTGGAATAGACTAGCCCCTGCCCGCGCTGCTCGCATCATTCTCTGTCTGGATGCCGTTAGGGAGAGAGCTGCTGCTGCTGCAGGAATAGTGTTAGGGTGTTATATTAGCTTACTGTTAGGCAGGAGTGAGTCTACAAGAACCCAACAGCCCTTGTTAGGGCTAGAATATTTTTTTTTTCTTTGCTTGTGGCTGGGCTTGCTGGCACAAGTAGTGCAGCTAGTACCATATTGTGACGACTTTGCAGGGAGACTTGCGAACGTTCTATTTAACTCTTAGTGACACACATATCCATCTCAAACACCTAAGTGGGACAATTTATTAGGGGTTTGATTGAATTAGGCAGAGTCTGCTGATTTTTTTTTTTCAAAACTTAAAGTGAGAGGCACACCACAAAATCCAGTTGTGTGCTGACAGTGTAGGTTAGAAACTAGCCATACAAGAACACAACTGGCTTTCTTAGGGCTACAATAGCGTTATATATATTTTTTTTTTATTTGCTTGTGGCTGGCCTTGCTGGCACTTTTTTTCAAAACTGAAAGTCATCACAGGCACAGCACAAAATCCTGTTGTGTGCTGTCAGTGTAGGTTAGAAAGTAGCCATAGAAATCATCATCATCTTCTGTGGTTGCTGTGTGATTTCTTCTGATCGTTTTGTAAAAAAAAAAAAAAATTGTTTTGGTTTTTGACCTTGCATCTCTGCCACCTGCCCATGAAACTGACTGCCTGAACATAGACCATGAGACTGTTCCTGCTAAGGTTACCCTCGATCTTCAAAATAGACACTGTGCTATTAATTCTGACTTTCATAGTGAAATAAAAAAAAAAAGCGATAGTGTTTGTCATTATGAAAGACTTACAGGTGACCCATCATATGTTATGATCACTTCTCCTGATTTCCTTGGATACTGAACTTTTGGACAATTCCGCAGGTGTTAAAAATTAAAGGCAACAAAGGGTATACAACTTGAGTGGGCCTTCTACAAACTTCCCATAAATACTGGAAAAAGTCGAGTGATAAAAGTTCCCTTTCACAGATGAAAACAGAACCCCTAACCCCAATTAAGATTGGAAATTAACATATCTCATCATCACTGTAGGGATCGGGATGTGTGGATCCACTGGACCACCACGGGGAGGGGGTGGGTACTACAACACCGGGGATCGCAGGTTGGATTGCTGCGGCAGGGTACCACCAGGTTGTTCCACAGGTGCGCCAGGCCGCGGGTGGCAGCCGAGGTCCAGGTCCAAACGGAAGCACAGTCTCATGGTCAGGTAAAGGCCAGGGTCAGGGAGGGTGAAGAGATGCAGGGTCAAGTCATAATTACTGGTAACACAGGAGAACATGAGGACTCTGGTACAGAGAGGCACACAGGGACTCAGAGCAGGAACACACAGGACGCGAGGCAGGACGGGAACAGGACCGCGTATCACTAGGGGCTTTTCATAAGCGTCATAGCGTGGATGAAGAGGCAGGTTTAATTCTATGAAAGGGCAGGCCATTATGGGGGCTCCAGAGGGGACCGCCTCTGAACGGACTTCGCGAGGATGGGGCGTAGCAAGGGGCCGCGGAAGATGGATCGTAGAACACCTGTGAATCAATGACGTGCAGTTACAATGTCTTATATGCCTGTGAATAATGGCGGTTAATTATGGCGTTCCTGCCCTTAAAAATAAAAATTCAGAGGCCTCCCTGCAAGGTTGAACGTGCACAAATTAGGCTCTCACATGCTCGTGACCCGTTCAGCGAGCGGCACTTGTAGTTCTGATATACAGGTGAGACCACTCCTCTTTGCACTCTTCATGGGTGTTGTAAAATGAAAAAATAGACAGTATGCACACCTGATAATCACTTACTGGTTACCCTGAATAAGAGCCCCTCACATTGTTCAGGCCATCTCAATGTAAGACATGCAAGGTTCTGTAATTAGAGTTACACCAAAAATTGATTCAGACTGTCACGTGTTTTGGAAAACACAACAAACCACACAAAAGTTGGCAAAATGTAGTATATGGGGTTGCGTCTTTCGGCCCAAGAAGTTGTATTCCAACAGAAAATTGCTACTAAATTATGGCACAAATCACATTATATTAAAATTTAACCAGCAAATGTGTTCAGTTGGGCATCCCCTCTGATATTGTCATTTGGATCTGCTATCTACCTTATCACAACATGTTTTCTAAAACCCAGTCACATCATTACTCTTTCAAAGTCCCAGTTTTATTCATCTGCAGTGTATGAATTTGTAAATGGATTTTTTACAGTGACAGATTAAACAGTTGAATGTTAATGCGTGGCATGAAAGAGTTTCCTGTAGAAGTGAGGTCAAACAGTGGAGTGTCATATGTGGCCATGTCTACCACTGTTATTATAATGGCCAGAATCAAAAAGCTCAGCATTCACACCAAGCTACTGCCATTTAAAATAATTCAAAAACTCAACCAGGAAAAATAGAATCATCAGAAAAACAAAGTTCAGCAAAAATGTAGATTCTCCTCCTTTGAAAATTACCAGTATTTCTTATTCTTGTTCTGTATTTGTTCCTTGTTCTTAACAAATGAAAAAAAAAGATGCAAATAAGGTTTTCCTTTACTAATGCCAGTACCATAATACCTTAGGACACTAATGCTAGCTGTGTTTCCTCCATTGCCCTTATATACCAGGCGAAGAAAATAATTACAAATTACAGCCTTTCAGCAAGGTTGAGAGGCAATTAACCAATTGAAGAGTAGTGGGCTGTTAAATTTAAAGTAGTATGAGCACTAGACGCTATTGGTTTTGTTTGCAAAAAATATTTTATGCCAAATATTTTGACCCCGGATTACATGAAAGACAGTATAATACGACCTGTTTAAATGTTGCATTATGTCAATTTATGTATGTTAAAATTGAAATTACGGCTACTCTCTGGTAAATTTTATAAAAAGATGCTTCCAAAGAAAATAAAGTGTATTTTTACAAATTGCATTTAATTTAAAGGAGTGTGTGACAAATAAAGAAACATCTGTTGGAAATGTGTCATCTAAATCTTTAATAGTTTAGCAGTAAATCACATTAATGTGCTACATAATAATAATAATCCTTTATTATATAGGCACAACAGATTACGCAGCGCTGCACAAGCTTGCCAATTACAGTCCCTGCCCCAATGGGACTCACAATCTAATCAACTACCAGTATGTTTGGAGAGTGGAGGAAAAACCAAGCAAACACAGAGAGATATATCACAACTCTTTGAAGATGTTGACTCTGGACTTGAACCCAGGCTCCCCAGCGCTGCAAGGCTGTAATGCTAGCCACTAAGCCACCATACCGCCCCCCATCTGTGTTGTGTAATATTAAAGGTAATGATCTCTAAAATGCTATCTAAATACCCTATAGAGCTGGAACTCTATAAGATTGAGTATATTTGATGGTGGGAATTTGAGTATGGTTAGTTTATTTATCACTGTGGCCTTAACATTTGACAGTTTTATGTCACCCTATATCACCCTTATGTGCACAAATTAACCCCCTGAAACAAATATATATAGCCACCAACTTTGGTCTCTTTTATTCTACAAGTTTGCAGGCTCTTCATTACCTGATGGTCTCGCATTACTGCTTTTTGCTATTGTGAACCAACACCCACTCGAGAATTGGTAGCAACACCAATGCAGAAACATATCTTGTTTAATCCCTGAACTGAGTGGTTTTGCTCAACAAAAGATATAATTCAGGACCTGTGAAAGCTGGGTCACCGGGCTGCAGCCACAGGTGCAACAGAGCCTCATTATCATAATTTTATAATAGTTTTATAAGCAAAACCACTCAATCAGAAATTAAACAAGATATGTTTCTGCATCAGTGTAGCTACAGCATTCTCAAGGTTTGTTTGGTTTATAATGCAAAAAGCAAAAAAGTAGATTTCATAAAATATTATGTTATTTTTAAGCATTTTGATGATCACTGGTTATGAACTTCACTTCTATGGACTTATAAATGCAGAACAGGTCCTATCAATGTGTAAGAATAGGCTATATGCCAACTGATGTATGCCCGCATGGCTACAGGCATGCGCAGCCAAAATGTTAAGAAAAATATTGTGAATTAGTGTTATTCAAACGCAATTTGTTTGCATTAAAGGAGTGCTTGGGCTTTACGCTTTACACTATTTCAGAGTGGGTATCCGAGCCTGGTGTAGCACTCTGCCCTACCGTTTTGCGGTCAGACCTTTTTAGGTTCCAATTACTGGGACACATGGCCACAAAAAAGGAACCACAGTCCTGTTTGCTGCCCATGTTTGGATATGCGCAAACAAACGTGTTCAAGTCTGTGATTTTTAAAGTTTTCAGAAAATTGACCCAGCTGCAATTTTTAAGCCACAGCATCTAGCTCAAGCATTTTGTCGATTTTTTTGAACACAGATTTCAAATGGAAAAATTTAACATGAAAAACAGCATCTAAAACTAAATGTATATATTTGTAAATGCACATTGGCCAGTTTTTTGTCATTCACACATTTAAAAGAAGAAAATTTTTAGCTCTTCATTGAAATTGTCATATATTGTTTCAATTCTATATATCGAAAGCCGACCGGAGTATCCGAGACCCTAATTTTACCACAAAAACTGGGGGAAAACCTATGTGACTCGGATAAGCCGAGGGTGGGAAAGCATTGGTCACAGACCCCCCAGTATCTAGCCACCAGCCCCCTATAGTATAGCCAGCCCACTGCCCCCAGTAGTATAGTCAGTAGTTCAGCGCACCAGTCAGTGCCATTCAGACTGCCCCCAGTAGAAGCATGCCCCGTGACAAGTCAGTATACAGCTGCCCCAGTAGTATACAGCACCCCCCAGTAGTATACAGCCTGCCCCCTTAGTATACAGCACTGCCCCCAGTAGTTATACAGCCTGCCCCAGTAGTAAACAGTCCCCAGTAGTATACAGCCTGCCCCAGTAGTATACAGCCGTGCCCCCAGTAGTATACAGCCTGCCCCCGTAGTATAGCTGCCCCAAGTAGTATACAGCTTCCCCCAGTAGTATCAGCCTGCCCCAGTAGTATTACAGTTTGCCCCCAGGGTATACAGCTTGCCCTAGCATATAAAAAAAAAAAAATTAATACTACCCTCCGGTGGCCCCGATGGAGCATGCGCTGCTCCCCCGATGTCCTCGTGCTGTCTTCGGTTCCGCGCCCTTGTCTTCAGGCTTCCGCGTCTTCTTTCTTCTGCTGGGCTTCTCTCCGGCCGGCGCCAAGTATGACGCCGGTGCTGACGTCATACTAGGCGCCACCGGGGGAAAGACATGGCGGCGCACCAGCAGAAGAAAGAAGACGGGCACAGAAGCCTGAAGACAAGCGGTGGGGACATCGGGGGAGCAGCGCTCACATGGGCAGGAGGGTGAGTAATTAAGTTTATTATTTTTTAAGTATTTTTTTACTATTATAGCTGGATACTGACACGTGTAAAAGCCAGGGGACGTTTTTCAGCACATTTTTTGTGCTAAAAAAACTCGGCTAGACTATATGATTTAATATTGTTTAGAATTGAATATGTTGGGAGTTTTTTTTGAGGAGTTGCCTATAGTTATTTATACAAATTATCATGAGGTATATTAAATTTTCTAATATTTCCCATTGATTTTATTTTCAGACCCTTGTGAGGTTAACTAACACATAAATACATTGTTTTGTAGGTATTATACTTTGTCAGTCTAGGTTTAACAGATTTTTGGGTTTATTTCTTTTATAGACCCAGGTGACCTTTGACTGGTACCTTGGGACTCTAGTACTTTCCATAGGAAAGTGGTTTTGTTGTTCAGCTCAGCTGACCAACAGGTCGCTGTAATTGTTATTTCTGCAAGCCACATGAGCCTATTTCTACGAATGTGTTTTTTTATATATGCTATACATTAGCATTTTAGTTGTAAACACCAGAAGTAAAATGAAAAAATATACATTGCAAAACCTGGCAGCAGATACATTAGAAGAAAAATATTTCCACACTAATTATCATAATTCTGAAGTGCTTTAATACGATAGAGAAGAAAGGGTAATTATGGAAATGTAAACCACCCATGCTTATTTTTTCTGATAATAATCTCTATTTCCACGAAGGAAGTAACATATAATGTACAAGGGATGCTAAATATACATATTCTGAATATGCTGCACTATCGGAATCACAGAATTAAACTCAGTGCAGGTATATGTAAAAATCGTAAGTTGATATGCTTTATAGGGCGAGTAGGATCAGCATAGACATAAATGGGTTCTCCATTTGACATATGATAACTAGAGATGAGCAGCACTAAAATGCTGGGTGCTCGTTATTCGAGAAAACTTTTCCCGATGCCGAGTGCTCGTCCGAATAACGAACCCCATTGAAGGTCAATGGGAGACTTGAGCATTTTTCAAGGGGACCAAGGTTGCACAGGGAAGCTAAGCCAAACACCTGGAAACCTCAGAAAGATGGAAACACCACGGAAATGGACAGGAAAAAGCAGGGGCAGCATGCATGGATGCCTCTGAGGCTGCTTAATCGACATTATGCCAAAATTATGGGCAACAGCATGGCCATGACAGAGTGACCGAATGAGGCAGATAGCATCAAAAACATCCAATAATTGACCCTGACACTATAGAAGAGGCAGCAGCGGCAGCAGCAGGGCATGAGAGTGGCATGGGACTACCCCAAATGGACTCAGGCTTCAAACCAATTTAAAAAATTCCTTTTGGCGAGGATAAAGTGTAGCACGTATGTATCAGTATTTTGCTGGGTAAGGTGGCAGAGGAACCAAGTAGGTTAACAAAAAGCGCTTGAAATGATTTTATGTGAACAAAAGGTTGATGAGGATATATTAGTTGATAAAACAGCATGTGTGGCGACAAAGTGACCAAGTTCCATAACGTATGTGGTGAAACACCCGAAAAAGAGCCTTACACAGTCGTTTGATAAGGGGACGACATGTGAGGCAGCCATGGAGACGACTTCACAGTATGGGGCACATTCATTGCTGCTATGATTGCAACTTCAGGTCTCCAACATGGCCGCGACAGATGGCCGAGTTCCATTAGTATCTGGTAAAACACCTGAAATTCTGCCTGACACAGCTCGTTTGATAAGGGGATGAGTGCTGTATATCCTCTCGCGCTCCAGCGCTGGGGTATAGACAGTTGAAAGTTGCGCATGGAGACATTGGGGACGCTGTGGAGGATCGTGGAGGCGAAATGGACAGGAAAACAGCAGGGGCAGTATGCATGGAAGCCTCTGAGGTGCCTAATCTTGGGATGGAGCTGGCGGTCTGCTGCCAGGCGACTTTCGCCTATCCAAGCCCCTGTCTCCCGCTCCTCCCACCCAAAAATGGGCCTGGGGGCCAGAAGGTTTACTTGAAAAATTATAATTTCAAAGCAGACGGGGGTCGTTGGAAATTTCATCAGGAATATGGAATAGCATAGCGGTTCTATTTTTAATTTTTTTTCGGAAATGGTTCCATGATTAAAGCGACAGTATGGGGCATGCATATTGCGCTGCTATGATTGAAACTCAGGTCTCCAGCATGGCACAGCTCGTTTGATAAGGGACAATGTATGGGGCAGTAGTAAGTAGTAGTAGTAATAAAGGTGCTGCAGTTAAAACAGTTAGTTGGACTTGGGATGGAGCTGGCTGTCCGCTGCCAGGCGAGCTTTCTCCTGTCCAAGCCCCTGCCTTCGGTCCATCCCCACCAAAATGGCCTGGGGGCCAGAAGCGTTTCTTTGAAAAAATTAATTTTCAAAGCAGGCGGGGGCTAAAAACAGCCTTCTAAGAACCTTTTGTATAAGATCAAGTGTAGTACTGTTCTTTAATAATTGCTGGTTGGGCGGGTGAGGGGAATGTAAACAGATGCGCAAGAGGCTGAAATATATTGTAATGATAAAAGTTTGGCAGTAATGTGGATAACCAGCAGGGGTGGCGACAAAGTAACAAGTTTGATGTGGAAGCATGAAAACAACCAAATCTCTGCCTACACAGTGTTTGCTAAGGGGACAATGTATGGAGGCAGCTATATGACGACTTTGGAAGGCAGCTAGGAATATGGAGAGCTAACGGGAGGCAGCTATAAAGACGACATGTGGAGGCTGTATGGAGACATATTAAATTGGAGTGCCTGGTGTGGCAGCCAAAAAGGTTGCAAACAGAGGAGAGGTAGGTGGTCCTCAAAAAATAAATAGTTTGAGTGCTGTATGTGGCAGTCCAAAAAAGTTTTCAACCGAGGACCGGGTGGGTGTCTCCAGAAAATTAAATACATAGAGTACTATAGCTAAGCCCAGTTGGCGCCAAAAATAGCCAGTTTCCTCTGCTTTAGTGTACAAAGAGGAGGAGAAGGAGGAAATGAGGAGGAGGAGTGCTACATTATTCAGGTTGAGCTCTTTCACCTGGTGGAGAATGGAATACTGAGAATCCAGATAAGCATCAGCCGTTCAGCGCTGTCAGACGACAGGCGTGCCACCAGCTGCACTAAAACCCGTCAATATATAGTGGCCCTGCCCTCCTCCAAGGCGTACAGCGCCAGTTCGTGCCACATGTCCAGCTTTGAACCCAGTAGTTGTAGGAGCGTGTGTGATCATTTAGGACGATGGTATGGTCAGCTACTACTCCCTCACCATCTTCTGTAAAGTCAGCCCTACTGCAGAGCTGGGGACAGGTGACAGTGTCTTGCTGGGGTGACATAAACTGGCAAAGGCCTTGTAAAGCATACCCTGCCAGTGGGACAAGCTGCCTGCTCGCATCTACTCCCGCCTATTGTCCCACAGAGTACGCCCTCGTGCGCTAGCGTGTCGAAGGAAATATTTTCAGCTGTGCACCAGAGCTGCTGGTATTCATGCATTCTCACACTCCTTTCCTCTCCAGGGATGAGTGGAAGATTTTGCTTGTACCGTGGGTCCAGGAGAGTGAATAACCAGTATCGGTGCTGGAATAAATTATTGAACGCGAGGGTCAGGGATAGAGCCTAGCCATGAAATCTGCCATATGCGCCAGAGTCCCAACTCGCAAGAATTCATCCCCTCACTGGCCGACTCCATTTCCTCTCCTCCAACTCCTCTCTTCGCACACCGCTGAAAGTGAAGGAATGAGCAATGCTCCCCTCTCGTCTCGCCAACATTCTCCTCCTTCCTCCTCATCCACCTCCTCCGATATGCGCTGAGAACAAGACCTGAGGGTGCTTTGGCTATAACAAGGGAATCTTCTTCCCCCGTCTCTTGTGCGAGCGCAAAGCTTACACTTATGCTGACCGAGAGTTTTAACAGGCAAGCAGGGATGTGAGGCTGAGATGGCGGCATCGCCACTGACCATCTGTGTTGACTCCTCAAAGTTACTCACACCTGACAGATATCAACATCCATGTCCACTCCTCATTGTAGATTGAGGAGCTGAATGACTCGAACTACCAGTTCTGGTGGAAGTTGACATTGGCAGTCTACAATGCTTGCGCTGCTGGTAAACTTGGATAACCTGGTTAATGTTTGAAATTACACCTCGTGGCACGTACAACACTCGGAGAGCGGGCATGTGCGTGTAGGCAACGTCGATACGAGCGCACCTTCGTGAGCAAATCAGACAGATTGGGTATGTCTTGAGGAACCGCTGAACTATGAGATTTAACACATGGGCCAGGCATGGCACAGTGTCAGTCTGCCCGACGTTGCAGAGCCGCCACCAGGTTACGGCTGTTGTCACAACAACATGCCTGGCTTCAGGTTCAGCGTGCAGCCACAGATCAGTCTGTGCCGTGATGCCATGTAATAGCTCTTGGGGGTGTGCCTTTTATCGCCTAGGCAGCAGTTTGACACCGCCTGCTGGGTGTGGAATGGAGGAGGCAAGAGGCCTGAGAGACCTGGATCCGGTTGTTCTTGAAAGAACCTCCAGACTTCCGAAATCTAGCCCTAGCCACGTGAGCTTCACTAGTGCAACCTTTGGCGCTGATGCACCAGCTCTGGCCCTGCCTCTCCGTCTGGCCCCACCACTGCTTCTTCCAACCTGTTCTCGTTGAGGACTCGTCTCAGTCTCAGAAGCACTGTGTTCACCCGGCCTATCAACCCAACTTGGGCCTGTCACCTCATCATCCTCCGATCCCTCAGTCTGCTCCCCCCTCGGACTTCCTGCCCTGACAACAACTTCACCACTGTCTGACAACCGTGTCTCCTCATCGTCCGACAACTCTTTACACACTTCTTCCACTACGTCAACAATGTCATCATCACCCACAGACTGCGACCGGTGGAAAACCTGGGCATCGGGAAAGAGCTCAGCAGCAACCGGACAAGTGGTTTGAGACTCTGGGAAGGGTCCAGAAAACAGTTCCTCAGAGTATGCCGGTTCAAATGCCAAATTTTCCTGGGAGGGCCCAAACTGGGGGGAAGGAGGCTGAGGTGGAGGAGCTGGAGGAGTGCTGATTTCGGTGACATGGGTGGACTGTGTGGAAGACTGACAGGTGGACAAATGGCTAGAAGCATTGTCCGCAATCCTCGACATCACCTGTTTGCACTGTTCTGGCCTCAACAGTGCTCTACCACGAGTCCCAGTAACTTGAGACATGAACCTAGGGAATGTAGCTCTGCGGCGTTCCCCTGCTCCCTCATCAGCAGGTGGTATCATAGTATCATAGTATATAAGGCCGGAAAAAGACGCAAGTCCATCAAGTCCAACCTTTAAGAATTAAACAAATGTTTTATCCCCATAACCCGTGATATTTTTTCTCTCCAGAAAGGTATCCAGGCCTCTCTTGAACATGTACATAGAGTCCGCCATAACAACCTCCTGTGGCAGAGAGTTCCATAGTCTCACTGCTCGTACCGTAAAGAACCTTTGTCTATGTTGATGGTAAAATCGCCTCTCCTCTAGGCGTAGAGGATGCCCCCTTGTCCTGGTCACAGGCCTAGGTGGTGTCTCACCCCACCCAGGACTACGGCCTCTGACCCCTGCAGTAGATGGACGCTCACACCCTCATCCTCTACCCCTACCCCTAGCCCTTGGGTTCAACATTTTCAAAATTAAAAGTGTAAACTGTAAATTTTTTTTGTGTGTGTGTTTTTTTTGTGTGTTTTTTTGTGTTTTTTTTTTTTACAAAACGATCAGAAGAAATCACACAGCAACCACAGAAGATGATGATGATTTCTATGGCTACTTTCTAACCTACACTGACAGCACACAACAGGATTTTGTGCTGTGCCTCTGATGACTTTCAGTTTTGAAAAAAAGTGCCAGCAAGGCCAGCCACAAGCAAATAAAAAAAAAATATATATATATAACGCTATTGTAGCCCTAAGAAAGCCAGTTGGGTTCTTGTATGGCTAGTTTCTAACCTACACTGTCAGCACACTACTGGATTTTGTGGTGTGCCTCGCACTTTAAGTTTTGGAAAAAAAAAAAAAAAAAAACTCTGCCTAATTCAATCAAACCCCTAATAAATTGTCCCACTTAGGTGTTTGAGATGGATATGTGTGTCACTAAGAGTTAAATAGAACGTTCTCAAGTCTCCCTGCAAATTCGTCACAATATGGTACTAGCTGCACTACTTGTGCCCGCAAGCCCAGCCACAAGCAAAGAAAAAAAAAATATTCTAGCCCTAACAAGGGCTGTTGGGTTCTTGTAGACTCACTCCTGCCTAACAGTAAGCTAATATAACACCCTAACGCTATCCCTGCAGCAGCAGCAGCTCTCTCCCTAACGGCATCCAGACAGAAACACAAAAAACCACAAAAAAATTTATAGTTACACTTTAATTTTGAAAATGTTGAACCCAAGGGCTAGGGGTAGAGGGATGAGGGCGGTGAGCGTCCATCTACTGCAGGGGTCAGAGGCCGTAGTCCTGGGTGGGTGAGACACCACCTAGGCCTGTGACCAGGACAAGGGGGAATCCTCTACGCCTAGAGGAGAGCGGATTTTACCATCAACATAGACAAAGGTTCTTTACTGTACGAGCAGTGAGACTATGGAACTCTTGCCACAGGAGGTTGTTATGGCGGATCTATGTACATGTTCAAGAGAGGCCTGGATACCTTTCTGGAGAGAAAAAATATCACGGGTTATGGGGATAAACATTTATTTAATTCTTAAAGGTTGGACTTGATGGACTTGCGTCTCTTTCCGGCCTTATATACTATGATACTATGATACCACCTGCTGATGAGGGAGCAGGGGAATGCTTGCAGAGACTAACTCCCTAGGTTCATGTCTCAAGTTACTGGGACTCGTGTGTAGAGCAATGTTGAGGCCAGACAGTGCAAACAGGTGATGTCGAGGATTGCGGACAATGCTTCTAGCCATTTGTTCACCTGTCAGTCTTCACACAGTCCACCCATGATCACCGAAAATCAGCACTCCTCAGCTCCTCCCCACCTCAGCCTCCTTCCCACAGTTTGGGCCCTCCCCGGAAAATTTGGCATTTGAACCGGCCTACTCTGGAGGAAACTGTTTCTGGACCCTTCCCCGAGTCTCAAACCACTTGTCCGGTTGTGCTGCGAGCTCTTCCCATGCCCAGGTTTTCCACCATTGTTGACGTAGTGGAAGAAGTGTGTAAAGAGCCCACTCAATGGAACCAAGGCCGTTCACCTCCGGCGGGCACACCACTGCTCCTTCCCCTGTGTCATCTGCTGCCTCTGCTAGTCAGCCCCTACCCCGGACCGGTCCAAAACACCTGTGCGAAAACCAACACCTTCGCCTCCACGATCCTCCACAGCATCCACCAATGTCTCCATGGGCAGCGTCCAGCTCTCTATACCCCAGATGCTGGAGCGCAAGAGGAAATACAGTGCAACTCCCACACGCCCAGCCCCCAAGTCCACATCTCTAAATTACTCAGCCTGGAATGCTGCCTATAGGCTGGTAGGACCGAGGCCTTTCGCAACCTCACTGGGGGGACGCCCACGGTATTCGGTCCCCAGCCGCCACTACTTTCAGATGTGCCGTCCCAGCCCTGCACCAGACAGTGTCAGACAACATATCCGTGCCCTGACCAACGCCGTTCTGACAAGGTCCACCTGACCACGGACACGTGGACGACTGCTGGGCAGGGCCACTATATATCGCTGACGGCACATTGGGTTAACTTGGTGGAGGCTGGGACCGAGTCTGACCCTGGGCTGGTCATATACTGCCGAAACGAGGATTGCGGGGCCTACCTTGGTCCAGGTCTCTCAGGCCTACTATGCCTCCTCCTCCCACCCAGCAGGCGGTGCTCAAACTGCTGAGCCTAGGCGATAAAAGGCACAACGCCCAAGAGCTATTACATGGCATCACGCACAGAATGCTATGGCTGGCACCGCTGAACCTGAAGCCAAGCATGGTTGTGTGACAACAGCCGTAACCTGGTGGCGGCTCTGCAACTCGGCAAGAGAACATAGTGCCATGCCTGGCCCATGTGTTAAATCTCATAGTTCAGCGGTTCTCAAGACATACCCAATCTGTCTGATTTTCACGAAGGTGGCGCCTACAAATGCCGCTCTCCGATGTTGTGTAACGGCCCACAGGTGGAATTCAACATTAACCATGTACTCAGAGTTTACCAGCAGCGCAGAGCAATTGTAGACTGCCAAATGTCAACTTCCACCAGAACTGGTAGTCAGGCAGTCAGCTTCCTCAGTCTACAATGAGGAGTGGACATGGATGTGTGATATCTGTCAGGGGTGAGTAACTTTGAGGAGTCAACACAGATTGTCAGTGGCGATGCGCCATCATCAGCCTCACGATTCCACCTGGCTGCCTTGAAAAACTCTCTGTCAGCATAAAGTTGTAAGCTTTGCGCTCGTCACAAGAGACGGGGAAGAAGCTCCCTTGTTAATAGCCAAAGCACCCTCAGGTCTGTTTCTCAGCGCATATCGGAGGGGTGGAGGAGGATGAGGAGGAAGAGGAGGAGAATGTTGGCGAGACAGAGAGGGGAGCATTGCTCATTCCTTCACTGTTCAGCAGGTTGTGCAGAAGAAGAGGAGTTGGAGGAGGAGGAAATGGACAGTCAGGCCAGTGAGGGGAGTGAATTCTGCGAGTTGGGACTCTGGCGAGAATGGCAGATTTCATGCTAGGGCCTATCCCTGACCCCGCGTTCAAATAATTTATTCCAGCACAGAATCTGGGTATTCACTCTCCTGGACCCACGGTACAAGCAAATTTCCACTCCCATCCCTGGAGAGGAAAGGAGTGTGAGAATGCATGAATACCAGCAGGCTCTGGTGCACAAGCTGAAAGATATTTCTCGACAGCGCTAAGCGGCAGAGGGCGTTTACGTTGTGGGACAGTAGCGAGGGAGGGAGAGTAGGCGAGCAGGCAGCTTGTCCAGCACTGGAGGGGTATGCTTTACAAGGCCTTTGCCAGTTATGTTCACCAGCAAGACAATGTCACCTGTCCCCAGTGCGGCAGAGTAGGGCTGATCTTTACAGAAGATGGTGAGGAGTATGTAGGACCAACCATCGTCCTAAATGATACACACGCTCTACAACTATGGGTTTCAAAGCTGGACATGTGGCACGAACTGGCGCTGTAGCCTCTTGGAGGGCAGGGCCACAAATATGAGCGGGTTTTGAGTGCAGCTGGTGCACGCTGTCGTTGACAGCGCTGACAGGCTGATGCTTATCCTGGATTCTCGGATTTCCATTCTCCACCAGGGTGAAAGAAGCTCAACTGAATAATGTATGCACTCCTCCTCCTCAGTTTCCTCCTTCTCCTCCTTTGTACACTAAAGCAGAGGAAACTGGCTATTTTGCAGGGCCAAATGGGCTCTAGCTAAGTACTCTATGTATTTAATTTTTCGGAGGACCACCCACCCGGTCCTCTGGTTGAAAACTTTTTTGGACTGCCACAACAGCACTCAAACTATTAATTTTTATGGAGGACCACCTACCTTCCTCCTGTGTGCAAACTTTTGGACTGCCACATACAGGCACTACCAAATTTATTGTCTCCATAGCAAGCCTCCACATGTCGTCTTATAGCTGCTCACACGTTGTCTCCATAGCTGCTTCCAAAGTCGTCATATAGCTGCCTCCATACATGTCCTTAGCAAACGAGCGTGTTAGGCAGAAATTGGGTTGTTTTCATGGCTTCCACATTAAACTTGTTAACTTGTCGCCACCCTGCTGTGTTACCACAAAAATATACTGCCAAACTTTAATTTACCGATATTTTCAGCGCTTCTTGCGCATCTGTTACATTCCCCTCACCGCCATAACCAAGCCATTATAAAGAACAGTACTACACTTGATCTTATAAAAAGGTTCTTAGAAGTGCTGTTTTTAGGCCCCGCCTGCTTGAAAAATTCTAATTTTTTCAAAAGTAAACGCTTCTGGCCCAGGCCCATTTGGGTGATAAGGAGCCGAGAGGCAGGGGCTGGAAGGAGAAAGCTCGCCTGGCAGGGGACAGCCAGCTCCATCCCAAGATCCAACTAACTGGTTTTAACTGCAGCCCCTTTAATCTACTACTACTTTACTGCTATACATTGTCCCTTATCAAACGAGGGTGCCATGCTGGAGACTGACGTTCACAACAGCAGCGCAATATGATGCCCCATACTGCGCTTATCATGGAACCATTCGAAAAAATATTAAAAATAGAACCGCTATGCTATTCCATATTTTAGATGAATTATTCAAACGACCCGTCTGCTTTGAAAGTTATATTTTCACAGTAAACGCTTCTGGCCCCAGGCCCATTTGGGTATGGGGGCGGAGAAAGGGGCTGGATAGGCGAAAGCTGCCTGGCAGCAGACAGCAGCTCCACCAGATAGGCAGCATGCGCTTCATGCAACTGCGTTTTTGTCCTTTCGCCCAACGATCCTCCACAGCGTCACAATGTCTCCATGCGCAATTTCAACGTCTATACCCCAGCCGCGTGGAGCGCGGAGGTACAGCACGCATATCCCTTATCAAACGAGCGTGTCAGGCAGAATTTCAGTGTGTTCCGATAATATGGAACGGCGCATCTGTCCGCGCATGGGGAGACTGAGTTGCAATCATAGCAGCGCAATATGAATGCCCCATACTGTCGTCTTATCATGAAAGTCGTCTCCTGGCTGCCTCCACATGTCGTCCCCTTATCAAACGAGCTGTGTAGGCTCCTTTTTCGGTGTTTCACCAAACGTTATGGACTTGTGCACTTTGGCACAATGCTGTGTATCACATAAAATATACCGTAACCTTTTGGCACATAGAAAATCATTTCAGCGCTTTTTGTTAACCTTGGTTCCTCTATGCCACCTTAACCAGGCAAAATACTGACATACAGTGCTACAACGTTATCCTCGCCAAAATGAATTTTTTTAATTGGTTTGAAGCCTGAGTCCATTTGGGGTATGTCACCATGCCACTCTCTAGCCTGCCGCTGCTGCCTCTGCACGCCGTCTTCTATAGTGTCAGGGTCAATTATTGGATGTTTTAGATGCTATCTAGCCTCATTCGGTCACTCTGTCATGGCCATGCTGTTGCCCATAATTTTGGCATAATGGTGCGATTAAGCAGCCTCAGAGGCATCCATGCATGCTGCCCCTGCTGTTTCCTGTCCATTTCCGTGGTGTTTCCATCATTTTCTGAGGTTTCCAGGTGTTTGGCCAAACTTCCCTGTGCAGACCCTTGGTCCACTTGAAAAATGCTCGAGTCTCCCATTGACTTCAATGGGGTTCGTTATTCGAGACGAGTACTCGAGCATCGGGAAAAGTTCGTCTCGAATAACGAGCACCCGAGCATTTTAGTGCTCACTCATCTCTAATTATGATACTATTATACTATGAATTTAACTGTATTCTGAAATACATTTATAGATGTAAAAAAATTACAGCAGATATTTCCATTGTACATTGTTCCATTTTTTAGTAAATGAATTATCAAATCTGTGAGCACAGTATTTTATAAATCATTTGGGATGTTAATTAGAAAAACTGAAATACCACATGGTTATAAGTATTCATACACTTTGCTGTGGCACTAATATTTAACTCACATAGTGTCCATTTCCTTCTGATCCTCCTTGAGGTGGCTCTTACTTCTTCATTGGAATCCAGTTGTTTTTAATTAAACTGACTGGACTGTGCTTGCTCATCTCTAGTTATCATATGTCAAATGGAGAACCCATTTGATGTCTATGCTGATCCTACTCGCCCTATAAAGCATATCAACTTACGATTTTTTACATACTGCACGTGAGGTTATATTCTTGTGATTTCCGAGAAGTAAGCAGCAATATTCAGAATATGTAATATTTAGCATCCCTTGTACATTATATGTTACTATCCTTCTGTGGAAATAGAGATTATTATCAGAAAAAATAAGCATGGGTGGTTTACATTTCCATAAATTACCCTTTCTTCTATCGTATTAAAAGCACTTCAGAATTATGATAATTAGTGTGGAAATATGTTCTTCTAAATGTATCTGCTGCCAGGTTTTTGCAATGTATATTTTTTCATTTTACTTTTACTTCTTTGTGTTTACAACTAAAATGCTATGTATAGCATAATAAAAAAAACATTCGTAGGAAATAGGCTCTGTGGCTTGCAGAAATAACAATTACAGCGCGACACTGTTGGTCAGCTGAGCATGAACAACAAAACCAGCTTTCCTATGGAAAGTAACTAGAGTCCCAAGGTACCAGTCAAAGGTCACCTGGGGTCTAGTACAAAGAATAACCAAAAACTCTTATTACAAATGTCTAACTGTAAACATAGACGACAAGTATAAAATATACACAAAACAAATGTATTTATGTGTTAGTTAAGCCTCACACGGGTCTGAAAATAAAATCAATGGTGAAATATATGAAATATTTATATCATCATATAATCGGTGTGGATCCAATAGCTAATCAGGTCCAACTCCTCAACAAAAACCCCAACAAGCATTGCGGACTGTGACATATAAATCAATAATTATTTCTGGTCGGAATTGTGATACATATATACTCGTGATAAAAGCCGAGTTTTTTAGACACAAAAAAGTCGGAAAACGTCCCCTGGCTTTACACGGGTCAGTATCCAGCTATAAGAGCAAAGAGTAAAAAATACTAAAAAATAATAAACTTATATCAACCCCCAGTGGCCCCATGTGTACGCGCTGCTCCCCGACAGCACCGTGTTTCGCGTGCACACGCTCACACCCGGCGTCCTTCCGCTGGGCGCCGCAGTGTCTTCCCCGCGTGGGCGCGAGATGACGTCAACGCCGCGTACTACTGGATGCGCCGGCCGGAGAGAGCAATGGCGGTGCCCAGCAGAAGAAAGAAGACGACAACTGAAACCTGAACAAAGCGGCCGAAGCCAAGACGCACACACCGTGTCTGGCGGCACACACCGGTGCGCGGAGGGGGCCAACGTAGGAGAGGAAGTGGGGGTTTTTTACAGCTGGGGCAGTTGATACTACTGGCAAGCTGTATCCACTGGGGGGAACGCTACACACATGGGGGAGGCGCACGGGGGCAAGGCGTCAGCGGGCGGGATACGACTCTGGGGGGCAAGCTGTACTTACGGAGGGGCAGGCTGATACTACTAAGGGCAGGCTGTATACTACGGGGACTGGGCTGTATACTACTGGGGCAGGCTGTATACTACTGGGGCAATCTGTGGTGAGCATACGGGGGCTACTGGTGAAAGCTGCTGCACTGGGGGCAGCTGACTACTGGGCGACTGTATTAGGGTAGCAACAGTGGCAGCTTATACTACTGGGGGCAGGCGGCTGGCCATACTATAGGGGGGTGGCTATATACGGGGGGCTGTGACCAATGCATTTCCCACCCTCGGCGTTACCGAGTCAATAGGTTTCCCAGTTTGGTGCTAAAATTAGGGTCTCGGATATACTCGGGTCGCTTATAATTGAAAACAATAGAACAATTCAGTGAAAGCTAAAAAGTTCTTACTTTAAAAGGTGGAATGACAAAAAACTGGCCAGTGCATTACACAATATATACTGAGTTTTAGAAGCTGTTCATTAAATTGTACCCATGAAAATCTGCAAAAAAATCGACAAAAATCTTGGCTAGATGCTGTGGCTTAAAAATTGCAGCTGGGTCAATTTTCTGAAAACTTTAAAAATCACAGACTTTGACACGTTTGTTTGCGCATATCCAAATCATGGCGCAAACAGAACTGTGGTTCCTTTGTTTGTGAGCCATGTGTCACAGTAATGAACCTAAAAGAGGTCTGACCAAAACGTAGGGCAGATGCTACACAGGCTCGGATACCCACTCTGAAATGTGTAAGCGTAAAGTCCAAGCACTCCTTTATGCAAACAAATTGCGTTGTGAATAAACAGTAATTCAATATTTTTCTTAACATTTTGGCTGGCGCATGCCTGTAGCCATGCGGTCATACATCAGTGTGCATAGCCTATTCTTACCTTGGATAGACCTGTTTCTGTTTCAACATGGAGCCAGGGAGCAAGGCTGCATTTATAATCCATAGAAGTGAAGTTCATAGACAGTGATCATCAAAATGCTTAAAAATAACATAATATTTATGAAATCTACTTTTTGCTTTTTGCATTATAAACCAAACAAACCTTGAGAATGCTGTAGCTACACTGATGCAGAAACTATCTTTTTAATTTCGAATTGATTGGTTTTGCTTAAAAACTATTATAAAATTATGATAATGAGGCTCTGTTGCACCTGTGGTGCAGCAGCGCCCGGTGACCCAGCTTTACAAGGTCCTGAATTATATTTCTTTTGGTGAGCAAAACCCTCATTTCAGGATTAAACAAGATATGTTTCTGCATTGGTGTTGCTACCAGCATTCTCGAGCTGTTGGTTTGGTTCACAATGCATAAAGCAGTAATGAAGACATCAGGTAATGAAGAGACTGCAAACTTGTATGATAAAAGAGACCAAAGTTGTGGCTATTATATATTTGTTTTCAGGGGGTTAATTTGTGACATAAGGGTGATATATGGTCGATTAAAACTGTCAAATGTTAAGGCCACAGTGATAAATAAAACTAACCATACTCAAATTCCCACCATCAAATATACTCAATCTTATAGAGTCCAGCTCTAAGAGTATTTAGATAGCATTTTAGAGATCATACCTTTTTAGAGTTCACAACACACACAGATGGGGGGCGGTATGGGCTTAGTGGCTAGCATTACAGCCTTGCAGCGCTGGGCTGGGGTTTCAAGTTCCAGAGTCAACATCTGCAAAGAGTTGATATATCCTCTGTGTTTGCTTGGTTTCCTCCCACTCTCCAAACATACTGGTAGGTTTGATTAGATTGTGAGTCCCATTGGGGACAGGGACTTATTTGGCAAGCTCTGTGCAGCGCTGCGTAATCTGTGTTCGCTATATATAAAGGAATTATTATTATTATGTAGCACGTAATAGCATTAATGTGATTTCCTGCTAAACTATTAAGATTAGATGACACTTTCCAACAGAGTGTTCTTTATTTTCACACTCCTTATATTACATGCAATTTGTAAAAATACACTTTATTTTCTTTGGAAGCATCTTTTATAAAAATTTACCAGAGAGTAGCCGTAATTTCAATTTTAACAATACATAAATTGACAATAGCAACATTTAAGACAGGTCTATTATAATGTCTTCATGTACCGGGGTCAAAGATATTTGCATAAAATATTTATTGCCAAACAATAACCAATAGCCTCTAGTGCTCATATCTACTTTAAATTTAACAGCCCACACCTCAATTTGGTAATTGCCACTCAACCTTGCTGAAAGCTGTAATTTGTAAGTAATTTTCTTCGTGGTATATAAGGGCAATGGAGGAGAACACAGCTAGCATTAGTGTCCTAATGGTAATTATGTTACTGGCATTAGGAAAGGAAAACCTTATTGGCTCTTTTTTTTGCAAGTTGGTAAGAACAAGGAACAATACAGAACAAGATAAGAAATACTGGTAATTTTCAAAGGAGAGAATCTACATTTTTGCTGAACTTTGTTTTTCTGATATCCTATTTTTCCTGTTGAAGTTTTTGAATTATTTTAATGGCAGTACTTGGTGTGAATGCTGAGCTTTTGATTCTGGCCATTATAATAAACAGTGTAGACCCACATATGACACTCCACTGTTTGACTTCTACAGGAAACATCTTTCATGCCACTGCATTACATTCACTGTTTAATCTGTCACTGTACAAAATCCATTTACAAATTCATACACTGCAGATGAAATAAAACTGGGACTTTGTAAAGTAAATGATGTGGACTGGTTTAGAAACATGTTGTGATATAGGTAGATAGCAGATCAGCATGACAATAATCAGAGGGGATGCCCAACTGAAACACTTGCTGGTTAATTTTATATAATGGTGTGATTTGTGCATATTTATAGCAATTTCTGTTGAAATCAACTCTTGGGCTAAAGAAAGACCAACCCCATATACTACATGTTGCAAACTTTGTGGGTGAAATTTTGTGGGTTACGGTTCACACCTGTGAGAGCTCTGAATTTTTTTTTTTTTTGGTGTAACGCCTAATATCACAGAACCCCTTATGTCACAGAGGTCACCTTATAAACAGATTGAGGGGCTGCACAGGAGGGTAAGTAGTGATTATCACAGGTGGTCTCGCGATCCTATCGTCCCCGCAGGCGCAGCGCCAGTGGCCTCTCACCTGTCCCGACTCCCAAGTCCCGCCTCGCTCCGGCACGATCCCCATGTCCTAAGGCACGCGCACGCGGGCCTCTCGAAATTAAAGGGCCAGCGCGCCATAATTGCCGCTGCCATTTTCCCCATAAGACTATTTAAACCTGCCTCTCCCTCACACCCTGCCAGATCATTGTGCCTCACAGCCTTAGAAAAGCTCCCTAGTGATTACCCTGCGTCCTGTGCCTCTGCGTTCCTGTGTGTCCTGCTCCTGAGTCCTGTGTTGCCATGCTCCTGTGTTACCAGAGTCCCTCAGTGTTCCTGTGTTACCAGTTATAGACTTGACCTGCATCTCTGTCACCTGCCCTGACCCTGTGCCTTTACCTGACCATGAGACTGTCCGTCCGTTAAGGCACCTGCCTCGGCTGCCACCGCGGCCTGGTCGCAACCTGTGGAACACCTGGTGGTACCCTGCCGCAGCAAATCCAACCTGCGATCCCGGGTGTTGGTTAGTACCACCTCCGTGGTTGGTCCAGTGGTCCACACATCCCGAATCCTGACAGTGATGATGAGATTGTTAATTTCCAAATCTTAATTGGGTTAGGGTTCTGTTCATTCTTGAAAGGGAGACATTTATCAACTTTTCCGGGGTAATTTTAGGGGAATTTGTAGAAGGCCCTCAAGTTGTATTATTTGTTGGACCTTTGATTTTTAACACTGCGGAAATGTCCAAAATGTCAGTATCCAGGAAATCAGAGAAGTGATCATAACCTTAATGATGGGTCACCTGAAGCTTTCAATAATGACAAAACACTTACCTTTTTTTTTTTTAATTTTCTATCTATAAAGTCAGAATTAATAGCACAGTGCTATTTTTTTGAAGATCGAGGTACCTTAGCAGGAAACAGTCCTCATGGTTAGTTTCAGGCACAGGTTTCAGGGCAGGTGGCAGAGATGCAAGGTCAAGTCCAATCCGGGTCAGCACACAGGAGGTCCAGGCAGATGGGAATGGGAACACAGGCACACAGGAACACAGGAGCATGGGAACAGAGGACACACGAAGGGAACCGGGAACACAGGAACTAGAGCAGAACCAAGAACATGGAATATGGGAACAAGGAACTCAGGAGCAGAGACAACACAGGAATGGCAGAAATATCGCTGTGGGCTTTCCTAGGTGTAACACAAATATTGTGAAATGGACCGCCGCAATATTGGCACGCTGGCCGCGCTCGTGCCCGAGAGTCGGGGAAAAACTCATAGTCGCCCAGCATGCGACCAACTAATCCTAAGCCACCTGGGCCACCCGGCACAAATGTAACATTTAACTTTGATTAGAAATCTGATTTAAGAACAACAAAACTAAGTGTCTTAAAATACACCAATGGCAGTACTGGAAATTGATACAGCAGGATTGGAGAATGCTCCACAAACGGGCGTTCGTAGAGAACTTATACTAGTAGGGATTGATCAGTTCCCTCTCTTATAGCACCCGACGCTATAATAAGCATCTATAGGTAATGAGAATATTCTCAGATTGCATACCAATTCTTCCCTGTTATATGCAAACATTTCCACTTCTCTATCAAAGGGCTATAAATTACACCTATATGTGACCTCCGATTGGACATTTTTCCTATATACGCTATGCCGGTTAAAATACGCTCTCACCAGACCCTCCGACATGTTTTGCTGAACTGGCTTCATCAGAGGTTTAGGGCTGGACTGCCCTAGAGTCGGGGGCACCACACGGCAGATGGGACTGGAAGGGACGGGTAAGATGCGTGGCGATGCGCTGCTGGGGGAGAGGGGCATGGGTAACCCACGACCCGTCATATGGGTCTCGGGATCACCCGTGACAATGTCCATGTGTGTATAGAGTTGTTTTCCTTTACATCCCTTCCTAATGAATCCATTACCTTCCTTGGTTTAATTTGATTGACATGTCTTTTTTTCAAACCGTACTTACATGTAATATGTAGTCCAAATGATGCTTTGGATCATCTCTATCACAGAAATCCCAAGATATATAATTTTTAATGTTTTTGTTGAGCAGAAGTTTTCTTCCCCTCACCATTTCTGAAACCTGTTAATTTCACTCTATGGAACTCTGTAAGGTTACCAGTTTATGATTTAAGAACCTACAGACTTTTTAACACTTTTTCTTCAAATACACATTTATGGCTGACAAAAGTGGTCTCATGCAGACTGTAATGACAATGGTTGATCGGGAACCACTCAAAGTCTCCTCACTGTCATCATAACTGTCAGCTCAACTGTTTTAAGCCTCTGCCTGCCTCCCTTGACTGTATCCACTGATTCAGCCTAAGTTCCACTACAGCACTTTAAAGTTTTATCACCCATACTCTGTGAGAGAGTAGTGGCACACGGGCCATCGCCCATCACACCAGACAGGACTCAAAGAATCTTCCTGCATTTCCAAGCAACTTAAAAGATGCTGCTTTCTTCATATTTTACTACTTGGACTGTAGGAAGAGGAGAATCAATAAAACGGGCTGAATTATCTTCGGGAGACCTTCTGCTGACCCCACTATTCTCTGTGTACAGAGGGACACTGAAGAAACTAAAATGATGCTATTTTGCATCTTTTTTACAGTGCTGCTGCTCCGGAGGCCAATATGATTGAAAGTTGTTGAAGAACATGGAGCAATAGTTTACTGCTTTATTTTGGTTGGCAACCCCGCAATAAATAGGGGGGTTTTGTGTTGCTTTTTGGCACTTGCTGCTAAAGGTTCACAATCACTGCTATGTCGCAATAAAACTGAAACTAAGTGAGAAAAGTTATCGATGCTTGTCAAATTTAAATTTGTGAAATAAGTTTCAGGTTACAAAAAAATGGTGTGCCTGAGCATGGCAAAAAAAACCACACAGGTTTCATACTTCATCAGCCAAAATCCCTCCCAGGCAAAGACTGTGCGCTGTAGACAAAGTGGTCATACAAAAATCTTCAGTTGTGCCTTCCTTCACAGTGAGGGATAACCAGCAGTGGATGCCGAACCAGGTGTCATGTTTGTTCATGTACTGTTTTGAGTAGCATGGCCAGAAAGACTTTGTATGGCATGTGATGGCGAACCTTTTAGAGCCAAGTGCCCAAGTACAACCAAAATCCTTTATTTACCATGGAGTGCCAACATTGCATTTTATGCATATTGTATTGTTACCTGTTCTTTCCACATCTTTCAATTGTATCAGCCCCCTGAGACACCAATACGTTGAAGAAGAGTGCTATTCAACTCTCATTGTAGCTTCTCTCCGGGTCTCACTGTAGAGGAAGAAATTAAGGGTCAGCAGGCGAACCTCAAAAAGATACTGCAGCCCTGTCCCACCTTTTTCCTTTTCCCCCAGTTCCAAAACAGCCAATGAAGTGTCTTTTAAAAATAGCGCTGAGAGCAGCATCTCTAAAGTTGCCTGGGACGCAAGAAGATTTAGTGGATTTGTTCTTTTCTGGTGTTTCAGGTGATAAGCTTAGTGCCCATACAAGTGGTCTGAGTGCCACGTCTGGCACCTGTCCATAGGTTCCCACCACTTGTGTAGGAATAAACCAAACTTTTGATGTGAAACAAAGCCAAGCAACTCAACCATGACGCCAAAACATGGGAAAAGGGAACATGTGCCTAGACTGATAAGTGAAATATTTAGCTGTGGAGAAGCATTTATTTTTATAAAGGCTATAGAGTGAGTATAAACTGAGTGTATTCAGCAAGCAACAGCTAAGCAAGTGAAGTTTCTTGCAAGTTTGTGAGCATGAATCCATTAATGTCTGTTTTTTCTGTGATTTTTAGCAAAGATTCAAAAAATTGCATGCATAAAGAATTAGGCTGTTTTGAAGGCAAATGTTGATCACACCAAATATTGATTTTCATGTAGACTCTTCCTTGATTTATTCACATTCACTTTTAAAAGGGTGAAATAATCTATTAGCCCTTCTATTTTTCAAATAACATCTTTCCCCCCACCGGCAAAAACATTTTCACATAACTATATTTATTATTTCTTTTGTGCAAGAAAAAACTAGCAAATGCCGAAGGTTTTCTTCTACCTCTGCACCCTTCAGTACCCATATATACTGGTAACTGACCACCTTCATAGCACATATGGTAAGGGCTGATAGTGCAGAGAAATTATATTTGCTTTTACTAATTTATAATAATGTATTATCGTAAAAATGGCTCTAACACAACCCGGTGGAGTGTTCTGTAGAGACAGCGAGCATTGCATTTTCTGTGCTTTGTGTTCAAAATACACTCCGTACACAATGTGGCACATTTACTCCAGGTTTTAGTGGGCCCCTGGGCGACAGAGCCTTAGTGGGCCCCTCCGTGGCCACACTGCACCCCCTCCCCCTGCGGACACACTGACTACCCCCCTTCCACATGCGGACACACTGACCCCCCCCCCTTCGGACACACTGACCCCCCCAACCTCCCCCTGCGGACACACTGACCCCGGGGACACACTGAAACACCCCCCCTCCCCTGCGGACACACTGAACCCCCCCCTGCTGACACAATGAACCCCTCCTCCCCCTGCAGACACATTGAACCCCCCCCTCCCCCTGTGGACACACTGCCCACCCCTGCTGACACACTCGTTGTGAATCCGGCTAGTTTACTATTCTTTGGTGTTTTATGTTTGTCAGTCTGTTTGTGGTTCCCTTCCCACACTTATCCAGTGTATTCCGAGTCTTCAAGTAGTCGCCCCACGGTTTAGCGTGGGGGGGCTATAGGAAGGGACAGAGGTTGGGGCAAGCTCAGGGCACACTATCCCCTGTCTTTTGTTTTACCCAATCCTAACACATAGTTTTACTCTTAATACCTTGCTAACACATAAGACAGCCCAGCCCTGGCACCAACAGGACCCGATGTCCTTAAAACCTCTTCTGTCAAGGTGCTGTAGAAAGGCGTCACCTCAGAACCCTTGTACCCTTAATGCCCACCATAAAATACGGATAAGGCGTTCTTTAAGGAGCTAAAATATATGCAGTCACCAGAGTTTTAAAAGCCAATGTATCCCAAATGCAATAATGGAGTTCTATTTTTGCTTTTACTAATTTATAATAATGTATTATCGTAAAAATGGCTCTAACACAACCCGGTGGAGTGTTCTGTAGAGACAGCGAGCATTGCATTTTCTGTGCTTTGTGTTCAAAATACACTCCGTACACAATGTGGCACATTTACTCCAGGTTTTAGTGGGCCCCTGGGCGACAGAGCCTTAGTGGGCCCCTCCGTGGCCACACTGACCCCCCGCCCCCCGCGGACACACTGACTCCCCTCCGGAAAAGAAAAAAAAATTCACCTTTCCTGGTTCCCCCGGAACAGCGCCTGCAGCTGTCTTTGGCCTGGGCCTTCCGTACGTGCTGGCTCTGAAGCCGGCACATGTGATCTGATGACGTCATCATACCCTGCGGAGCACTGCATCGTGGGAACCGGGACAGGTGAGTTTTAGATTCTGCCTCTATGCTGCGCTGGTCGGGAGGCAGAAAAACTATCGATCCGGATAGTGATCAATTGTACCAGTGTCTTATAGCGACACTGGTACAATTGATCCAGGGGCCCGAGTGGGAACCTCCAGTACCCCGGGGCCTGACTTACCCGCTCCTGTCGCGATCCCCGAGGTGCGTTGTCCAATGAGTATGAAGTCCGGCGCGATTCATTAAGATCATGCGCCCAATTTCCTGCATATGTTGCTTCCCCGCTGAGGTCTGCCAGAGTTCACCTTCTTCTTCCCGGTGTATGTGAGTGCATGAAGCAAAAATTTAGCAAAAAAAAGATAGTGGACAGCAGCATGGACGCAGGTAGCCCGCAGAGAAATGAGAGACCACGCACGGAGCAGGAGACACTGAGTTGCTTCAGGTGAAGGATCCAAGGTTCAAAAAAGAAAAAAGGGGGTTGCTCCAGCAGGCGAGTATAAAAACATTAACGTTTATTCCATAGTAAAGTGTAAAAACATGAGCAAAGTGTACACAAGTAGGAAAAAAAAGTTTATGCATTTCGGACGGATTACCGTCCTTAGTCATAACCATATACAAAATGAATTAACCACATGTTTATACAGAGATCCAGGAAATGACGTGGGAGTAGGTGGAAAAGGAAAGACCAGGAAAGAGAGAGGACGGAGGGGATAAAAAGGAAAAAAGAAAAGCCAGAATAAAGACAGACGCAAGTCAAAAATCTTCCAATAGGCGAGTATGTCCATGCTAAACGCTCATGCAGCACTTTGGATACTTGTAATACAGAAGTTCATCGAATAGACACGAGACTCCAAGCCAGAGGTCACAAAAAGTCTACACTTAATAGGGCTAAGTCCATCGTTTCATGCAAACCTCGAGAAGAGTATCTCTTTAATAAAAATTGTGCCCCTGACATATCCAATACTGAAACCATCTATAAACCAGTGGTGTTCAGTACTACATACAGTGTAGATTTTGATAAAATCACATCCATCATTCGTGATAGTTTGCCCATTCTTAAACAAGATGCCATCACAGCTCAAATTTTACAACATGACTGCAAATTTGTAGCCAGACGTGCTAATACTTTAGGCAATAAATTATCACCCAATGTCTTTTCAACCCGTGATACCCCTATTCACACCTGGTTGCAGCACAAGGGTAACTACCCGTGCAACAATAACAGGTATGTCATCTGCAAATACATGCAGTCTGGCACATCTTTTTGTTCTACATCCAATCAATCTGAATATCCTATAAAGAGATACTTTAATTGCAATACTACTTATGTAGTCTATCTCATTACTTGTAACATTTGCAAAGTTCAATATATTGGCAGTACCACTCGTAAACTTAAAACAAGAATAATGGAACATATTCAAGGGGCTAATATTGATCCTAATTCCCTATCAAAAAACAATCTCTAGTGTGTCAAAACATTTCAGAGACGTTCACTCTACCTCCTTTCACTCCATGTCCGTGCAAGGCATAGAAAGAGTTAATTGTCCTACCAGAGGCGGAGATAGTAGGAAACTCCTTTTATCCCGTCAGGGGTTTTGGATCATGACTTTACAAATTATTCTTCCACAAGGCATGAATTTAAAAACAGATTTATTATATCTTTATTAGTGCTCTAATTGCTTATAATTATATGCATTACATTTTCTGTATATTTTTTGTATTTTTCTTGCATCGTGGTATCCGCACGTGTTCATTCGGTAATTCGTCCGAAACGCGTCAACTTTTTTTCCTACTTGTGTACACTTTGCTCATGTTTTTACACTTTACTATGGAATAAACGTTAGTGTTTTTATACTCACCTGCTGGAGCAACCCCCTTTTTTATTTTTTGAACCTATGTGAGTGCATCCTGCTCTTAGTCCGAATCAGTCTGGTTGTCCGTCGGCCCCCGATTTGTGTCGCATGAAAGTCGGCGCCAAATTATTTTCCCCACAGCTGTTTATGAAATGAGAACTGAGCATTGATTGCTTTCCATGGGCAACTAGAACAGTTTTACCTCAGAAACTTCTGATAAATCTTACTTAGTGTTTAACTGAATGTTTTATTTGCAATGTTTGGTCTAATGCAGTAATATAATTCCTTTATTTATATAGCACACCCAGATTACGCAGCGTTACACATAGTTTGCCAAATCACTCCTATTCCTATTAAATATTCCTATTGTCTAGTGAATGAGAAGATGAAACATAAAGAAACCATATAAACCAGCCTTCAAGGTAATTATAATCAGAATAAAGCAAAATCTAGCCTTTTTCAAAGTCTTTTCCTCAAAAATATTAGCTTGGCATGCTAAACTTTTCAAACTCTTTCTACTATATACATTTTCCATCACACTACACCTACAACTACTATTCTTAAATATAATGCCTGACAATCATGGTATCTATAATGTATGCAATAATAGTAGAAAATCCAGCATTATCGTTAACACAGTATACAATATCAATAACAATACATATAAAACAGCAGCCGTCACAAGGTACTTCTTTTTGGCTGCGTTCACACGTGGTGTTTACTTTGCGTCTTTAAATGTAATACAACAACTGAGGAGCGGAGGTTTGCCTAATTACATTGCTGTTAACAAATTTCGCTTACAAAACGCAATGTTTACCCAATTTGTATACTCTATGTACATAGGTCTGCAGGCTATGGACAACCTACTTTTCATATGTTTGCATGAATGATCATTGACAAAATAAAATAACGCACCCAGATAGCCATGCAAAACTAAGCATATGGTTGTTTCTCAAGCATAAATGTTAAAAAAAATAAATCTGTCTGTTCAAACATTAGTAAAAATTGCCCCACCCCCCCTTCCTCAGTATCACACGTCATCCCAGATTTAGTCTCCAGAAGGGATCTTCAGAAGGGATCTCGGGCAGGTCGGACCTGTTTAGATCAGGTAAGACCTGGCAGAGATTTTAGCTGTAATCTGTAGGTTTACTGACAGGTACTATACTACATACAGCGAACTGGGCGTTCATGCCCCAACTAACCTCCTGTTGGCCCCATCTAGCCCCTTGCCCCATCACATTGATAGTTGCATGATAATAATAGCACAGTAATTAATCTCCAGTAACACTCCCATGCCACCGTCATTCTCCTATTCTTTCGGGTCTTCTGCCGGGTCATGACTTCTGTGCAGTAATGCAGGCAGAGTGACTTCATCATGCCTGCCTGTGTAAAATAGAGAAGAGTCTGTGCTGCACCTCTCCGTCTATCAATTGAATATGTATCTTAAAAACACAGATGAAATAATTTTTTCTGTTGGGTGATTCAGGCAGCCACGGCCACTCGAATTGCCGACATTATAATCCAACATTCTGCAGCCCCTCTCCATACCTGGCTGTGGCTGCTCAAGCACATTTTAAGTTGTATAAAGAGAGATCTATAAATGTTTTCCCAATGTAAATGTGTTGCTATTTAAAGATGATTGCCCATGAAATAAAGTTCTCAAATTTTAATTACCTAGTGATGTTTACACAATAAAGCTAATTTTTACAGCTCCTATAACTAATTTTTACAGCTCCTATAACTCAGTGTGGGAGCGAACTCTCTAAGCATACACTTCATGATTCCTTTGTGCTATGAGATGTGCTGACAATGTGCTTAGATTATCAGGGTACATGGTTTATCTACACTTTTAGTTAGCTTCTGAACATTCTACTAGTATCTTCTCTAGTATCTACTAGTATTCTATAGAAAAAGAGATGAGACCGATCAGAGATGAGAGATCCATGAGATGGATATAACACACAATGACACTCCTCAGCTCTAACATACACTTTCAGCTCTTCTACATCTCAGCTATAATACACACAAGAGTGCCTCCCTCACCTGGATACCTTACTTTATTTGTAGATTGTATAGTAAACTCTGCATGCTGCTTGCCAGCAGGAAGTGTCTGCGCTGGACTTGTAATGGAGAAGGGGGGGGGGGTGGAGGCAGAGAGGAGAAGCTAGTTATGAGAAGAATCTGCCCAGCCATAGAAGATTTATGGTTGAATCCCGGGCTACCGAAATTGTATACACCAGGACTGATAGAGACAGGTTGGAATTATATTTGTGAAATGCTGTATTTTTGTTAATAACAGTGAATTAGAGAATGTGTTATTTTGTTATCCTGAGTATATTTAAGAATCTTCTTTTTGTTGGAATACACCTTTAAAACAGCTATTACATCCCTAGTACAAAATTCCCATTGTTAAAAGAATAGAGGAGTTCTTCAAAAAGGTTTAGGGTTACTAGATTATTAACCCCTTATTGCTCTGCAATGTAAAAGCAATGAGTTTCAGTTTTTTTAGAATGTGAAGAAAAAAATATGTTTAAAATACCAACATTTCTGCAAAATTAGCTCCTCTCATTTTGCCCTCTACCTCCCTGACATGTTGGAGGGGCTGTGGAGCTAGAGGTACCACCTTACACATATTATGGGAATGCTCAGTCATCGCCTCTGTTTGGCGCAAAATCTCAGAGACTTTTAGCAATTTGATTGAATACTAATTCCATCACTTGCCACAGTTAGCTCTTTTATTAATGGTCATAGAATCTCTGAAAGCTCCCCAGAATGGTAGTCGTCCATCTTTTAATGGTGACAAAACTGGTTATTAACAGATACTGGAAAAATCCCAACCCACCTCCATTCGGTGAGATCATTAGCCTAATCAACTCCACCTGCACATTCGAAAAGATTCTAGCATTACAACAAAATAAACATAAAAAATATGTAGAAACATGGCAAATGTGGTTAAACAGCCCCCTCTGCGCCACCTGTAAGTGATGTCTGGGCTTCCCATGAGACCAATCTATCTACCTATAGGTCACTTTTATATGTTTCCTTTTCTCTTAAGGTTAATTTTCTTTTGTTATGGTATACATTTTCTAATTTGCTAAAATCTACTCCATAAACGGCTGTGTTTTCCACAATTTATGGATCCACGTACCAAGGGGACTTTCAAACTCTCACAACAGCTAAAGCCCCCTTGATAAGATGGACAAATATTTACACCTCTCATGGACTCACCAGCTCCGGATTGTTGCTCAGATCTAACGTTCTGCTGTATGTAATGATGTGTACAATAGCAACTGCTCATTGATAATAAGCACAGCTGAACTAATCAACAAGATGTACCGACTTCAAATCTATCAATGAACCATGTTTTACTCAATAAAAAATGTATTTAAAAAATACCAACATTTATAATAACCACTATTGTAAAAATAAAAGATTATTTATCCAACAGGAGGAATGTTATACGTTTAACTAGACAACCCTTACATGCTAATTTTTTTTGTCACCAAGCTGCGCAAAAAAAATTGCAATATTAAAAAGTTGTAAACACCTAACACCAGAAATTGTATCTGGCCCTTAAAAATAACTAGTTACTTTAATGGGAAAAAAGTTATTGTAGCAAAATAGAAAGTTAATATTTTTCATACCCTATTAAATTAGACAAACAGCAAAAAAACATACATTTCAACAATTTTACTGACCCAACAAATAATGGGTGTCATTTACTAAGGCCCCGATTCGTGTTTTCCCGACGTGTTACCCGAATATTTCCTATTTGCGGCGATTTTCCATGAATTGCCCCGGGTTTTTTGCGCACGCGATCAGATTGTGGGGCAACGGCACTGGCATGCACGCGATGGAAATCGGGGGGCATGGCTGAACGAAAACCCGCCGGATTTGGAAAAACCGCCGCATTTAAAACATAAAATTGGTCGCACGGGCCATACTCACATGCACCAGGAAGAGATCAGTGAACTCCGATGCAACTTGGCGGACCTCGGCGCAGCAGCGACACCTGGTGGACATCGGGCGCAGGACCTTCATGAATTGCCGGAAGACCCGAACGCTCGTCAGAGAAGCCGCCGCTGGAACGCGAATGGACCAGGTAAGTAAATGTGCCCCAATGTGTTCTGAATGCTGTGCGGTGAAGCTAAATTATAATTTCAACATTTACGTTTACTCAATGACTTCCAGAAATAAATCTCAGCTCTTACTGACATATCCACAGGTGTTCATGTCCTAGCTACCTGCGCAATGAAAACACACATACACATACTGCTCTCAAAAATAAAGGGAACACTTAAACAACACAATATAAAACTCCAAGTAAATCAAACTTCAGTGAAATCAAAGTGTCCACTTTGGAAGCAACACTGATTGGCAATCAATTTCACAGGCAATTAGCAAGAAACACTCAATAAAGGAGTGGTTATGCAGGTGAAGACCACAGACCACTTCTCAGTGCCAATGCTTTCTGGCTGATGTCTTGGTCAATTTTGAATGTTGCTGGTGCTTTCACTCTTGTGGTAGCATGAGACAGACTCTACAACCCACACAAGTGGGTAAGGTAATGCAGCTCGTTCATGATGGAACATCAATACGAGTTGTGGCAAGAAGGTTTGCCAAGTCTGTTTGGTAGAGTTCAGAGGCTGGAGGCCAGTACAGGCCAGTACACCAGGAGACATGGAGGGGAGTGCAGGAGGGCAACAACCCAGCAGCAAGTCTGCTACCTCCACCTTTGTGCAAGGAGGAACAAGAGGAGGACTGCCACAGTCCTGCAAAATGACCTCTAGCAGGTCACAAATATGGATGTATCTGCACAAACGGTTAGAAACCAACTCTATGAGGATGGTATGAGGGTCCAATGTCCACAGATGAGGGTTGTGTTCACAGGATGCTTGGCATTTGCCAGAAAACACCAGGATTGGCAAATTCACCACTGCCGCCATGTGCTATTCACAGAGGAAAGCAGGTTCACACTGAGCATACATAACAGACGTGCAGAGACAATGTGCAGAGTGACCTGCTGCTCCAATATCCTTCAGCATGACTGGTTTGGCAGTGGGTCAGTAATGGTGTGGGGTGGAATTTTTTTGGAAGACCGCACAGCAGTTCCTCAGACCACTTGTGAGACCATATGCTGGTGTGGCTGGCCTTGGGCTCCTCCTACTGTAGGACAATGCTGGATCTCATGTGGCTGGAGTGTGCCAGCTATTCCTGTAAAATGAAGGCATTGAAGCTATGGACTGGCCAGCTCGTTCCCAAGACCAGAATCTGATTGAGCACATCTGGGACATCATGTCTTGCTTCATCCACCAATGTCACATTGCACCACAGACTGTCCAGGATGCTTTAGTCCAGGCCTGGGAGGAGATCCCTCAGGAGACCATCCACAATCTGGAGGTCATATTTCATTCATTCAGATCTAGGAGGTGTTATTTGAGAGTTCCTTTCATTTTGAGCAGTATATATTTATATTATAGCCACTAGAGAATATCTGCAAATGACTTAAACTAAGGACTTTACAGAGGGCATTTGATACTTGTGGAAGAAAGGCAATGGATCTTGATGAAACTGTTATTTGTATTTGCACTGTAAAACCTAAATATCCAAAAATGTAAAGGCAAAGCTCAATATTGCGTAAGATAAGGGTTAATATTTTGAGCTCATTTGTGGTTTGGTACAAGCACAGCCATTTCACTCACAAATGCTGTATCTACATGTGCTCATGTGTGAATGCCAGTAACCATTTCAGATCTATTTTATAGGATAATAAATCTCTAGAGTACAGCTATGAAAATGGTTTGCATCACTAAGCACAACAACCACCACACATCACAATAGAAAAAAATGCTTTCCGTGAATAACAAGATCGCTCCTGGAAACATCTCATTATCTTTATATATAAAAGAATGGCTGCTGAACTTATTCTTCTACAAGATATTTAAATAGCTCCCAACTAGAAATCTGCATCCATTCTAAATTTTCACTAAAGATATGTCACAATACAACCAGACTTTAGTCTTTAGCCTTTAGTCATTGCTCTGATTGTGAGTCACCCAACCCAACATCTAAGGAACACCTTTACCCAAAACTAAAATACAGACAGTTATGTACAAGATAGGTTCTGTAGGTTTGTACTTAAGTTTAATTTGTATGTAAATCGGAAATTGTTTTGGCCTCTGTGACAATTGGATTTTAAAAATTTTGGATTGTCATAAGAACCAGGACCGCCTTTACATAATTTCTTATCCAACTAACAGTATTTATAAAGTTCCTATGAAAATGAAGTATTCAAAGAACACAAAGTAATAAGATTTACTGCAAATAAACATAAAGCACAGAAAATATTATACCAATTTTATTTATACCTAATGTGCAGTTCAGATGAGTGTCAGAACAGATGTTTGGGATCCAGAGAAGATACCTGTGATGATCACTCTCCGATAATCACAGCAATAAAACCTAATTAAAGAGTCTTTACACTTACACAACACCCCTACTATTATAAAGATAAGTTTATGGGTACATTTACTTAGGCCCCTTTCAGACTACCATATATGGTGGCCACATGCTAGCTGTATGACCGGCAGCTAGCATACGGCTGCCACAAGCGTGCATTGTGCAAGTGTGTCACCACATAGGGATCCGGACTTTACTCTGTCAAGGACACACGGCTAGTACCTCGCAAAGTAGTCCTGTTGGAGGGGACAGCTGGCCCGGGTGGGAAAGCATAGTCGGAGACAGGAAGGCTACATGCCAGGTGAAAATCCAGCAGAGTAGCTAGGAAAATCAGAAACCTGTTCTTAACGTTTGGAATTTTGGTGCCTTTTATTATCAAAAATATGCAGACTGGCTAGGGACACATGGGCACTTGGCACACAGGCAATTTATATATCAGGATGTGGCTTGGGAGTACCGAGTTGTTTTATAATTAAAATACTAGTATTTGAGAATTATCTATTTGATGTATTGTCCTGAAAATACAAGAAATGCCCTTTGCAAAGTTTATTGAGCATGTTCAACCTCATGTGCTGTGGTCATTGTCCAGAAGCAGGGAATGATGTGTTATGTTCACGGCAATAATCCCAGAAACACATTTTCATTAGTACATAGAGGGAAACAAAACCTGTACATTGCTGTTACCATATTTTACAACGTTTATTGTTATGTGATTAACATAAAATACTGAATTTCTTCCTTTGCTTATATATTTGTATATTCAGAGCTTAAAGTCTCTACACCTTAGCTTCTGTACATCTTTATCTGAACAAATACTCCCCAGAAACAACTTTTTTACTACCTCAATTGTTCAAATATCTTTCTATTTAAATGTTGTAGCCACATGATCAGATTTCCATTTATATTCATAAATTATGCTCCCTATAGATAATGTTCCATCTAACATGGGAGAAGGGGAAATGACAGTGCATGCTGAGGTAATTCGTGTTCATGCCAATACGGCGCTAGGCATTGAATATGCTCTTCAGTAAATTGCTCCTATTCACATACTGGCTGGAACTTGGTGACACTGTTCAGGTTCACAGATATCAATCAGTGGAACTGTTTGGGAAGTGATGGAGTGTTATAAAACATTACAAAAGACCTTGATTTCTGGGCGCGTATAAATGCAGATTATGGCTTTCATGTACAGTGAAGTACTGTTCTGAGTGATGCAGCTCTAAAGGTATTGTGAAGTTTAGAGTCTTACCAAGAGCACAACCTGTATTCTACAGCAAATGTATTTCCACAAGCAGAACCTCCTCTCTAAGCAGCATGCTTATGTCTCCCTGTAGAGCACAGAGATTATTGTTCCAAGGACAGAAGGTCACGTATAGAATTGTGTCGTTCTATTGCTCTGATTACTTTGCAATTTCTGTCTCAAAAGTCATTCTGAGATTGATTGTCATTTAGTGCTCATGAATGTTCTCTATTCTGATACTTCAGATGTTTCTTCCAGAAAATCAAGGTAACAAGATAACAAGGGACACAGTGAAGAGGATTCTCCAACCCGCACACGTATACGTATTAAATGACACTCACAAATCTCCACAAAGGTGTGACTCTTACAGATGGGATCCCACATATTTGCTTCAGTAGAACATCAGTGTCATAAGCTAAGTACATAAGTTATGAGCTGAATGGTAAGAAACAGATACACATGGTGGAAAAAATAGTTATAACAATATAAACACTATGAAATATCTTGGGATTTATTTAATTCCACCATTTCCCAAGCTAAGCTAAGTATAACATTTTTGTACAAACTCAAATGCAAAAGTTATACCATCTTTTGGAAGTGGACAACTTTGTGTCCTAGGGGGCACTAAGGGGGCAGAAAGTATATCTAGAGGAAATAACTGCGGATCCATGAAACTCTCAGAGCAGTGTTTAGCTTTGTGTGGTCATCTGTTACAGACACATACCAGGTGGGGCGTGCACAGCTCAAGTTTGGACAGGTCTGCACACCAAAAAATTGCGACAATATACCAATTGAAGAGAAAGAAGTGTGCTACAATGGACCAAGAAATGGCACAATACAATCTTTATTAATAATTCATGAAAATACACACCATTTAAAATCAATTAAAAGTACACAAGTACAAAAAAGACACAGGATGGAGTAGGTACAATGGCTTTACTCCATCCACCACCCCTGACCGATAGTGTTGTGACAGAATAAATCATTATTCATTTGTCAGGATAAATGCCTGATAATGTGTATTTTTATGAATTATTAATAAAGATTGTATTGTGCCATTTTTTGGTCCATTGTAGCACACTTCTTTCACTTCTTTTGGTATATTGTGTCATCTATTACAGAGACATTGCAATTGAGTGAATTTAGAAAGTACACATTTTACCATTAATAAACAGTTTTTATATAGCACATTCAATTTTCTCTTAACTATTGGCCATGATTACATAAAAGATTTATCAATTGTATACGGTCAAAGTGGGATATCTATCGTGTACTGGAGTAAGATAGCCCCACTGCTGCATTTTCGCAAAGCGATACATCAGGCTCTTGACGTATGGGGCAGGCTGCTGTGCAGCATCTATTCTATGCTGCCTGGCATAGAAATAAACACAGCCACCACTTTTCACATGTAACGCCCTGCGCCAGCCAACCGTGTCCCCCCTTTCACGCCCCTTTATGCCCCAATAATCACAAGTGCTAGCAATAAGATAAATATGCCCCAAAATATCTAAATCAGCTTCTTTTCTCTTTTTTTGTGACTCATAGAAATTTGAACTAAAGATATTAAAAGTTCTCAGAGCTCTCAAAATAGTATGATTGAAAACTTTTTTTTTTTAATTCTTTATTTAGGTTTTGAGAAATGTACAGAATGACAAGAGGGGTTTAGTGATGGGAGAGTATAAAAAATAGGGGATATCCAACCATCAACTGTGCAGGTGTATCTAAATTAAATTAAAAACATATCACTCATAATGAATAGAACATTGCTTCTGATTCTATTTTGTTTTATTTGATTTACAGAATTAAGTGGAATCCTTCAGCAACTTCCTATTATACTTACATATGTTCATATCTGTATACCTTGTTACCTCCCATATAACCATATGTGTCCTAGCAGATGTATCATTGAAATTATATACTGTTCTACCCCCTATTTTGTGTGTAAAGACATTTTTTGTTTTTGCAAACTATTAAAAAAAATTTAAAAGTATTAAGACATGTCAAAAAAAAAAATATATATATATATGGTATCTCAATGATGGCCCTTACCTAAAGAAAAAGTCTTATATGTGTCAGAATAAACTTTTACTATTTGTACCAATTAATGTAAATTACACAGCCTGTAGCACAATTGTGCTTTTGTCAATTTAAAGGGGTTGGCCACTTTTCAATAAATCTCTTCCATTAGACATGTATATGTACCTGTGTTTTTGCCTCCTGTGAGAGCTTCAGCCTTTCCCTGTTCTCCACATGCTGCACTCCTGCATCTCCACTTCTTGTTTCTCACTCCTTCAGTCCATCTGTAATGGCAGCCTCCAGTGTGTTTATTTTCTCCCAGTCCATCTCACTGACCGACACAAGGAGAGGGGAGGGGAGTCATAATCTCCGGCTACTGGTCCCTCCTTTTAATCAGTGCAGGTCCATGTAAACAAACATCCAGATAGAGTTTGCAGACAGCACTAAAGGAAGCATTAGGGATGATTAATCAATTGTTGAACATTCAGGGATTATTATTATTATTAAGGCAAAAAAAGCACATGTTCAATGTAAAAGATTAGTCAACCCCTTAAACCACATTTGCTATTGTTTTTCAGCTTCCAAGTAGATTTAATAGATTAAAGGGTGCCACTCAGAAGTACAATTTATCCTTTAGATTATAATCCCTGTATAAAAATCCAAAAGTAAAAAAAAGTTATGGCTTTTGCAGAAACATAAAAACTGAAAAGGTCCTGGACCAAAAGGATATGACAAATAAAGGAGGAAAGATGTGAAGGAGGCATATTGCATTCTTCCCTGCCAGTAGTAATGTGAGTGAGTTGTTTGTTAAAATTCGCTAGGTGCTTGGGCGCCAGATTAAAAAGTCTTGATGCTGAGCAGCTGAAATAAATTCAGCAAGTTAGTTCGGTTTAGAGACACAGGATTGTACGGGTATTTCTGGTCACTCTTTGGACATTCATTCACCATGAAAATGTAGTATGCATGGTTTGTGCAAAACACAGGCTAAAGATAGACACCCACTGGTTTGAATCCATCAATTAGGAAAGGATTATGAGAAGTTTAGTGTGCAAGTGTCAGTAATGGCAAAGTAAAGGGCCAGTTCACATTTGCATTATGTCATCAATTTCTTTGCATCAGTTATTATGAGCCTAATCTCAGGTTTGAAAATGACACAGATATTAGGTATAATGAAAATGTTTGTGTTGACCATTCATGGATTTGTGTGGGGCTAGCTGATGGTCAATTATTAAATAATCATTAAACATTGTCAGAAAAGATACAGTAAATTGAAATCCGTGTCCAGAAGACTTTGCATAGCCACCAATGTAAAACCACTATAAGCCTCTCTTGTAAAAGGTAAGTATGTAATTCTTCCATTAATTATCCTTTACCAACCAGACAAGGAAAATAGGGTTCTGTTTATTCAATGTGCACCCATTTGTTCCTCAGCATGAAGTTACTTTATGTTCAGAATTGCGTTACACCAGATGTAAGTGAAACATTTACACATACAAGGAGGTATTACAGAGTGCGGTTATTTTTTTCATCCAAATTCTTTTGGATGACAGCCATATTTTGAAGAAAATTAAGATGCAAGCACATATGAATGTAAGCTTGGCACTTTCACAGAGAATTATTGAAGTAAGAGGTTTTTACAAAGTGCTATGATGTTTTGTTGCGAAAGAAAATGAAAATAAAATGCTATTCCTTTGAGAAAATGCCAGCACTCAATGCCACTTAAAGGTACTCCATCTTGTTTTCTTAGAACATAGCTTGTGAAATGGTTTTGGCAATGATTTGCTGGGAAAAAAACCTGACCATTAAGGATTAAATAGCACCTTGTAATAATTAATAGAGGTCTTCTCAAATTACATGTAGAGTTCCCAAGACTCCAGCCATAAAGGCCCCAATCCTGTAATCCGTAGTTTCCATTGCTACTCACTATCCTATTTTGGCAGTGTGCTTTGTTTGACCTATCCAAATTCTTAGTTATTTAGACCCCAAAAGCTCAATTTTGTCCACTATGTTTACGACTAAGGACTCATGCAAACAACCATAAATGCGGGTTGTGAGCTAGCCATAAAACCAGCAGCCAATTCATGGCTCCCATTGACTTCTCTTGTGCACGGTCATGGTGCTGTGAGGCATGGTTCATTCTCTGTGTCTCACCACATTGTAAATGTGTCGAGCGGCCCTGCTGCAAATTATAGAGCAGGTCCTATTCCTAGTCCTATTAATGACCTATACATATATATATCAGCGGGGTGAGTGGCGCTAAAACAGGGGATCGCTTTCCTTGTTTGTGGCCCATAATGCCCTCAGAGTACAACACGCTCAGTCTGTGGAAACTAACCAGTGTTCTCATTAGATCCCTGTGCAGTGCAATGAATCAGACAGTAGGTGATCTCCTTAAGGAGACAATGCCAATTAAGGCCACCTTAAAGGCATGTGGAGACTTAAAGCCATAGATGCTCCACTAGGGAATTCTGGGAAGAATGCAAATAAGTTTTCCAAGGTGTTAAATGGAAAACAATACCTCCTTTTGCTACCTTGAAAGGCAGCCCCCTTAACATCAAGTATGACCTACAAGAAGTCTAAAAACATGATGTGGGATTAAGCCAAACCAGTATATCTATTCCACAAGGAACAGACTCCCAACTGTAGACAGCACTGCCTTTCAAGGTAGCAAAAGGAGGTATTGTTTCCATTTAACACCTTGGAAAACTTATTTGCATTCTTCCCAGAATTTAAGGGGGCCTTTAAGGTGGCCTTAATTGGCATTGTCTCCTTAAGGAGAACACCTACTGTCTGATCCTAGTCAATAGCCTCTCACATAGCCAAATCAGTTCCCTACACTGTACTGAGGAGACCCAACCAGGTCGAAACAGTGCTGTCTACAGTTGGGAGTCTGTTCCTTGTGGAATAGATATACTGGTTTGGCTTAATCCCACATCATGTTTTTAGACTTCTTGTAGGTCATACTTGATGTTAAGGGAGTTGCTTACAAGGTAGCAAAAGGAGGTATTGTTTTCCATTTAACACCTTAGAAAACTTATTTGCATTCTTCCCAATGCAATGGATGGGAGTCCTTAACACCTTAGAGAAATAAACACCATGAGGCATAAACTAAGACGCAGTGGGGTCATGATAGAATGACGCCATAGAGTATGCGTGTGGGCAGGAAGAGAAGTATTTACAAGAGGGGGCTGATTTGCCCTAATGCACCATAACCAAGGAGTAAAACTTAACCTTTATTAATATTGAATTAATAGACGATGAACAAAAGTTGTGGCTTAAAAACACAGGGTTGCACTAATACAACGTGTAATGAATATCCCAGTACTGGTTTACCGGATTTGCCAGACTAGGTATCATATATATCACATTTGTATTATTGAGGCAGACTGTAGTTGTGGGTAATAGATTTTGTGTATCAGGTGAGGCTCCTATATGGGATATATATATTGACTATGCAGGTAAGTAGGTCCAGAAAGGTGCAGTTCGCACCTCCAGGTCAAATCAACAGGGTTTTTTTCACCATATTGCCCAGATGGGTTTTTGGGGAGGTATTTTTGTTACACTGTCACCCTGCATGGGTCCAAAATATATGACCCAGTATTACATATTTCAACTGTGTACTTGAGAAGATGGGGCAATAATATACCATAAGGAGGTTCAGTCACACATCCAAAAAGTAGCAATGCAAAACCAAAAGAAAAAAGGAGATGTGTATGAATGACACAAAATAAACTTTATTGTAATATAACATTAAAACATACTTAAAAACCCAAAGAATGGGTACATATCACATGATCTCCCCAGAAGAATCACAAGAATAGATGGTAAAATCACCATTTAGAGCAACAATGAAGGTAAGTAGACATGGAAAAAGTGCACAACAGATATATATGTAGATCTAGGACCACGGAAATATATTAATAAATTATGTTGTAACCTCGAATAAAGTCAGTAAGAGGCCAGGTCCTAAAGTGTGCAAATCACAAGAAGGTAAAATGCAATGCTACATTACCAGGTAATGAGGTTCAATCTGGGAGAAGAAAAGACGCCCCACGCGTATCGCCCGACTCGGCGGGCTTCGTCAGGGGATAACAACACAGTACATGGGATATGTTTAAATACCCTGGCCGCTCCGTCGCGGCGCAACCCACTTCCGCCCTATGATGATGTCATATCCGGTATTGTACCTCACGGAACGAGAAAACATGGCCGTGCGTTCCAAAAGGCCGGAAGTAAGTAAACAATACATGGAACTAGCGTTCCAGCGTAGCTGCGATTTAAAGAATTTTGAAGCCCACATGCGTGAACGAACTGGATACAATAACGTGTGCATGTTAGACAAAGTGTGCAAGTAGGAGATATGTGTAGATAAAAATATGCAAAGTATATGAAGATCAATCGGCGATTATCGAGCGCATATAGATACAAAAAATCCATCTTACATGTATCAAATATATAAAACAATATACAACTAAGAAATTTTACACCAAGTGTCACCAAAATACAAAAGGGTGTACAAGTGGATGAAAATACAAAATAGTGAAAAAAGATCGTAGGCCGGCGAAGAAAAAAGCGTGTGAACAACATAGTCATGAAGAATATCCAGTAACGGCGCATAGGAATACATGAATAAAAATGTATCATTAGTCGGCGAGTATAAACAGGAAGTGATTAATTACACAAACTATCTAGGTAAGTATCGGCGCAATGACCTATAGAGTAAAAACCTATAGATACAAAGAAACGATTCGTAAGGCAGTGATATAACACCCAAGCGTGTAATAGAAACATTAATAATTAAAAACATATGACAATGCAGATCCACAAAGGAGATCTATCGTGGAAAAAAGGCAATTTGTTGTGTACTAAAGAGGCAATAGGAAGCCGATGAATAAGATAATAATATAGGCGCCGCCTATAGAGAATGTCAACACAGTCTAATATTCTCCTACAGGGAGTCCCAGCTCGATCCAGCGAGCATGGAAGTGTAGGAGTAATATAAATGCGCGTATTAAGGATTCTAATGCACTACATATTCAACCAATTAATATCCAGAGTACCAATTGTCAAAATATAACGTTAGTGTGATTGTCAAGGATCGACGAAGGCGGAAAAGAATGTGGGCTGGGCCACAGCGGAGCAGCCAGGGCACAAAAAGACGTAGGCTAAAAACACAGAGAAGTGTACAAAATACATATATCGCGAAGAAATTAGAAACATTGTAAATAAACAATAAACCGGACGATCACAAAAATATCATGATAAAAGAACCCAATCAGCAAATATGGTAGGGGGTCAGACCGGGACTGCGGGGCAATCGTGGTGCAAATGCTACATCAGGATAAATATTCATTGGGTAGATATAGCAGATAGAACAAATAAACTATTGAAGAATAGTAAGAACAGAAGCTAAAGTGCACTCAAAGAGAAGGGGGAGGTAACGGGTCCTGGCCAGGTGTTGATCACTTGGACATTGATGTTAGTGATGCACAGACTCTTCAGTTGGCGGGTCGCTTCAAATGTATTGACGGATGCTTCACCAATAACAACATCAGGTATGTCAGTAGCTTTGAGGAAATATGCTGAAGAATAAAAATTGAAATTAAAATAGAAGAACAATGAATAAAGAGAATGAGAGAGAGAAAAGTGGAGGAAACAAAAAAACTGAAAAACTTATATGTGAGCGATGATAATAAGGGGCCCAAATAAATAAACACCGTAAGGGGTCCGGAGAAAGGAGTGAGGATGTGAAAAGGAATATGGCTGAATACACAAGTGTGCAAAAACTAAGTAGGTTGGTGAACAGACAAAGTAGAAAAAATATGGCTGAGAATATCAGCCTGTAGGAGTGGTGATTGTGCAACCGGCCAGTGGTGACGACGTAAAAAAGTGAACAATTAAAGATATTAATATATTGCATACCTAAAGCAGAAAAACAGAAAAAACAAAAGCAAAAAGCCAAAAATAAGAGGGACATACCATTGGTACAGTTTGCAGGTCTATGTTCTGTAATGGCCAGTGAAGAGAAGTTCTTCATTCAATCCATTGGGTGCAGTAGTATTCAATATGTAAATCCACCTAGATTCCTGGCGCAATAAAAGAGGAATAATGTCCCCACCCCTATTGTTGAGTGTAACTTTTTCTAGGCCAATAATCTGGAGCCCTCGTGGGTTACCCCCATGGAACTGTAAGAAATGAAGTGCGACCGAGGTAAGTTTTTTGCCCTTTTGTTGATCAGAGGGGGCCATTCGAATTGTTGAAAGATGCTGCTGGCACCTCTTCCGAAGCTCCTGTGTGGTCTGTCCCACGTACAGTTTGCGACAGGGGCATACCAAGACGTAAATCACTCCTCTATTTCAACTGTAGAGCTACTCGCAGTGGCAATAAGAATGGTGGAAAATTGATCATCGATTACCCTATCAATAAGATTAGGCTATTCTATCAACGCCTGTGGGGTGGTACAGCGTTATATGCCACAACCCTGCAATACTGATTGTCAATTGCCCCAATCGCCTCATACATCTGAGAGGATTCAATCACACCACACACTACTAATTCTATTTCTACACTGCCTCCTATATAATTTGTATTGAAATTCACACGGGATTGGTGCACCCTGCTGATTAAAACTTGCTACTAAAGCCCCCCAACATGTTTCGCCGAGTACACGGCTTCATCAGGGGTAACGGGCTGAGAAGAGAAGTAGATGCAGCCGCTGGGAGAAGAAGCCAGAGGTAAGTATAGAGTTTTTTTTTTCAAAGGGACTAATGTAAAAATTTCATATGTGGGGGAAAACTATTGTGGACATTTCTGTAAAGGTAAGGGGGCTGCTGTAGCCATTTAATTAGAAGGGGCTCTGTAGATATATCATGAATGGGGGAGTGGGTGGCAAAGCTCTGCCATGGACATTTTTGTAAAGGGGGACTCTGCTGTGGACATTTTTTGTAAAAGGGGGGCTCTCCTGTGGATATTTCTTTAAAGAGGGCCCTGCTGTGGCCATTTCATTAAAAATGGCTCAGCTGTGGACATTTTATGAGTCAATCACTTTTCCAAAATGTTTTCAAAAGTTATATGCGTATATAAACAGTATAAAAATGTTTTTCCGCATAGTGATAAGGCTGAAGAAAAGGGGAGATTATAGGTGTGTGGGTACTATAATGTCCCCTTTTCGTTAGACCCTTCTTATATAGACAGACAACAGAAAAAGGAACACTATCAAGATGGGCCACAGGAAAGAGGACATTTTATACTGGGGGCTGCTGGAAATGGAACAAATATATGGGTTGGGGTTAGACATGGGGTATTTGTGGGGCAAAAGATTTTTTTTCCAAGGGACCATGGTAAGGGGGTTACCCAGACCAGTCCCTGAAAAAAATTTTGGGTGCCGCCGGTCCTTGGATACAAAAAGGTTAGGGACTACTGCATCAGAGGACGTGCAGGTGATGCAAGTCAATGTCATATACCTGCTGCCGACCCTGTGACTGGGAATGACGTGGCGCTGGCAAATCATGTCCATGTGCTGCAGCAATATTTGTGGTGCATCACAGGGAGTGCATGGGCCATCGGATCCGGTCCCTGACCCGGCACCCCAGACAGTGAGTCACAGTGCCCTCTCCAGTCTTCTCCCGGGGCCATGGGGCACTTAATCCACCACTGCATCTACTGGCTTAGTTGCAGACAGTATAAAATTGAAGAGATAGATGGGTAGAATCAGAATTGAATACACATCTTTTTGATTCTGCAATCACAGAGAAATCTAGGCGTATACAAGTGGTACTTGTTTTACATTTTAGCTGCATTGGAACAATACAGAAACTGTTCATGCCCTTTAACTTGTGGGCAACTCAGTTATCATAAATGATGCAGAATTTGAGGCTACTCCTCTGTAAACGTACCATCATAAATGTAATCTCATAATACAAAAAAATAAAACAAAGCCATTTTTCCTTTCTGAAATCCTAGATCCATATTTCATACACTGTAGGAGAACAAAATCACAGCATGATTTGATTGTATTGTGAAACACAAAGGTTGCACACAGCAGAAGAATGCTACCAGAACACCCTGAGAAGTAATATTCAATACTGGCAGCCAGCATGAAGCATTTAAACAGCTGAATGTTCCAATGACATTTACTGCTACAGTAAACCATTTTCCAAAGGACAAGATTAAAAACAAAATAATATATATATGAATCAATATTGATGGGGATGACACAAATCTGAGATTTATGCCCACCTCTTCTAATTGCTGTCGCCACAATACACATGGTCATGCTTTATTGAATGTATCTGGGATGGTGTAGCCTGAAGCATTTGTCAGATAATCCTATGGATTTAAGAAAGATGAACTCCATTCCCCTCCAATTTCCTCTGTTGACAGCACAAAATCACCCTTTCCATGGTTTATTCTAGTGTATTTTACAGGCTGGGCATGTGCAGTGTGATAGATATAAATCAAGTTTTCAGATATCAATATAACCCTTTATTAGGTTGAACCAGCAGTGAATATTTCATCTGAAATGAATTTAAATGTAATCTCATTATAAAACTTGAAATAGCAATGGTAGTAGCAAAAAGTTGTTTGTGGAGAGGGGAGGGGGGCTTTTTACATTGGTGACCTATATGAGACGAGGTCTTTAATAACAAATAAGTGGGGGTCTAACTTCCACTAGATCCCACAATCAGAGAAGTTTATGGACACAACCCAGTACTGTCCACTATGTAGTTGCCCAGAATGGCACTGTAGCTTTCTCCCATGACCATTTTTACCCATCGCAATTTAAAATAGGCCAAATTCCTCGGATTGAGGTTACAGCAGCCAGGTCAAAAGTAGAACACAGCAGAAATGTTTTATTTAAGATGAAATCACTGAAAGAAATCAAAGAGAGAGGCACCCATTGGTTCAGAACAGTATAGTATAGTATATGACCTGTAAGAGCTTGCTTACCTGATGATAATTTTTTTAAGGCTATGTATGGGCATTAGGGAACCTGCAGAATTATATGTTAAAGTGAGCAAATGGGATAAGGGATGGTGGTTGTGCTTCCTGGCAATTCAGGTCTTCAAACAACACATTGTGATGCCATATCAGCATCTTTATCAAGCCAAGTATAAGGAGTTAATACAAAGTATCCCAGGTACTCTGCATAGAACTCCTTGTAATTTGGCCTGATGAAGAGGTTGTTACAGCGTTGAAAAGCATAGCCATTTTTTCTGAATGAAAGTATCTTCCATATACAAGCACATATTCTCTAGTGTTTAATGATCTGAATGGCCAGGAAGCACAATTTATCACTACTTATCTAAAATGGAGTGGAGTTGGATAATGCAGGTACTGTCATGCAGAAAATAAAAAGTAATTATGTATAGATATAGTGCATCATTGAGTAAATTGAATGAGTCACAACAACAAAAATTACCAAATTATAAAAATTGTAATAAACAGATATTCTTTGTAAAGCAACTTATTTCACTTTTATTATCTTAATGCAGACCAAAGATGAGGCAATGGTAGGCCCACAAAACATATGTGTACAATGTTAATATGTTGTATGTAAAGTTCAAATGTTATTTTACATTATAATCGTGGCTATGGGGAAAAGAAAGCTTTTTTATATATACTTGTTCTGCATTGCTTAACAGGCCTACAGGTTCCCTTTTGCTAAACACACTTGTTTAAAAAGCATTCTAGGTCTGATCAGACTAGAATTGTATTTCTGTTAACTAAGTACTAGACTTCTCATATAAAGGTATACCATGTAGGCCCCCTTGGGCCCCCCCCTTTGCACAGCCTCAAGTGACACCACTGTTTGCATGTTATACTTGATACCATCGTGTTCCAATCCCATTTCAAAAAGCTCCCACTGTTGTGCTGAAATCATATTAAAAAAATATCTTACTGGGGGCATTTATCAGGCTCTCTGTGATGCTTTGATGCCAGTTTGCAGCCTTAAACATTAGACTGTGATTGACAGGAATCTCTGATTAGCAAGAGTGTTCCTGTATGCCTGTAGGTAACATAAATGAAAATTTTTATTCAGCTTGTACCCAACTGCATGAAAGGGCAATTTTTTTTTTTTTATCTAGCACATATTGATTTTTTAATATGTATTCATTTTGTATACATTAGTGGTCCCCAATAGAGATGGGCGAATTTTTAAAAAATTCGATTTGCCAAGTTCGAAGAAATTTTCTGACAAAATTCTATTTGACCCGAATCGAATCATGGCAAATCACGTTAAAAAAAAAACCCAGGTATTTCCAGGATGCAGAAAGCCTGTAGGGTGTTGGAGAACATTGTGCCATGCTCAAATATGCATTGGGACTGTGGTTTGGTCTTCAAACAATGCTGTGTTTTAGTATGACACGCACATGACAGCCGCCGCTCTTAGAAACACTTCACTCTGCCACGCTGCCAACTTGACATAATAAATGAAGCGGGAACGCAGCCTGACAAGGTAATGTCTGTGCCAGCTGGAAAGGACTGAGCTGAGGGCCAAGATCCCACTATAACATCAAAGAGTGCACTCTTTTTACACTGACATCAGATGATTCCATAGATTATGACAGAACCTCTTCTGTTAAACCCGGATACATGTAGAAACCACCCAAAAGAGTGGAGAGGGTGTCGACAGTAATTTTGCACTGATCATTTTGCCCTTCTTTTCACGCGTCAGTGTCCTCTTTCAGTGAATAATCCATCAGTATTGCTAAAGCCAAAAACAAACAGGAGTTGATCCAAAACAGAGATGACCAGTAAATGGGATATTTGCATGTCCTCTGTGTGCTGTATCCACTCCTGCTTTTGGCTATCAATCCTGAAGCTTTTCATTTCAGATGAAAAGAAGGAGAAAACCATACATAGTGGCACAATGACAAATTATGGAGGTGGCAAATTGACAGTGTGGAGGTGGCGGCAGCAGCAGCAACAGGAGATGAGAGTGGCACAATATCAAATTCTGGTTGTGGCGGCAACATGGTAGGCCACAGTGTGGCACAATGACAGATTGTGGAGGTGCCGGCAGCAGCAACAGTAGGTCAGAAAGTGGCAAATTGTGGATTGTGGAGGTGGGTGACAATTACAGTCCCTGGTAAAGATGGTGGGAGGCAGATGGAACAACTGGCAGCAGATGTGTGGCATCAGGTGGGTAGCAGCATCAGAATAGTGGCAGGTAGTTAGAATCCAGACTCATTTCTCAACATTTGGGGGGAGGCATTGGTGTGTTGAAATCCTGTCCGATCCATGCCTGATTTATCTTGACAAAGGTTAGTCTCTCCACATTACAGGTGGACAAGCGGGTTCTCCTTGGGGTAACGATGGCCCCCGCCGCACTGAATACCCACTCAGATGCCACACTACTGGCCGCTGGGACAAACACTTCACTCCCCGCGCGGCAGTCTCTTATCACTTGAGAAAGGAGTTCCTAATACTCTAAAATGAGTTGTGTTCCAAGACAAGTAATAAACATTCCTCTTCATCCTATCCGACGAGTCATTCCGAATCATTGTGTGCGCCACATTTGACAGTACCCAACCTATCTCTCCACACTACTGGCCGGGCAGGACATTTTCTCTACTGCACACATCAAGTTTGTCTGCCCAGTAGTCCAGGGGATCCTCTACCTGGGGTGGTAGAGCGCTGTCCAAGTAGGCCACCACCGGCTGGTGCAGGGTCTGCTCCATGTCCTGCTGCTGGTAGCGGCTACCCTCCTCACTAGGCGGGTGAAGGAAGATGCTCATTAAGGACTCCAGAATTAAGCTGCTGCTGATGGAGCTGCTTCTGCCCACAGCAGCCATGGCAGTAGTATGTGATCAGATGTGGTGAGACCTGACAGAGGATGGAAAATGGCGCACATAGGCAGCAGCCAACTGTCCGCACTGTATTTCTCTTTAGTATTCCAGTTGTTCCTCCCTCTCGGCAGCTGGAAAAAAGGCACTCCAAGAGGGTGGAGCGCCAAAAGTCATCCCTATGCCGGATGTTGACTATTCGGCTGTCACTAGTTAGACAAAGCAGCATGCTGCGGGCCAACTGCGCAAATGACTCTGAGGGACTCCTGGCCTCCATCTCCACTGTATACTGCCATGGTGCTTTTGGGTCATTTGCCTCGTCTTCTACCTCCTCCGGATGCTCCTGCTCCTCCTCTCACCCGAGTAAAAAAAAAACAATAATTTCACCAGATGCTGCTTGTGCTCCAATGTTCTCCTCCAGTTCAGCCCCCACTAGACTCATGTGGCCATGAGATGTAGTCGCCGCTTCTCCAGTACCCTGACCAGACAGATTTTGCAGCATCTGTTCCAGGACATGAAGCAGTGGAATGACATTCATCTCATAGTCCTGGCAACTGACCAATAGCATGGCCTCTTCAAAGGGCCTGAGCAAACGACAGGTGTCACGCATGAGCTGCCAGTGGCTGACATTAAAGTTACACAGGGGAGTACTCCTGTCCGCTTGCATCAAGAAATCATTAATGGCTTTTTTTCTGTTCATACAGGTGGCCTAACATATGTAGGCTGGAATTCTAACGGGTGGAAATATCGCATATCAGCCTATGTTGGGGGAGGCGATTCTGCCGCTGAAACTCGAAGAGGGTGTGCTTGGCTTTGTAAGAATGGATGAAGTGCATGCAGTTTCCTGGCCATTTTTAGAATGTCTTGCAGATGGATGGAAGACCTTTTGACAACCAGATTGAACAAGTGCACCATGCAGGGTGCATGAACCATCCCTCCTCAGTGCAGCGGGGCACCATGTCCTTCCCATTGTCTGTCACCATGGTTCCGATTTGTAGTTGTTGCGGAGAAAGCCACAGATTGTTTCTTCTTGCATGACGCGGAGCAGTTCCTCCACTGTGTGACTTTGTTCACCCAGGCAAACCAGGTGTAGAACTGTGTGACACCGCTGTGCCCTGCACATGTGGTATGATGGAGCGCACCTAGACTTGAGATACTGCCTTTTTGGAAAAGAAATTTCAGCTTGGAACTCTCCACCTCGGTTCACCACAAGCCATTAGTTCTTTGAAGGTGCAGAGTTAAAGACTTGGAAAGGGAGGGACTGCAGTACCAACAACTTGGACAATAGCACAGTCAGCTTCTGTACCTTAGGATGGCTGGATGCATACAGTTGTCTCTTTGTAATCGCCTTATGCAATAACTGCTGGCACCATGCGTAGTGAGCGGCAGGAGCATCTGGATCGGGAGATAATGTCAAAGACATCTGTTGTGGCGGCAGGATGGACCACCACATCTGAGACACGTTTCTCCCAGGCCATTGGATGGTGATGCTGAATGTGTTGATGCAGGCCGTGGTGCCAACGTTAGCTCGCTCCTCTGGTGCCTTAACAAAAAACTGCCACAACGCCGAGTTGGTGATTTTACCGCCAACACTCTGCACTGAGTGACTACTAACTCCATTACCTCGCTGAGCCCCTGTACCACTGCTTCTCCCGACAATGATGATGAAGCCCTTGCTTCACCTGGCTCCCAAGTGCGATCGGCTACATCATCATCGATTTGTGTTTCCCTGTCACTGCTATTCTCCTCAACGGTCTCAGCATGCACAGCCTGACTACTTGCAAGTGCAACATAACCTCCCGTGCCACTCTCCACATCTCTACGTTCCCACCTACGACACGAAGCAGCAGATGTCTGCCTCATCTCTTCACTGCCAAGCAGCTGCTGAGTGTTCTCAAAGAGTTCATCCTCGCTGTATGGTGGCGCTGAGCCCAGACCAACTAGTAGATCTCTGGCTGAGGGAAATGAACAGGACAGGAGGCTGGTTAAGGACAGGTGAGGGCAGCTGACCTGCTCCCGGGTCATGCCAACTAAGGGTTGTATCTGACGAACCCATGGACTCTTGGTTAGGGTTGTCAGATGTCATTTGGGAGGAAGCAGATGACCTAGTGAACAAAAAAAGAATTGAAATTTGGGGAATACAGAACCCCAAAAATGCACTCTCTCTCAGCCTTAAAGGGACAGCGTCATCCTATTTGGCACTGGCTAATCCAACTAAATCTTTATAATCCGGCAACCTACCTCCCTTCCTGGCCAGATCTTCAGCATCCTAATGGAACTTCCAAGGTTTCCACACCTCGCTTCCCACAGCGGTTCCTGTTGAAGTGATTGCCCTCCAGCGTTTCCAGGCGCCTCCGTGTTCCTCCAGCGTTTCCAGGCGCCTCCGTGTTCCTCCAGCTTTCCAGACGCCTAGTGTTCCTCAAGCGTTTCCAACGGATCTGTGTTCCCCAACTCTCCTCACGGACCACTCTGTTGCCCGCCTGGGGACTGTGCCAGCTATGCCTGACTTGACTCCCGTGAGTTGCACCTGATCCTACAAGCCACTTTCTGCTGTCTACCAGGCCTGGACTGTGTCCTACAGCCCGTCATCCATGGCTGCCACCGCGGGTTTAGGTCGCACCCGTAGAAAAACATGGTGGCACCCGCCGCAGCAAGACCATCCGCTTTGCGGTTGGCTCAGGTGAAACCAGGGTGCCACTTAGACTTCCGGTCCCGGTTGCGCGCTAGTATCTCCCGCGGTGGTCCAGAGGGTCCACAACTCTCCCTCGGACTCTTCCATAGAGAACTTTACACGGGTACTCCCAGGTAGGTTGTCGGAACATTCATCAGTAGCCTCATATTCTTCTGGAGGACTTTACCACCATCTCTTTACAAAAGCGAAAAACTGGGTACTGTATATGTGGGAGATGTCTGGCAGGAGTGTTAACCCAGCCAATAAGGACTGCTACCCTTCTGTAGGCCTAGAAACAAGACAAACAGACTGGTTTGCTGATAAAATGGCCAAAGGAAATCATTCTTTTGTGAAAAACATCTCAAAGAGGTATAAGAAACACCTTAAAAACAGGGATCCAGAGAAAAACGGCATATAATGTTAAAGAACTTTTTAGCAGATACTAGACATGTAGTTTCTTTTAAAGAAGCATATTTTGACGAAGAAGTTTAAAGATCCGTACCATATCAATCTTAAAATGGAGCTGCCAATCGTACAATCCTGAAGGAACATATCTATAAGCCAACCACCAACCAATACTATTTGAGCCATCAAAACAAAGAAGAATAAAAAATAGTGGTATGAGGTAAACCTTAGATATTCAAGGAAAGCATGAGGAGGCATTTGCAACACAAATGTAGTAGACTATCAGTAAGACCTAGAATGAATAAATTCCACTAAACTGAAATATCAGCATGCCACATCTTCAAAAAAAAAAAAAGTGTAACAATTCAAATGTAAAACTAGTCTCTACGGCTATGAAAGACTCTATGCCCATGATATCAAAAATAGGGTATAATTGCTTCACTTGCAGGCAAAACTCTGTGGGTCGACCAGTCTGGTGTATCAGAGACTTTACAACTTCAGATTCAGTCTGGGAGTCACAGACATGTTATTGTACTCCCTGAACACAACATGAAAGCATTTGGCATAATTTGGAGGATTGCTAGCTAAATAGAGGTTCAATAAAACTCCACCAACAACCATTTTGTAGAACATTTAAAGTTGCTGACAACTATAGCAACCATCTGTCCCAAAGGGCCCCCATCCGCATGCGAGACCATAACAATCTTTTATGGATCACTAGACTCTCACCAGGAAATCTTATAACTTTTCAGGTTATCTATGGAAAAATGCAATATAAGCTAGTAGGTTGACATAATAACTGAACCATCCCACTAATACCCCATTTTGAGCCATGATTCAGCAGAACCCAACGTAATGTACTAGCACTACGGCAAATTCAATACCGGTTCTTTGACTGTGGCTGAACAAGAGGGTGAAATGATCATATGTTTCTGTACTAACTGTCTAGACTTATTGTCTCAGTTAGATATTTCAAAAGGTCTCAACTGTGACCAATGACAAAAAAAGCTAAAAACGTAGACAAGAAATCACCATAAATCGGTTCCTGTGTGTGACCAGAGGAAAGACACTATCAAGACCTCCATTCAAAAGGTAGATCAAATGGTCTGAACTAAGAGCTCATAGGAAAATTAAATAACAAGTAATTATTTATTATTAAAAGTAAAGAGAAAAAGGAAAACCCACAAAAACAGCAAATCAAAACAGGAATCTTGCTCATACTGTCCATAGGTCTATGGTTAAGATTTGGGCTCCTCAGACCTGTGACATCATAAACCATCGTGACAACATTTAATTTCAAATCATGGCCATGAGATGAGAAATGAGAAGTGTTTCATATAGGACTGTTAAAAATAGTAGAGAACAAAGTCTAGACAAATGTATACTTTTAAGTGAATTTTTTTAAGTCCTTGCATACAATATGTGAATATAAGGAAAGTTGCCAGACCTACCAATTACAAGGTCGGATGAGTGACTAAATAGAGAGCCAGAGGTAGGGTGCCTGATTTCCCAAGTGGACGATCCCCAGGTGTGAGATGAACAGATATTAACTTTACCAAAAAGAAATCTAAAGGACAAGTGGGATAGTATGCCAGGTGCCAAAGGTTTGTCAGCAGATATAACGTCTTCCCAAGTCTTATTGCATTGACTACTGTAGTGTGGGCTATATCATGCCTCTAATAAAAGACGACAATGATGATAGAAAAAAGCTGTATTGTCATATGCCGTGCACATGAAAGCCGGGCCCGTTGTGTGGGGGGTGAACCATTGCTTGCGACTCCTGGGGTTTCCAGTGTATGCAAAAAGGCCAAATTGAATGCTACAACATCCTCATGTGCATGGAACTGAATGGCAGTGTCAAGTGGCACCCACATGTGTGATGTGGTCCATGGTATATCATATAGCAGGCAGGTCCCCAGGTACATACAAGATAGGGTCCGTAGGTTGTTCTTAAGTGTGATGTGGAAGGGAAGGAAGCTCGTAATTAAATGGGAGGGAATCCAGACAAAAAAAAAAATTTGGGCCCCATTGACAATTGGGAATTGCACAATTTGCTTGTAATGGGGACAAGGAGATCAATAACTGCTCCACAGCACCTGTACAGCGTACATTGAGTGGATCGGGACTATAGAAAGCATCAAAGCTTTAACCAGAGACATGGGCAGATGGGTCCGTCCTACACTATGAGTCGCCGTACAGTCGGGTGTCCTGAAGTGAGGGAGACCGCCTGTAATAGATAAGATATATATTGAAAAAACGCAGGCTCTCCATAGAGTGAAAACAAAATCGTGGTGTTGATTCCACTCGTGCGGCGTGTCGCTGTTTCCCAGCTTGGCAAGGCTTGACAAAGCGGGAACAGCCGAAACATCGCAACGATAAGGTGGAATAAAAACCACATTGTGGTTCACTATATGGAGGATGCGGAGTGTTTCATCTTGATACGCGGGACCGCGATGGGTGAGAGGGCGGATTAGCCCCATCAGATCAATTGTTTCAAAGTGACTGTGTGCTATTGCTGGAATAAAAAAAGAAATAGATATCTAATATTGATACGATCTCTCTTATTATCTATACTTACTATGACAACTACCATAACCATACTTGTCTAGTGTCAAACCTATAGACAACGGTAAGTGTTTGTACTTTTACTCATTAAGGTTTTTTCATATCTCTCCCCCTAAACAACCCTTACACAAACAAAGACCCAGAGCCAGAAGCCCAAACAATAGCAAGTACAGGCTTATGGAATAAATGTGAGGACTGCATTGCTGGGACGAAATTGGGTAACACCAAATAAGATGTGATCGCAATATACAGTATCCAAAAAAACTGAATCAAAGTATAACCAACTAAAGCATACAAAAATAGGGACAAACACTTGGTAAAGGACGGGTCAAAGGAGGGGTTGGCAATTGCTCTGGAGGGTTAGGAGTAGAGAAACTCAGGCAGTGGCAAGCTGTACAGTGCAGTATGAGGGAGAGATCTGAAACAGTTGGGTAGAGGATATTTCTATAAACCATTCCTTTTAAGTACAGGGAGGTAGAGGATCTCCACTTACAGCAGGGGTAGGGAACCTATGGCTCTTTTGTTGGCTGCATATGGCTCTCAGACTGATCTTTAATAAATAGTGATGGCTGCTGTGTGTGTCTTAGACTGATCAATGGACACAAGCAGCGATGTTACTGCTGCCTACGCCCTTTATGCAACCCAGGCACCATTCCTGCCATCGTCGAAGCCTGGGTCAAAGAGAAGAGCATCGGAGCAATGAGGAGCTGGCTGCAGGGAGCTGCAGGAGAATATTCATTTTTTATGCTGTGACTACCTGTCTTCTGGGAAGCATGTGCTGTGGCTACCTATATACAGGGGGCATGTGCTGTGGCTACCTAGATACTGGGGGACATGTGCTGTGGCTACCTACATACTGGGGGACATGTGCTGTGGCTACCAATGTACTTTGGGGCATGTGCTGAGGCTACCTATGAACTTGGGGGCATGTGCTGTGGCTACCTATCTACTGAAGGTATGTGCTTGGGCTACCTATCTACTTGGGCCCATGTGCTGTGGCTAGCTATCTACTTGGGGGCATGTGCTGTGGCCACTGATTTACTTTGGGGCATGTGCTGTGGCTACCTATCTACAGGGGATATGTGCTTGGGCTACTTATCTAATAGAAGGCATGTGCTGTGGCTACCCATTTACTGGGGTTATATGCTGGGGCTACCCATCTACTGGGAGGCATGTGCATATTGTTGGCTCTTACGAAATAACATTTTAAAATATGTGGCGTTCATGGCTCTCACAGCCAAAAAGGTTCCTGACCCCTGACTTACAGTGAATGACAGACTTGGTAGTTTGCAGAAGATGGTGGGTCCAGAATTTCTAGTAGGCAGAGTGCAGCATGGCAAACATAAATGGTAGGGTAGTCTTCTGGGAATTAGGTAAGGAAGTTCCTTTGATCTCTTGGATTGTAGACGAGACTTTGAGAGAATAAGTAGTTACCAACTCTATTCAAAGATGAAGCTACTAATTGTATTCTAATCCCTACAACTCTAATATGATGAAAATAATAAGGAATAATTGAGGTTGGAAAGTATGAGAACAAAGTTTTCTTTTTTAAAAAAGACCCATCAGGCACATGTAGCCCCATAAACAGAAGGACCTATCCTCATTCACTGTAGAAACTTGCTTTTCATGATATTGAAAGGAGTCAGTTGCTCCTAAGAGCTCTGCATTGTTATCCTGTGAAGCGAGTCAGCCAGGTTGGGCTGAGTCGTACTGCAACCCTGCACCCTCTATTTTCTTCTAAACAAACCCCCTGCACGCCTCATCTGACATCATTTATCCCCCTTTCTGTGCTGCAGCTTAGCAGGAGGCATGGAAGTAGCAAGGACAGAGGAGGAACGGGGAGTTGCAGCCGGGGGGTTCATTTTATTTTTTTTTTAAAGTATTTATTTTTGCAATTTTAAAATTTTATACAATTAAAGTAAACAAAATCGAAGAACAAGATTGTCTGTCACATATTTCTTTCCCCCCATTACAGGATTATTGTACAACAGCCATGGTAACAGTCAGGTTCTTGCTGCGTTCCAAAATTAACTGAGGGATATTACACAGTAAATGACAGCAGATACTGTAGCCAGACATCTTGATACAACACAAATAACTATTGACACAAAGACAATCAGTCACACACACACATACCAGCACGCTCAGTCTCCTTCATCATGGAGAGGAGTGTATATCACACGTGATTATAAGGCAGTATGGGGAGTCGCGCACCATCTGGACCAGATGCGATCAAACTTCTGGGGACACTTCCTGTTGGCATACAGGGACCGGTAGTGGGGAATGACACTGTTAATAAGTAGTATCCATCTTTTTAATGGAGGGGGCTCCTGGTCCTTCCAAGTCATCACCACCACTTTTCGGGCGTAGTATAATACAAACCTAAAGAAAATTTTGTCATAGTGGCCATTGACAACTTCATTTATGATGCCGAGGAGACACACAGAGGGAGACATCAAGCGTGGGAGATCAAAGTGTAGATTTAGGAACTCCAGCACTTCGGACCAGAAGACATGGACCCAAGGGCAGGACCATACACAATGCAGGAAGGATCCGACTTCAGCCTGACAGCGAAAGCAAAGGTCATTGGGCATTGCTCCCATGCGGAATAGTCTAGCAGGGGTGAAATATATTCGATGGAGGAATTTAGATTGGATCAGAAAGTCCCTCGCACTCACTACAGATGTGAAGTAGGACAGTTCGACCTCCCTCCAGTCATCATCCGACAGGTCAGGGATATCCTGTCTCCAGCGTTCACAGGCTCTATCAAACGGTCTGGACTTTTGCTCTTGTAAGAGAGAATAGCACTGAGTGAGTGGCTTAGGGAGGTCCGGGGTACTCATCAGAGTCTCCAGTTTGGAGAGTTTCACTGTCAGGCTGAAGGAGCCGAATTGGGCTTTGAATGCGTGTCGCAGTTGCGTGTAATGGAAGCTGGCCGTATTGGGTACAGTATGTCTCTCCCTTAACTCGTTAAAGCTGAGTAATTCTGCTTCCGGGGATAAGAGCTGACCTACAAATTTCACCCCCGCCGCCCCCCACATTGTCCAGCCCGGGAGGGAGAGGAAGTGAGAGAGCCACGGATTGAGCCACAATGGAGTCCTAGGCGAGAGAGGGGGAGAGCTGCTCGGTTCTACCAGGGATTGTGCCCTACGCCAGCACACCGCTACCGTACGTAGGGGAAGTGGGGTATCAGATGGGGACTTGTATCTGTACAGCAGGTTTGTAAGGGCCTCGTAGGAACCTACCAGGGCACCAGCCAGTGCAGTAGCTGCATTACCCATGTCTATATCTATCCACCACTGAGCATAGACTAGCTGGGAAGCCAGGTAATAAAGATACAGATCCGGGGCAGCCAGTCCACCCCTAGCCTTGGGAGCCTGAAGCAGCGCTAAACTGAATCGCGGGGCACTACTCTGCCAGTACTAATTGTATTCTAATCCCTACAACTCTAATATGATGAAAATAATAAATAAAGAATAAAATAATAAGGAATAATTGAGGTTGGAAAGTATGAGAACAAAGTTTTCTTTTTTAAAAGAGACCCATCAGGCACATGTAGCCCCATAAACAGAAGGACCTATCCTCATTCACTGTAGAAACTTGCTTTTCATGATATTGAAAGGAGTCAGTTGCTTCTAAGAGCTCTGCATTGTAATCCTCTGAAGCGAGTCAGCCAGGTTGGGCTGAGTCGTACTGCAGCACCCCCTTCTCCCTCTATTTTCTTCTAAACAAACCCCCTGCACGCCTCATCTGACATCATTTATCCCCCTTTCTGTGCTGCAGCTTAGCAGGAGGCATGCAAGTAACAAGGACAGAAGAGGAAAGGGGAGTTGCAGCCGGACTCGGCTCAGGTCCGAGACACCCAGCGGACTCAACTTACAGGACTACAATGCAGAGTGGGGGTTTATTTTATAACGTGCAGGAGCCACTGACTCATTTCAAGATCATCATGCTGAGCAATTAACCACAGTAAATGAGGTAGGACTTTTGAATTCCTTTAACCCCTTCCCGCTGCATCCCTTTTTCGTTTTTGCGTTTTCATTTTTCACTCCCCACCTTCAAAAATCTATAACTTTTTTATTTTTCCATGTACAGAGCTGTGTAATGGCTTTTTTTCTGTGTAATAAATTACACTTCAAAATGGTGGTATTTAATATTCCATGCCATGTACTGGTAAGTGGTAAAAAAATTCCAAATGCAGTGAAATTGGTAAAAAAAACGCATTTGTGCCGTATTCTTGTAGGCTTGGATTTTACAGAATTCACTGTATGCCCCAAATGACATGTCTACTTTATTCTTTGGTCGGTACGATTACGGGGATACCAAATTTGTATAGGTCTTATAATGTTTCATACATTTAAAAAAAATGAAAACCTCCTGTACAAAAACTTTTTTGGGATTTTGCCGTCATCTGGTGCTAATAGCTTTTTTATACTTTGGTGTACGGAGCTTTGAGAGGTGTAGTTTTTTGGTGGATTTTGATGACGTTTACAATGTTATCATTTCAAAGACTGTGCGACTTTTTGATCACTTTTTACATTTTTTTATAAAATGACTTTGGTCGAGATTTTCAGTTAAGCGGTTAAACGCAGTGAAAAATTCTTATTTTTTGATAAATCGGGCATTTTCGAGCTCGGGGATACCTAATGTGTTTATGATTTTTACTGTTTATTTATATTTATATCAGTTCTAGGGAATTTGAGCTTTTAGGTTTTTTTATTATTTTTATTTTAACTTTTTTTATTTTTACTATTTTTCAGACTACCTAGGGTACTTTAACCCTAGGTTGTCTGATCGATCCTAACATATACTGCCATACTATAGTATGGCAGTATATGGGGATTTTACTCCTCATTCATTACAATATGCTGATAGCACATTAGAATGAATAGGTCAACCCTAAGCAGCCTCGGGTCTTCGGAAGTCCCGAGGCTGCCATGGCAACGGATCGCCGCTCCCTGATGACGTCTTGGGGAGAAAGATAGCGGCACCCAAGTGAAAAATTACGCGATATTTTCAAATCCAAAAAAAAGGATAAGAAGTGATCATAAAGTAATATTTACCCTGACATGATAATAATAAAAAAAAAAGCCTGTCCCACAAAAAACAAGCCCCAAAACAGCTCTGTATATAAAAAAAAAATAAAAATGTTATGCCTTTTAGAACAGGGCGATGCAAAAACAAGCAAATTTCTCAACAAATGAGTTTTATATTCTGAAAAACAAGGCAACCATAAAAAAGCTGTATAAATGGGGTATCACTGTAATCGTGGTGACCAATAAAGATAACATATTAAATGTTATGATATATTTTAGTGTATGGACTACAAAGAAAAAACTAAAAACCCTAAACCGAAGAAAGAGTTAATAAAATCTCAGCAATTAGCTAGTGATGCACCTGAAAAGCAGATCTCATCTCAGAAATAATAAGCATGTCCACGTTACAAAAAAATTAACATTTTATAGCCTGTAATATGTGCTAATGCAACTCTGCTCTGGATGGTAGTTCCTTCACTTCTATGCTCGACCGTGTGCTCATACAGCACATATGGGGTGTCGGCATACTGGAGAGAAATTGGGTTTTAAACTTTGTGGAGCTTTTTATCATTTAATCCGTTGTGCATTTTTAAGTGGCCAAAATTAATGTATTGTTCAAAAAAATTGCAAATTGTAAATTCCACCTAAATTTTGTTTTTACCCCTGAAAAGTTTGTTTCTCGTGCATTGAGTAGTGTTGGTTTTACTATTATTAGGCCTCTCAAAGTCACTTGAAAACTGAGCAGGTGCCAGTCAATATGGGTTTTGGTGATTTCCATAAAAAGTGAAAAATTGCACCCACAATTCTAAGCCCCATAACATCCTAGAAAAACAAAGGATGCGGAAAAAGCCATGCCAACATAAAGCGGACATTCAAGAAATGTTATTTATAAAGTTATTTGGGTGCTATGACTAGCTACTTGAAAAGCAAAGAATTTAAAACTTAGAAATTTGTCCAATTTAGAAAAATTCTCAATTTTTTTCATAATTTAACCCAAAAGATATCATCCAAATATTTCCATTAATTTGAAGTACAATGTGTGACGAGAAAACAATCACAAAATGACCTTGATATGCTAAAGTATTTGAAGGTTACAACCACTTATAGTGACACAGGTCAAATTTAAAATATCGGGCTTGGTCCGGTTTTTCCGTTTTTGAAAATGTATTTAAAAAAAAAAAAAATTACCTTTTGCGCAATAGCTTTAATTATTATCTCACCATTCTACCCCAACAGATATTGAAGTATAGCAGATACAAAATACAAAAAGAAATTTGGCAACGCCCAACCCCCTTGCCTTTTCGGTTTACAAAAATATTCCAATTTTAATCTAACCCTCTTTCTTTGCCAAATTAGCTCATTCAAGAGTTTCTCAATGATTTTAAAGTATTTACCACTGCAATGATATAGAGGATTTGTGGTAATAGAATCATTTTAATAAGCGCTAACCTATCTACCTGTGATAAGGGCAATTTAACCCATACATGTATTTTCTTCCTAATTCTCTGTATTAATGGCACTAGATTATTTTCAATATATGTCCTGGGATCTGCAAAGACTCTTATTCCCAAATATTCTATGGTATCCCCTCTAGCCAAAACTGACAGATCTCCACTATTCCTGACTGTGAAGTCTTCCACTGGAAGGAGACATTAATTTTTCCAATTTGCTACTAACCCAGAAAACTTACTAAAATCTGCTTTAGTTTCCATTATTAGCGGGACCAATTTCTCTGTTTGGTCTACTGTACATCATATGTCATCAGCGTACAATAACATTTTGTCCTTTATTCCATTACACCCCCATCCTAGAATGCCTACGTTGTTTCTACATTTGCTTGCCAGAGGTTCAGGAAACAACACAAACAGAAGCGGGAAGACTGGACAGCACTCTCGTGTACCTCTTGAGATACCAAATTCCTCTGTCAAATCCTGTCCAATCCTGATTCTGGCCTTTGGGTCAGCATATAATATTTGGATGTACTTAATAAACCGAATCATCTCAACGACTCCCAGAGGAAGATCCACTCCACCCTGTCAAACGCCTTCGCTGCATCAATTCCATGTGCACTTACATACACTTGACCAAATAAGTGAATCAGGAACGCAGCCTGACAAGGTAACGTCTGTGCCAGCTAGAAAGGACTGAGCTAAGGGCCAGGATCCCAATATAACATCAAAGAGTGCACTCTTTTTACACTGACATCAGATGATTCCATAGATTATGACAGAACCTGTTCTGTTATATGTGGATACATGTAGAAACCTCCCAAAAGAGTAGAGAGGGTGTTGACAGTAATTTTGCACCTACATCACTGATAATTTTACCCTTCTTTTCATCCGTCAGTGTCAGCTTTCAATCGGTGACTACTAACACCGTTGCCCTGCTGAGCCCCTGTGCCACTACTTACTTGGACCTGCAATGTGGGGTTTGTACCGCGCGGCCATTTGGCTCCCGTCTTTGGCTGCCGTCCACTGCCACCCTGCTTACTCAGGGCCACAGTAGCGACTTGGTGCTTGCATCAGCTGCCTGATGCGCAAGCTGACACCCTCTTCTCCCGACGATGATGATGAATCCCTGGCTTCACTCAGCTCCCAAGTGCGTTCGGCTACATCATCATCAATTTGTGTATGAGTGATCCAGCTCAGATTGATTAGCCATGTCTTGACTAACCTCCATTTGGAATTACAAGCTCTGTGTAATGTATTTATCTAGGGAGCCAGGGCACCCAGCTTTCCCAAGGTCCTGAATGTTATAATTGCTTTTTCAGCAAAACCACTCAGCTCAGGGATTAACCGAGATATGATCCTGCATCAGTGTAGCTGCAGCATTCGCGTGCTTGTTTGCTTCATAATGCATCAAATCAAATGGTAGGTTTCCCTTAATATATATGGTAGAATATATTATAATATATTGAGGATCACAGAGTATTATCTGTACATTCAGGAGGTACATTGTCATAATTTTGAGAAGCAAACAGATGTTATGTAGGGGACATTGTACAGAATGTTAATTATTTTTCTGTTCAATAAATTTTATTGAAAATGGTAAGTATCAATAAGCATGGATTTGTCAATGAGTCAGAATAGAGTTTCAGTATACAGGCTTTAAAGCATATATACACAAGTTAGCGTACCCAGTATTACAGCTGGGTTGTAAAAGACAGTCCACATTATGCTAAAAGCGATATCAATGTCAAAATGAAGGCTGACTCCTTTAGTGCACGTATAAAGGAAATGGGAACAAATCTAAGTTATTACTAAACAAATATTAACAACACTAACCACATTAAACATTTACAACACGGGGAACCAAAGGAAAACACATAGGGGTATACAAAGGAATAGGGAAGGGAGGGAGGGGAGAAACACACCGGGTGCGAGGGAAAGGTAAGAAGAATAAAAGAAACTTCTTACTTAGACCAAGTCATCCACCACTTGTTTCTATCCAAGAGGCAAATTCTGTCGAACTTCGGAAGTCAATCCACGGGGACCAGACCTTGGTATACCTATCCCTCTGAGAGTCTGCCAGTCCCTCTATGGCTCTCATCTCCTCCATTCTCATGATATGGTTCAAGGCCTCTGCCCAATGGGCCCTTGAAGGACTTACACTTGACTTCCAAAGTCTGGGAATAATCTGGCGAGTAGTGGAGATGCACTGTCTCAGAAATCCTTTTTTTATCGCAGAGATGGAGCCAGGAATCATGGATAGTAGCCCAATCAATGGAGGAGATGAGAGCCATAGAGGGACTGGCAGACTCCGAGCGATAGGTATACCAAGGTCTGGTCCCCGTGGATTGACTCCGAAGTTCGACAGAATTTGCCTCTTGGTGAAACAAGTGGTGGATGACTTGGTCTAAGTAAAGAGTTTCTTTATTCTTCTTACCTTTCCTCGCACCCGGTTGTTTTCTCCCCCTCCCCTCCCTTCCCTATTCCTTTGTATACCCCTATGTGTTTCCTTCGGTTCCCCGTTGTGTAAATGTTTAATGTGGTTAGTGTTGTTAATATTTGTTTAGTAATAACTTAGATTGTTCTCCAGTTCCTTTATACGTGCACTAAAGGAGTCAGCCTTCATTTGACATTGAATCGCTTTTAGCATAATGTGGACTGTCTTTTACAACCCAGCTGTAATACGGGACGTAACTTGTGTCTATATGCTTTAAAGCCTGTATACTGAAACTCTTTCTGACTCATTGACAAATCCATGCTTATTGATACTTACATTCAATAAATTTATTGAACAGAAAAATAATTAACATTCTGTACAATGTCCCCAACATACCTTGTTTGCTTCTCAAAATTATGACAAGTGACCTCCTGAATGTACAGTAATACTCTGTGATCCTCAATATATTAATATATTCTACCATAATATTAAAGGGAAACCTACCATTTGATTTGATGCAATGAAGCAAACAACACGGAATGCGGAAGCTACACTGATGCAGGATCATATCTGGTTAATCCCTGAGTGAGTGGTTTTGCTGAAAAAGCCATTATAACATCAGGACCTTGGGAAAGTGGGTGCTCTGGCTACCTAGATAAATACATTAACAGAGCTTGTAATTCCAAATGGAGGTTAGTCAAGACATGGCTAATCAACTGAGCTGGATCACTCATACACAAATTGATGATGATGTGACGAAAGCACTTGGGAGTGAGTGAAGCCAGGGATTCTCATCATCGTCGGAGAAGAGGGTGCCAGCTTGCGCATCAGGCAGCTGATGCAAGCACCAAGTCGCTACTGTGGCCCTGAGTAAGGGTGGCAGGGACGGCAGCCAAAGACGGGAGCCAAATGGCCGCGCGGTACAACCCCACTTGCAGGTCCAAGTAAGTAGTGGCACAGGGGCTCAGCAGGGCAACGGGTTATAGTTCACCGATTGAAAGCTGACACTGAGGATGAAAAGAAGGGTAAAATATCAGTGATGTAGGTGCAAAATTACTGTCACACACCTCTCTACTCTTTTGGGAGGTTTCTACAGTATCCACATATAACAGAACAGGTTCGTCATAATCTATGGAATCATTGACTGTCAGTGTGAAAAAGAGTGCACTCTTGATGTAATTGGGATCCTGGCGGCCCTTAGCTCAGTCCTCTTCTAGCTGGACACAGACGTTACATGTAGCATGGTTCTCTGATTCACTTGTATTGGTCAGTGGATGTATGTAGTGCACATGGATATTTATCATGCAAGGCGTTTGACAGGAGGGAGTGAATTACTCGCTTCTAGTTAGGAGTTCTTATGGTTTATTTAAGTTTTAATCCACAAATTATATTAGTACCCAAAGGCGCCAGAATCAGGATTGGACAGGATTGACAGAGGAGAATTTGGTATCTCAAGAGGTACACGAGAGTGGCGTGTCCAGTCTTCGCTTCTGTTTGTGGTTTCCTGAACCTCTGGCAAGCACATGTAGAAACAACGTAGGCATTCTAGGACGGGGGTTGTAATGGAAATAAAGGACAAAATGTTATGTACGCTGATGCACATATGAGTACAGTAGACCAACAGAGAAATTGGTTCACGCTAATAATGGAAACTAAAGCAGATTTAGTAAGTTTTGTGGGTTAGTAGCAAATTGGAAAAAATAATGTCTCCTTCCAGTGGAAGACTTCACAGTCAGGAATAGTGGAGATCTGTCAGTTTTGGCTAGAGGGGATACCATAGAATATTTGGGAATAAGAAGTCTTGCAGATCCTAGGACATATATTGAAAATAATCTAGTGCCACATTAATACAGAGAATTAGGAAGAAATACTGTATGGGTTAAATTGCCCTATCAAGGTAGATAGAGTTAGCGCTTATTAAATGATTACCACCAAATCCTCTATATCATTGCAGTGGTAAATACTTTAAAATCATTGAGAAACTCTGAATGAGCTAATTTGGCAAGAAAGAGGGTTAGATTAAAATTGGAATATTTTGTAAACCAAAAGGCAAGGGGGTTGGGCGTTGCCAAATTTCTTTTTGTATTTGTATCTGCATACTTCAATATCTGTTGGGGTAGAATGGTGAGATAATAATAAAGCTATTGCGCAAAAGGTAATTTTTTTTTTTTAAATACATTTTCAAAAACGCAAAAACGGACCAAGCCTATTTTAAATTTGACCTGTGTCACTATAAGTGGTATTAACCTTCAAATACTTTCATATCAAGGTCATTTTGTGATTGTTTTCTCGTCACACATTGTACTTCAAATTAATGAAATATTTGGATGATCTTTGGGTTAAATTATGAAAAAAATTGAGAATTTTTCTAAATTGACAAATTCTAAGTTTTAAATTCTTTGCTTTCAAGTAGCTAGTCATAGCACTCAAATAACTTATAAATAAACATTTCTTGAATGTCGCTTTATGTTGGCATGGCTTTTTCCGCATCCTTGTTTTGTAGGATGTTATGGGGCTTAGAATGTGGGTGCAATTTTCACTTTTTATGGAATGCACCAAAAACCCATATTGACTGGCACCTGCTCAGTTTTCAAGGACTTTGAGAGGCCTAATAATAGTAAAAACCAACACTACTCAATGCACGAGAAACAAACTTTTCAGGGGTTTAAAACAAAATTAGGTGGATTACAATTTGCAATTTTGTGAACAATAATATTTGCCACTTAAAAATGCACAACGGATTAAATGATAAAAAGCTCCACAAAGTTTAAAACCAATTTCTCTCCAGTATGCCACACCCCATATGTGCTGATGGCACACGGCAAGCATAGAAGTGAAGGAATACATCCAGAGCAGAGTTGCATTAGCACATATTACAGGATATAAAATGTAATTTTTTGTAACGTGGACATGCTTATATTTCCTGAGATGAGATCTGTTTCAGGTGCATCACTAGCTAATTGCTGAGATTTATTAAACTCTTTCTCTGGTTTAGGGTTTTTAGTGTTTTTTGTAGTCCATACACTAAAATATCATAACATTTAATATGTTATCTTTATTGGTCACCACGATTACAGCGATACCCCATTTAACAGCTCTTTTATGGTTGCCTTGTTTTGTTCAGAATATAAAACTCATTGTTGAGAAATTTGCTTGTTTTTGCATCGACTGTTCTAAAAGGCATAACATTTATTTCTTTTATAACAATTTTTGGGGCTTGTTTTGTGGACAGGTTTTTTTTATTATTATACAGAAATAGTCTTTGATTTCTATCTTTTTTTTTGGTTGAAATAGGTAATTTTTCATTGGTGGTATTTTCAAAGCTCTAGGTAGGTGTTGATGGCGCTCATTCGAAGACCCGAGGCTCGCTTGGTGACCTATTCATTTACATGTGCTATCAGCAATATTGTAATGAATGAGGAGTAGTAAAATCCCATATACTGCCATACTATAGTATGGCAGTATATGTTGGATCGATCAGACAACCTAGGGTTAAAGTACCCTAGGTAGTCTGAAAAATAGTACAAAATAAAAAAAAGTTAAAAAAAATAATTAAAAAAACCTAAAAGCTCAAATTCCCTAGAATGATATAAATAAACAGTAAAAATCATAAACACATTAGATATCCCCGAGCTTGAAAATGCCACCGATTTATCAAAAAATAAGAATTTTTTCACTGCGTTTAACCGCTTACCACTGAAAATCTCGACCAAAGTCATTTTATAAAAAATTAAAAAGTGATACAAAAGTCGCACCGTCTTGAATGATAACAGTAAACGTCATCAAAATCCCCAAAAAAACTACACCTCTCAAAGCTCGTACACCAAAGTATAAAAAGTATTAGCACCAGATGACGCAAAATCCAGAAAAAGTTTTGTACAGGAGGTTTTCATTTTTTAAATGTATGAAACATTATAAATCTATACAAATTTGGTATCCCCGTAATCGTACCGACCAAAGAATAAAGTAGACATGTCATTGGGGCATACAGTGAATCTGTAAAATCCAAAGCCCACAAGATACGGCACAAATGCGTTTTTTTTTACCAATTTCACTGCATTTGATTTTTTACCACTTACCAGTCCACAGGCATGGATATTAAATACCACCATTTTGAAGTGTTAATTATTACACAGAAAAAAAGCCATTACACAGCTCTGTACATGGAAAAATAAAAAAGTATAGATTTTGAAAGTGGGGAGTGAAAAATGAAAACGCAAAAAGAAAAAAAGGGATTGCAGCGGGAAGGGTTGTTAAAGGAATTCAAAATGTCTACCTCATTACTGTGGTAATTGCTCAGCATGATGATCTTGAAATGAGCAGGGCTCCTGCACGTTATAAAAAAACCCCCATCTGCATTGTAGTCTGTAGTTGAAGTCCCTGGGTGTTCGGCTGAGCCGAGTCCGGCGCAACTCCCCTTTCTCTTCTGTCCTTTTTACCTTGCATGCCTGCCTGCTAAGCTGCAGCACAGAAAGGGGATAACATGATGTCCAGATGGGCTTTCATGGGGGTTTTGTGTGTAGAAGAAAAGAGAGGAGAAGGGGGGCTGCTCGTGCAGTACGATCTCAGCCCAACCTGGCGGACTCGACTTCAGAGGATTAGCAAGCAGAGCTCTTAAGAAGCAACCTGACTCCTTTCAATATCATGAAAAGCAAGGTTTTCCCTACAGTGAATGAGGTATAGGGTCCTTTCTTTTATGGTGGGCTATCAATGTGCCTGCATGGGTTCTTTAAAAAAGAAAACTTTGTTCCTCTAACTTTCCACACCCACATGATTCCTTTTATTTTTATCTTTATTTATTATTTTCATCATATGTAGAGTTGTAGGGATTGAATACAATTTAGAATTGACATTACTCGGAAAACTGAATGGCAAAGTTCAGCCTAATATGTTTTTTTTTTTTCATGTTCAATCATACTGAAAGATGCTCAGCACATACATGCCATAGTGGCTCCTGCATAAATGAGTTTTCCCCTGTCTGTCCTGTGCTTCTTGCTTTTCAATTCTTCAATCTCACAGTTAGCCTCTTTCTGCTTCACACTGCCTTGAATATAGAGCACGCTCTGTTTCATGCAGTTTGCTATGCATTACCCTGTCACCAGATGAACTCTCAGTTCCTTCCTCCAGAATCTGAATACAAATGGAGATGTTCATTTTGGGGCTTCTGGATGTAAATGGAATTTACATTTCCAATATTAACCCCTTAAAAGGCAGCTTTCTGAATCGTCCAGGAAGAGCTGGGGGAAATCAAAATTTTATCAACTTCTTAACTAAATATCCTCAGTTCTTTTTAGTATTGTCATTTCATGTTTTTAAAAGCTGCGTTTATATTAGTGTAAATCTCTGAGCTAATGAATCTCATTGCTGACACTTAATAGATTGTTACAGGGATGTGTGGATGGTATCTATGATCCGACATTGCAATACACAATATTGCTCCTGCCTCACAGTAATTGGCTGCCTGTTCCTTAAGTTACCCACCATTCCCTTTACTGTGCAAATCTAGCATTCCCCTCTGTCTAGCTCATCTTTGAATAGGAAGTTGGTAACTATTGATTCCGCCTCACACACCGTGTATGTATAAGTATCTGTAAACAACCCATAGTGGTGCCAGGGGCGGACTGGAAATTTAATACACGCCCCCTGGACAAAAAAACTCTACACGTCCCCGGCCACCCATTACCCGGGCGGAGCCGCCCCCGATACAACCGCTCCCCACCCCACCCCCCCTCCCGTGCCCTGTGGTCCATAATGTGGTGGACGCCTATAACTGACAATGTTGGTAGATGGCCTTAACGCAAAACAAGAAGCATCTTGTGCTAGTACCCTGGAATCTTAATGTGCAAAAGAAGAATGTGACCTGTCGATCAGTAATATCAACACCCGACCGGCGTCAAGCTATTAAATACCCGTTTCCCCTGTGCCATACATGTACATTCAAAGAAAGAATAATTGATACTGCCTCCTATGTCAGGAAAATGCTACAATACACATTAGAATAATACATTCAATTGCCTTCCTATATACAAATAAAACTACGACAATACCTTCTCCATATCAATGCCAAAACTACTATACTACTGACCCCTATGTCCAGGATAAACTACTATATCATACGCCCCCTATGTACAAGAATTACTATAATACTACCTCCCTATGACAAGATATAACTACTATAATCTGCCCACCGTATGTACAGGAATATAACTACTATAATACGCCCCCATTTCTAAGTATATAACTAATATATAACTGGCCCCTATGTACATAGAGTATAACTACTTAATGTGGCCCTATGTACAAGAATATAACTACTTAATAAATAGTGCCCCTAGTACAAAAGAATATAACTGACTATAATACTGCCCCAATAGTACAAGAATAAATACTATAAAATATGCCGCCCTATGTTACAAGAATATAACTACTATCACATACTGCCCCTATGTACAAGAATATAAATACTATAATACTGCCCCTATACAAAGAATAAACTACTATAATACGGCCTCCCCCTATGTACAAGAATATAATAACATACTGCCCGATTAAATACTACTAATACCCGATGTAACCGGGAATATAACTACTAATGATGCCCTATGTACAAGAATTAAGACTACTATAATACTGCCCCTATGTACGGAAATAACTACTAAATACTGCCCCTATGTACAGGAACTAACTACTGATACTACTGCCAGACTGACAGTAAATAACTACTATAATGACTGCCTCCTAGGTACAGGATTATACGACTATTATATACTGCCCCTATGTACAGGAATAACTACTAATACTGATATCTAGGATACTATATCATGCCCATATGTACAAGAATATAACTACTATAATACTGCCCCCTATGGACAGACTATTAACTACTAAATACTGCCCCCTATGTACAGGAATAAACTAACATAGATACTGCCTCCTGATGTACAAGATATAACTATATAATGATGGCCCCCTATGTACAAGTAATATAACTACTATAATTACTGCCCCTGTACAAGAATATAACTACTAAATACTGCCCCTATGTACAGGAATATAACTACTATATAAGAAATTATAAACACGAAGCGAACATTAAAAAAAAAGAATTGATCATGAATTAGTACTCACCGGTAATTGGTTTCCATTCTAGTAATCCTCATGACTCCCACTGAGAATGCCCCTGACCTCGCTGTAGGGAATAGGAACAAGAGGTAAAGCCTCCCCACCAGCATTCACTCTTGCCAGTGTGTCTACCAAAAGAACTACACCGGTGGAGGTAAAGAAAATATTTTTTTATTTGTATGTTAAATATTCACATACATTTATGGTAAGCAAAACATAGGGAGGAAATATATAGGGCCGTCATGGAGGACTAGAGGCACGAATTACCGGGAGTTACTATTCCCATTTCCAAAACGTCCTACAGTGACGGCCCCCTTGGAGATCACCAATAAGTTAAAACTCTAGGGTGGGTGGACCGCCTGTAGAACCTTCTTCCAAGGAGAGGTTCCTGAGAATTGGCAAGTCCAGACGGTATAGGCTTATGATGTGGACATGAGGCCCTAAGTGGCCGTTTTGCAGATCTCTCAATGATGCGCCTCTTCTTCTTTCGGCCCAGAGGAAGCTGACATAGCCCGGTGGAATGAGCTTTAGATAGTAGGAGCCATCCTTTCCCTTGTAACGTATAGCATGTGGAGAATAGCCCGTACTTTAGCCATCTGCCTATCTCGAAATTTGGAACTTTCTCCCCTTCTTTTCCCCTGAATTGGAAGAAATAATATATGATCAATGGCCAGGGTTCTGTAGCCTGACAGAGTAGCATCACAACAAGTCTTACATCCAGAATATGCCCTGAGGCTGTCAATTAGAAGAGGGATTCGCGTTACGAAGGGACGGAAGGTAATCTCCTGGTTTCCTGTTGGAATTTCGTGATACCACTTTGGGAACGAACCCGGGTGTTAGAGTAAGACCAATACAGTCAGAGAACATTGCATTATGGTTCTCTGATGGAAATAGCACTGGACCTCCCCAATCTCTTGGCGTGTGGTACCATAAAATCAGTAGAGTAGTTGTGTAGTGTTAAGTTTTTAATGCTAGCACTCTCCAGAGGTTCGAAAGCGTCTGAAAGAGCGGTATACTGGGGAGAGACTCCCATAGGTCCTCCTGAGATCATGAGGTTTGATTCGGAGGAGGCCGAGATAAAAGTTTGAACCCACCTGTGGTCCGCGGAATCGGAAAACAAAAAGGCTCCAGGGCCGCGACCTGCACCTTCAAGGGCAGAGTGGATTAGGCCAATTCCAGGCCCTTCTGAAGAACATCCAGGATACGGAGAAAATATTTGGGTTAGGTTGAGAGGAGGTATCATTCCCACAAAAAGACCTACAAATTTTCCAATTTGTGCGATAAACTGCTAAAAGTAAATTTTTCTACTGCCTTAATGTGGTTACCACCGCTCTGGAAAGGCCTGAGATCTTAACACAAGTCGGACGCTAGGATCCAAAAGCGCCCATGAGCTTTCTCCGGGCCTGGATGCAGGATGGACCCTGACGCAGCAATCCTCCTCGAGGCCCAAGATTACACCGGATTGCTGGGATGGCGCCAGGGATGTACGCGAGGTACTAGGCCTATGTTTTCCCCACGACGCCATTTGGGGCAGCATGAGTTGTACCCTTGCTGGTCCATAAGGATCTCCCGAGCCCTTGCGACCAAGGGAATATTGGGAAAGGCGTTTAGGAGAGAGGTTCGGGTCCAGTGGATGACGAAGGGCGTCTAGCGATCCTTCGCGCTACCACTTCACCCAGAGAGAGAAGTATACGGTGACGCATGAATGCTCCCTTGTGGCGGATAGTCGATCGCGGGAGTGCCCCAGAGAGATTGTCACTGGCCGAGATTCCCGGATTTATGCCACCATTCGTTGGGAGAATCACTCCGCTGCTGAGAAGTGGCTGACTCCGTATCAGAAACTCCTTTTAGGTGAGTTCTGCAGAAAGAGAGAGTATGTGCTCTTCTGCCCAGAAAGATGGTAGACATTCAGGGAGGAAGGGGGAGAAGAACGATACTGACCTTTTCCTCCTTGTCGTCTTAGGGTAAGACACGCCCGTGGTTGTTGTCTGTCAGTAATGTGGACATGCCGATGCTTCAACTAGAAGGGTTGGACCCTTAAGGCTTCCCAGACGGCGTCGAGTTCCCGATAGTTTGATGGTGTCTTGCAGATTAAGTCCAAGATACCCGTGGCGTAGTGAGACGGGAAGGACTGCTCCCCGCCCAAGACGTGCTGCTCGTCGTGATGGTACAGCACCGAAGCAGGTCGTGCCAAGCAACCCTTTCTCCAGATGCTTTACCCTCAACCACATTGCAGATTCTGCCTTACCGATGATGGAATGGAGGACTCTTTTTGCTCCAATCCCCGGGTTCTCTCCGGTTCCAAGAAGGCGGGGAGGATCCAACTTGCAGAGTGCGACAATGGCTCGGCTCCAAGCTACAGAGGGAGGCCGGCCGTAGGAGACCCAGGTGTTCATTGCCCTCTAGTTAGTACTGGAGGTTTGTTCCTCCTGAAGATGCGATTTAAGTCTTAGACCTGTTGCTCTTGTCCTGAGGGAGAGGACTATCATAAGAATAGAGTTCACAACTCCTAGGGCTTTCTTGTGAGTGAGGGAGACAGATCGGGTATTTTTGGGTGTGTATTAGCCCCCCACAGTTAAGGTTTGCCTCACGGTTAGGTTAAAAGTCTTCTTGCGTGTAAATACTCTGTATCTTTCTTTCCCTATTAATCAGAAGGTCCTAATATGGTCCCGTAGACACCCTCTGTACCTGCAGAAGCCAACAACCTCCAACCATGATTTTTGTATAAAAACTCGGCGACTGAGGAACATACACAGGGTGACCCGAACTGAAATGGTGGACTAGAACCCTCGGGAGAAAAAGACTGAAACTTGAGGGACTTTGCCGAAGAGAGTGGGAATAGGCAACGTGGGTAAGAAGGCGTCGCCTAAGGTCTACTCGGCACATATAGTGGTCGGTATAATAGCGGCTAGACGGATCTTTACCGATTCTCATTGAAATCCCTCCTGTAGGTGATGCAGTTGTTTTAGGGTTTTAAATTTATGTATCGTCCGATTCGAAACCCGTTGTTCTTGACCTTAGACAGTGGGATTAGAAGCCGACTTTTTTCCCTTGTGTTGTCACTGAGGACAACTGAATCACACACTCCTGGAATGAATGAGGGTACGTACTTCCTGCCAAAATAAGAAAAGTGGTTTTAAGAAGAAGAATAGGAGGGTGATGAGAAATCAATATTGAAGGGTGGTAGCTGTGCACCATTTGTAACCGAAACTGATAATGTTAAGACCCAGATTGTAGGTGGTACGGTCATATCTGTCCACTAGTATGACTGAAGAACGCCCACCCACCCACCCTCTGCTGGCGTTCACGCTTCTTTCCACTGATTACCAGTTCTGGGGCAGATTGGGAGAACAGATACCCGCTAACCTCGCCTCCCCCTTGAGGTAGCTCCGCGCCCGCTTTACGCTTTCCCAACGAAAGTGAATCGTTAGGGTTCTTGAAGGGCACGAAAGGCAAGTTTACTGGAGGGGTTTTTGTTTTCTGGAAAACCGCCTTTTGCTCGTGTCTGAATCTTGTCTAAGCCATAAGGCTCTTCTTGGCGTTTGTTCTGCCCCTTCTTTTGCAGCAAGCGAATACGCCCTTGGTCGGAGGGCATATGCTAAGATGCCTGGCAGATCTGTAAGAGCGGAATGCTGTCCAGTAGGATGCCTGGGGGTACCCTTCTCTAATATGTGATTCCAGTCTTCATCGCAGATGGTGATGGGTCCTTGACACGGATGTGCTCCGATATGTTGGAATTTTAAGGCTAACATCGACGGTCCCCAGGCTGTTTAAGAAGAGGCGTCGGATTTTCGGTTCCTGATCCCTGACTGTGGCTAGTCCTCAAAGGGAAGTCTGTTTGTTGTGCCGCTTTCGTCACCTGCACATCTTACTTTCGGAACTGAAGTACAACTTAGAGACCTCTTGTATCGAAGACGAGGGGCGTCGTTAAAGCTTTATAAGTTAAATCTCTTTTCTGGGTCTTTCCTTCCTCTCGTAATGTAACACTTCAAGGTTCGTAACGGGAACAACACCCGTTGTTTTTTTACGCCCTTAGGCCCCCGAACACTCGCCTCCCGGACTACAATGAACTTCCTCTTCGTATTTAATGTTTCCCGGATCGACTTCAAGAGTTATCCAGATCATCTATTTGAAACAGGGTGGACGAGAATTCCAACTCTCTGACCTGAAGTCCATCGGATCTTGCTCCTCAATAGCCGCCAGGGAACAGAGGACCCTCTGAATCGTTAGCAGTAATTTTTCAATCCGAAGAGAAGAGATATCCGCCTCTAGGTTTTTAGGAGGAGGGATTCTTTTGTTTAGCTGCGCCACTGATGCCTACCACCTGTATCTTCAAAAGGGATTTAAACATCGTCAGAATGAAAACTTTTTCATCCCGATAAAGTCGTAATACAGGTCTGCATAGGGTTTTATGTATTGATTCGGGCGACAAAACCTGATGGAGCGATCGGACTTGCTGGGTTTCTCAGAGACCTTTCAGGCTTCCTCTTTGCCTTTCCCCTTAATACCCTTGGCTTCCTTCTATCCTAAGGGGAACTAGTTACGTGCCCTTCCTTCTGTTGCCTCCATGTGCAATAAAGAACGAACTTGTGGGGGTTTCTAATATGTATCATATTAGATTTACATAAAAACTTTTTTTTATGCCATTATAAGTGAACTTACATACTGACGTTGACCTCCATTGTTATAAGGTGTGGATGTTATTGGCCCAAGTCTTTGTCCTCATCAGCCCTAGTAAAAAGTTTTTCCTCCTGTGTGTTGTTGGGCGGGGTTGGTTGTACGCCGCTTTTAAAATCTTCATTACATTGTTACACTGTTTGATGAACACATTTTTCTTTTAATTGCGGATCGTTCCAATTTCTGAGCAACGATTGTGGATACTTATTTTATTTCGGGTGAACCCAGTCCCCCATGAATTTTTTGGGTGGCCAGGTGCACGGCTCTCACGTGATGATTTCGGCCCTAATTCGTGTCGCACCGGAGTAGTTCACGGTAGCGGTAAAGACGCCTGGGAACGGAATAATTTCCCAACGTGGCCGGCTTTTCTTTGTCCTCGCGGTGTTCAAGCCCATCACTGAGTACGAGGGGGTGGGGTGTGAAGGACGGAAGGCCGGATCCACCGTCAGGACCCCCCAGGGAGCGAATAATCCGGGAGAAGGGAAATCAGCCGCGGCCCGACCGGAGGGGACTAGAACTGCAAGAGGCCGGCCGTAACCCAGTTATAGTGCCTTCTGGCAGAATAAAAAACGTCCCTCCCCCCCCACTGGGATGGAGAGAGGAGACTTTTCCTCTCTACCTGCCATCTGTAGGGACAGGAAGTACAATGGTACGGTGTTGAGGAGCGGTGGGGGAGGCTTTGTAACTCTCTGAGTCCTGTCCCTACAGATGCGGTCAAGGGGCATCTCCCAATGGGCCGTAATGGAGGAAGTTTGCAAACAGTTTATGGATAATATTGATCAGCTACAAAAATTAAACACTAGAATCCTCAACCTATTGCATCCCTAGGGACATCAGGTTGACGTATTCCTCGGATTGTACTCGTTCCTATATCTTCTACCTATTTAGGTTCCACATAACCTTGTCTCTTCCGCCAGTGGTCAAAGCATCCTGCAGAGTACCACAAGATTTTTAGTGCTTTATGTTCTGCATTTCCCATTGTCCCTTATTATGCTGTACCAACAATACTGTGTCCAATACTACCGTATAGAGCACCCTGAAACTCTTAGTACCACATCAATATGTAGTGCTCCCATAATTGAAAATCTACACTGTAATGGTTAAGGGTAATTTATTCTTCTTTCTCTCCTAACCCCCCTTAACCAACCCAAACCCCCACCCCAGTATGGGATCGAGCTGCCTACTATGACCCAGTGCAAAAAATAATGGCCCCAGTCCTACCCCAGAATATTAATTAAATGCCCCCGACTGCCCTCGACATATGGAGATAATGGCCCCTAGCCCTGTTCCCCAGACCTATAATTAAGCCCCATGTCCTGCCCCATATATACAATATGAATGCTCCCCTCCCACCCAGACTATAATTAATGTTCCCCTGCTATCCCAGATAATAGATCTGGTCCCCAGCCCATATAATTATGCCCACTGCCGCCCCATATATACTAAAGACATAATCCCTCCCACCACACTAGACAATAATTTTGCTCCTGATATTCCCTAGTTATAGAAAATGCCCTCCCCACCCCAGGAATAGAATTATATGCAGTTCCCTGCATATTCTCCAGAGTAACAATTATCCACCAACCCTTCAGACCAATAATTCCATTCTCATGATATGGTTCAAGGCCTCTGCCCAATGGGCCCTTGAACGACTTACACTTGACTTTCAAAGTCTGGGAATAATCTGGCAAGTAGTGGAAATGCAGTGTCTCAGAAATCCTTTTTTTATCGCAGAGATGGAGCCAGGAATCATGGATAGTAGCCCAATCTCTGGAAGCGGTACAACCGTGTCCGACCATAGTTTATTGTAGAGTGCAAAAACAGCTTCCCACACACTTTTCACCCCAGGGCAAGACCACCAGATATGTAACATGGAACCATGTTCCCTGTCACATCTCCAGCATATATCAGACACCGCCGGGAACATTTTATGTAGCTTTTCTGGGGTTCGATACCATCTGGTGACGATTTTAAAGTTTGTCTCCTGTATTTGTGACGAGACAGAGAGTTTATGGGTCAAGACAGCCGCCTTATCCCATTCCTCTTCAGCAAATATTTTGTTCAATGCCCTTTCCCAGGCCTGTCTGTACGGGACTGGCTTACTTTTAGTCCTCTCTCTCAACAGCCAACCATAGACTACATATATCAAATGTCTAGGAGTATCTTTGCTCGTGAAAATTTGTTCCATAAATGTTAGTTTCCATGTTAGTGATTGTATGGGACCCAGGGATTGTGAGAAGCTGCTTAATTGATTAGCCATAAACCATATGCTACCTCTCATGTCTGCGGGAAACCAGCCTTCCAGTGAGTGTATGTCGCTGCCTTCCAGTGCGTGTCGTACCTGTACTATTGCGTTCGACGGTAGACCAAACAAAATCAGGGTTCAGATCTCGTAGGGGGCACCTAGCATCTAGAAATATTGGTGACATGGGCCCCGGTATGGAGGTCAAGTTATGTCGTTTCCAGCTACCTAGAAGTGTTTTATAGAGGGGCGTGCATGGAGAGGATGTGTCGCGGTCTGCTGGGGAAAGCCAGAGGGAGGCCATCAGAGGTGACGAGTTCAAAGAGGCTTCTAACGTCACCCAAAGCTTGGAGGACAAATTCAAGACTGCATCTGCTAAACAAGCTAGCATAGAGGCTTCATGGTATAGACCCATATCAGGTAAGCCCGCCCCCCCCCCCCAGTTCTTTGGGTCTAGTGAGGAGAGTGTGAGCCATCCGAGGTCTAGAGGAATCCCATATAAAGCCTGAGATAACCCTTTTAAGTCTACTAAAGAAGGAAGGAGCCACTTCCATTTTAATTACACTAATCCTTCCGGACCAGGAGAGCGGTAGACGCTTCCAGGCAAGGAGCTCCTTCTGCAGTGATGTTAATAGGGGCTGATAGTTAACCTGAAAAAGGCTAGATAAATCCATCGGGATTTTCATCCCCAGATATGTGATGGCATTTTCGGCCCAGCGAAAGGGAAACTCGTTCTTAATATCTCCCACCACAGTGTCAGGCAGATTAACATTAAGCAGTTCGGACTTAGTGAGGTTTACTTTAAAGTTAGAAAGTTCGGAAAAGATTTTAAACTCTGCCATTACTGACGGGAGTGTCGTATGTGGTTGTGTGATAAATAATAATAAATCATCCGCGAAGATGGCCATTTTGTGACGGAGCCCACCTAGCTGGAGACCCTTGATAGATTTATTAGTTCTAATGGCATTTGCCAATGATTCCATCACTAAGATGTAGTGCAATGGTGATAGGGGGCACCCCTGATGGGTTCCGTTACTTATGGCAAAGGGGGCAGAAAGGTCCCCATATACCCTGAACATCGCCGTCGGGTGCTGATAGAGGGCCATTATACGGGCTAGCATAAGGGGGCCAAGGCCTATCTGTCTGAGCGTCTGCTCCATAAAATTCCAACTTACTCTGTCGAATGCCTTTTCGGCATCGACGGAGAGCAAGCACATAGGAATCTTTTGCCTTCGAACAGCATGCATCAAAGACACCGTTTTGATAGTATTATCCCTGGCTTCCCAGCTTGGGACAAACCCCACCTGTTCTTTATGTATGAGGCCTGGGATCAGTGTTTGTAGGCGCTGCGCCAGCAACTTAGGGTATATTTTTATATCTATGTTTATGAGGGAGATGGGTCTAAAGTTGGCACAATGGGTGGCGTCTTTCCCAGGTTTTGGAATCACAGATATATGTGCCATTAGAGATTGTTTGGGAAAAGTAGCCCCCCTAGCTATCGCGTTGTAGGATGATAGGAGGGGTTCAATTATATCCATTTTCATTGCTTTGTAAAAGCGCAGAGAGAAGCCGTCTGGTCCCGGGCTCTTGCCCACTTTCAGTTCTTTAATCACCTGGGCAAGTTCCTCAGATGTAAACTCGTCCTCCAAGCCCTGGGCCAACTGCTGTGATATACGCTTTGGGGCATACTTAGACAGGTATGCAGCTATGGCCTCCCTTTTGTCCGCATCCGCCTGCATTGGTAAGTTAGTTATAGAGAGATTCGTAGAATTCCCTGAATTCCTCTAGTATTCCACAGGGGTTGAATAAAATGTTAAGTCACCAGGGTGGCAATGTCTGCAGTGATTAGTCATGGCCAGGAGAATTTACCATGATGTTCTCTACCTGAAGGAGGAGCGGTTATTTACTTCTGATTTCTATGTATGCTTGTATATTCAGTATATATTTATGTATGCAGAATATTTTTGTGTGTGCTTTTTATTAATTGCTGGTAAATAAACCAGTATGTGTGGCATATTCATTGGTATCCATATATTCTATACTGAAATGTGTAGCATTTTCCCTTGAGAGACATACATTTCTATTTGTGCTATATTTTCTGCTGTTAGGCCAAATTGTAGATAACAGCTATAACAAAACAATAAATCAATAGAAACTAATAGTTATTAAATTAGCATATAAAATATAGGAGTTTATTAGTATAAAATAAACAAAGTAACAATATGGATGAAGCAGGCCATTAAGGAGGACCTGGGGAAATGGTCAAAAGGGTTCTTCTCATGGTTCGGCAGGATAGGGATCATCAAAATGAATATCCTCCCTTGCCTTCTTTATCCCTTTCAGGCCCTGCAAGTTAGAATTCCGGTTAGCTTCCTAACCTCGGTGCAACGAATATTCACGACTTTTACCTGGGCCAATAAACCCCCAAGATTACAGAGAAGGATCCTACACATGCCAAAAAGGGAGGGTGGTGTGGCGCTTCCGGATATATCTAAGTATTACTTGGCCTCCCACTTAAAGAGAACCCGTCATGCAAAATAACCCCCCTAAACTAAATATATTTTCATAAACTGCCATTAGAAAGCATTGCCTCTATCCCTTCATTGTCCCTCTACATGCCTGTAAACCTAAGCAATGAGGTCCTAAAGCTGTATGCAAATGACCTGTGAAATGTCCAATGAGTCATTAGCATATTCAAGCTGTCCACCCTCAGTGCTTGACTGACAGCTTCTCCATGTAATGGCTGCTCCATGTGCTTGCTGGTGGCCACGACTCCTGCAGCCTGTGTGTGCATGTGTGTGCATGTGTGTGCATGTGTGTGCATGTGTGTGCATGTGAAAGATACAATAGCTCCAGGCTGCAGCCATGTTATAGCAGAACATGTCAGGTACATGTGTAGCTGATGTCTGTGTCTCTGTGTATAAGGAGGATGCAGCATGTCAGCAGATACAGCAAACACGCTAGCAATGCTTTACTATACATTACACACAGACATGAGCAGGGGGAGGAGAGGGGAGGGGGAACAGGGGTGACATCACTGCCTCTGACCATGTGACCAGCCTCATTTACATAATAAAGAAAATATTATTTTACAATGATTAATGTATGAAATAACTAGATAAAGGCTGGGATGGGATCCATGTGAGCTGCTCCAACAGGTATTAGTGACAGAGCACAGAAAAAATATATTGTACGTTTTTTTATCGCTCACCCGATGCTTCCAACCATCGCTGCACGTCATGGATTCCGCACGGACCACTGCGTAAATGAAGACTTGAAAGAAGGAGAAATAATCCAGCGTGTTGCATCCGGATGGTAAAAAAACTTTTTAGCTTTATTATGGACCCGTAGTCCGGATCTGTTAAAAATTTGTGATAAAAATACGACTACCGTCATAGTCACAGCACAACAGAACAGCAAATGGTATGGGTTAGCCTACTCCGGCCATGACTAAGAGTGTCGGATGACACTAGAACCACGTTGGCCATTTGCTGTTCTGTTGTGCTGTGACTACGACGGTAGTCGTATTTTTATCACAAATTTTTCTCTGATTCGGACTACGGGTTCATAATAAAGCTAAAAAGTTTTTTTACCATCCGGATGCAGCACGCTGGATTATTTCTCCTTCCTTCAAGTAGTGACAGAGACCTGATGACAGGTGTCCTTTAAGCAGGATCGTTGACTGGTGCAGACATGGGACCACGAAAGCCTGGGTCCCAATAGAGCAGCATTGCACCCAGATTCCCCTCTCCTGTCTCCATGGGTACAGAAAAGACAGTGGCATGCGCTATCTGCCCACCCTACTATCTTTACCACCCTGCTGGTTTTCAAACAATGTAGGTCAAGGGCAGAGATTTCCCCTGCCGACTACCCACTCACACCAATCCTGTGCATTCCCTGCATTCCCATCAGGGATCACATCGCTGGTTTTCAAGAGTTGGGTCAAGGCTGGCCATTTTAGGGCACGTCACTTTCTAGTAGACGGGAAATGGAAGAGAGGAGAAGAGCTGATCTCTCCAGCAGATTTGCCACAAGCATCCATGTGGCAAGGTCTCCAATTAGCGCACTACCCGGGGTCTATTACACCCCCTCCTGGCTTTAACAGGTCACTGACAGGCTTTGAAGGCGCATGTATGCAGAAAGGACAGATAAGGGGAACCCTCTCCTTGTCATACACCCTGCTGGTATCTCTCCCGCAGAACCACATCCCGTCCTTTATGGCCAAATGGGAACAAGACCTTGAACTGGATCTCTTGCTGAGCAAAGGGAAAAGATATACAAGCTAGCACATAAATCTTCATTAAGCACGGCCTACCAGGAGACAAATTATAAGCTATTGACCAGATGGTATAGGTATAGGTCCCCCTTGTCCTCCATAAAATGTACCCCGAGGTCTCTCCAAACTGTTTGCGCTGCGGTAAAGAGGAGGGTTCTCTCCTACATATTTTCTGGAGCTGCACCTCTCTTGTTTCATACTTGACTCCACCATCACGAGATTTCCCTTGCCACCTACAGAAAGTCCCTGCTGTGCTATCTCCTTAATGCAGCAAAGGCTTGCATCCCAGCTTGCTGGTGCTCTTCTGATCCACCCTCCTTGCATCAGTGGTTGGCCCGTGCTGGGGAGCTGCGGCGTATGGAGAGCCTCCTGAATACCGACCCCAAGAGAGTAGCCCGCTCTCAGAAGACTTGGTTCCATTGGATGACCTTTGTGACATCTCCTCGCTATTTGGAATTGACTAGTACAGTCCCGGTACAGCCACAAGATGGTGAAATTATGGAGCACTGAACACCAGTTGGAGGGGAGGCACGGCCCTTTTTCCTCCTCCCATTCCTTCCTCAATCTTTCAACCTTCTTTCTCCTTCCCTTATTTCTCTCTCTTTTTCTTTCTATCTTCTCCTTCCCACTCTCCCCGATTCTCTACTTCTCTTTTCTGGTTCCCCATTTAATCTGGAAATTACTCTGTGTAACTGATTAAGAACGTTAGGCAAATAAGGATATTCTGGATAACTACAGTAACACTGTGCGACAACTTATGGTATTATTGTTTTTATTGTTGCTTTGTATCTTCTCTTCAAATTGAAATTTGTTGTTACTCTTATTTGTAACCCCCCATATTGGATACTACTTGGTATCCATGATTCCTTTCACATTGTTTATCCTCCCTTCCGATTCTTTTACGGTTATAAAAATCTTAATAAATTTAAATATGAAAAAAAAAAACAATATGGATGAAGACCGAGAAAAATGGTGCTGGAAAGAAGGTCAAGATGCGTATGATTAGTGTAGACTAGTAATGAGATGCAAATTGTTACCTACTACCAGTATAGAACTAGGGTTGCACCAATACCAGAATTTTGAATGCGATACCATACCTTGAAAAGGATCACGATCCAGATACGCTACACTCAAGAAAAGGAAAAAAAAGGATTATCTGAATGTTTAGGGTGCAGTCACATGGGGCATTTACATTGCATTTAGAAATGCAATTCAAACATCTGAGGCGGGACGCAGCCTGATCGCATTTGAATTTCCATTGAAACACATGAGATCAGTAACTGTCACCAGTGATTTGCCAGGGGAAGCTTTAGTGCTCTATGACAGTGTAGTATAAGTATTGTACAGGTTATCTTGGTAATGTTAACATAAAATAGTGTATGAAATAGTATATTTTTCACAGATGTGCAGAGTGAGAAAAAAATTGCAGCGTGCGCCATTTTGTCTCGCATGCGGACCATGTCCATCCATAGAAGTCAATGGATCTGCAAAAGAATGGACAGCACATGCATGACATCAGCAGTGTTTTTTTCTTCAAATGTTGCTAGGCAACCAACCGGGCAGGGCAAGATGTAGATTAGAAACCCATCAGTTTTTTTTGCATGTGAAAAAAAGATGGCGTATTGTCATGAAAAAAAAAGGATGCAATATGGAGTGACCACAGACATCACATTTTTAGCAGATGACCAGCAGCCACACCCATCTGAAATAGCCCTTATTTTTTGTCCAAAACATTTTTATTCATTTAACTGTCTTATATATCTAAAATATAATAATCGTCTCAATAATAATAATAATCTCCATAATAATAATAATCAATAATAATCATCTCCATAGGAATAATAATCAAGAATAATCATCTCCATAGAAATAATAATAATCAATAATCATCTCCATATTATTATTATTAATCTATGAGAAGAGGTTTCTCTATATACCAATGCATGGAGCCTGTGTTACAGTTTAATAGTGAAGCTCTTGGTTACAGAAAATCCTCCCATTGACAGCCAGTGAGCCCATATTCTAGTGGTTAGAGGCTCTGCCCTGTATCTGTATTTAATTTCTATTAAATAGAGACTTTGTGTCTGGGGAAACCCTGGAGATCCATATATGGACAGATGGTGATATCGCCCTGATGACATGGTCCCTGCTCTGCCGCTAACCCTATTGGTATGTCCTTCACATCTGTTAATTATGATAGTTTATAATGTATTGTTATACTGAGTAGATCTATGGGTTATAGTAACAATCAGATAATCACAAACACACACACACACAGGTATGGGGGTAAATACAACCATGAAGATAATAGGGAATGGCAGTAAAGTGCCTGAGGTAATGAAAGTAGTGTCTGAAGGTAATTAACACGTTAACATTAATTAAAAAAATCTTTTGTCTGAGTTTCTTACCTATGGATTTGTGTACAGTAACCAAAGAAATCCTTCTTTTTCCACATGGCGCCTTACACAGCTTCATAGGAGTATAAAAAGTAATGGGTGTCTGAATATGGGGATACAAAGATTTTTCTGATTACAGAAAATTTCTATTTTAGGTATTAAGACAAACAATATACATTTGGTATCTATATAATTGTACTGACCAACTGACCAGTATAAAGGGGATGCATATTGTTTTTATGGCTTTGCATTCCAAAAGGGTGTAAGAAAATTGTGCAGATTCCTTTTTTGTCAATTTCACAGCATTTATTTCAGCAGTTAATTTTTTTTATTTTGAAAGAATGTTTTTCATCTCCAAGCTCAGGGAGTGAGCTACATGTGACCCCCAAAGTAGCATAAGCCAATAATGGAAAGGGTTGAATTCAGATGCAGTAAAATCATAATGTACTTTAATTAAAAAAAAAAAAAAAACACCCTCTTTCTCTAGAACAGAAATAAAAATAAACAATCATAAACATGTTAGGTATTGCCATGTACAAAAATGCCTAGTCTATCAAAGTATTAAAATTATTATTCCATGCAGCCCACCCCATAACACAAACAAATGTCCAAATGTGTGAAAAACCACTGTTTTGCCATTTCCTGACGCATAAATTTTTTTAATAAAAAGTGATCAATAGCCCGTCCAGTCAACAAAATGGTATCCATGACAATGATGGCTCATTCTGCAAAAGTTACACCTACCATTTTACATACCGAAGTATGAAAAAGTTATGGGCGTCACAATTCTTATACTAAACATTAAATTTTCTTAAATGTATGAAAACATAATAAAAACATATATCATTTTGGTATATCCATGAACATACTGACCCAAAGAATAAAAGTGAGATGTCACTTCTACCATACAGTGAAAGATGTAAAAACAAAACCTCCAAGAACATGATGCAAACGCATAATTACATCTATCCAACATGCAGTTGTTTTTATTTATTTCTATTTTGTTTTAATGTATATTGAAATAAACTTCAATCAAAAGAAATCAATTTGCCGTATGTATAGAAAAATCAATGTAGAAAATCACTAAGCAATACTTTAAAAGAGAATATTAAAAGCAGCCCCGGCCACAAGCAGCATTGTGGGGTCTGCCTTCTGCACATAGTAATAACCGGCTTTCATCGCCTTTATTTCTTTACCCTGAATAGTGTAAGCTTGGCCTTTGAAGGAATATGAGCAGAGGTCAGCAGATGTAATTACAAGCGGTTCCTACATGGTCAAGGTCACGGTTTATACATAAAACTGCTTTCAATTAAAATGAGCCAATTCTGCTTGCCGAGTAGTAGAAAAGTGTTAAAAAGCAGATAAGCATCCAAAACACAAAACAATGACAGGGATTCTCCAAAGCAAAGTGATAAGTAAAGATAGAACATTCACTGCTGCCAGGTTGTCAGCTATCACCTTAATGAGGGTCACTTTACACTTTGCTGTGTGTTTTCTTCGTTGTAAGGCTGCTTTCCCAGTGACTCTTGTTAGAGGACTGTGAGTGACAGTGAGGACATCCACCATAAGAGGAGATATATTCAGACAATAATATACCACTGAATATTTGATGTAGGTTTTGATACTTCAGCAGTTAGTGGGGTACCGATGCTAGTTGTATAAGAGAAACCTCATTATTTTGTTATTTGCTGAAAATGTAGATATACTGCATACAACTAGGAAGAAAACATGAAACACTAGTATGTTCTAGAGTCTATTTTTCCGATTTAAAAGGAACATTTCAATGTGGATGATATGTAGCAGCAGATTAATCGTTGGACAGGTAAAGGCTTATAATATACAACATTCGGGCTTTTCCTCTCCATGGAGGTAACCTTCCTGGGGCCTTGAATTGCTGTTTTTGAGGCTTGGTGGTCCCCCGATGTGTATTGCGTTATCTTATTCTCTAATGAGGCTCCCATCCCCATCTTAGAGATCTGTTGAAGTTAGAAACTGAAAGGAACACCCGATGATGAAAACTACACAATAAAGAGACATCTAAAGATACAGTATCCTACATTATTATGCAGTATGTAAATAAACAGATCACAAACCCCAAGTCATTGAAGTGGTTCTACTAGGGCCAATTATTTATACCTGAAATATATGATGAATCAAAAATGTATAATAATTTAAACAAGATAACTTTCTGAATAGTTAGTAATGTAGGAAAATACATGTAGACCAGTATAGGAAATTGTAGTTAAAAAAAATATATATATATCGAATTACTTAAAGCAATCATCCAAATGTGCTTATTAGAAACCTGCTCTATCCGCTTTGTCGGTTGATTTTTTTTGGTCATGTAAATATATTCCACCCCCTGATGAAAACTACTGTGTGAACACACTAGGGAAGATCAAAGAAAACAGCCAATGAATGTCTCTGTTACCAACAACAAATCACAGCGCAATTGTTGTGTTTCAAAAGTAACATACAAATATGTAGCGGGGATTTATGACCACAATGACTGGTTTCTGAATGTTGTGCTGGTGCACATGTCTGACCGACAATTCAACAATCACAGCACAATTGTTATATTTCAAAAGTGAGATACAAATATATAGGGGGCATTTATAACCACATTGACTGGTTTCTGAATGTTGTGCTGGTGCACGTCTGACCATCGCAATCAACTCTGTTTAATGTGGAGAATTTTCTCTATAAAAAAAACAATATTCTATTCTATAACTTGTTAGGCCATGGTTTTATTAACACTGCTAACAAGGATAAAGCCATAGTTAATGCAGAGGAAGTAATAAGACTATGGGTTCTAAGCCCCAAGACAGAACAACAATATATTACAACACGCTTGTAACAACAAACTAGTATTCTGAATAGCACACAATAGGTGGGAATCTGTCACTGATTTTGCTCTGAGTTTAGGGCTCTGATGCTGCTTAGTGCCCAGGGCCCAGGAGTTCACATCCAACACGCATCTGCATGTGAGACATTAAAAGTGTTTATCAATATTAACTTTAACTTGGCATTAATAGAAACTACTTCCAGATATAAATTTAAAGCAGTGTCTAATGATTTGTTTTCGACACATTCCTCTTGGATTAGCGACCCTTATTTTTCAGGACATTTGACAAATAAATTGACAAATTTTGAGCACCTTGAAAACCTAAATGCTCCCAAAACCATTCCCTCTGCAGTTACAAAATGCTAAATTAAAGGGGTTTTGCCACAAACAGAAGTTAGTGCTGAGACCCCTACAGTTCACAAAAACAAGGGTTCCGACCGACCCCTCGCCACTCCTCAGACTAATGGAACAGACTGCCGCTCCATTAATCTGTATGGACCTGACGGAAATTGCTGATCGCCACGCACCACTGCGCTCCAGTACAAGCCAAGATAAATCAACCCCTCTGTTTAAGAGATGTGTTTAGCCACTTCTCTAGCAATCACAATTTATACCTTGTTAAATACTTAACAATGTAAAAGATAAATAGCATTGTGTAGTTAAAAAAAAAATTCTTTGAGATATTCCATGTAGATTTATGCAATAACCAGGGTGACTTGTTATTGTTAAATTGAATATTCAGATGTTTTGTGTGACAGTCTGCATATTTTGCCTTTTTTACGATAAAAAACCCTATCTTTTACACACTAACAAGGAGCGAAGCTTTATACAGACTGATTAATTTCAGTTCAATTGGAAGAAGAAGAGCCTTAGTTTATAGGCTACTCCAAATCCTAGGTATAAGGTGGATATGGCCGCTGATCTCTTGAGTCTTTTACTGTGTTCTCCAGAGTTTAGCAGCTTCACTGGAGAGATGGAATCAGTAGAAGAAACAGAGGGACGTGTGTATGGCTTGTTGTCTAATAACGGTTAACAGCAATTACACCTTGTAAACATTTTCTTCAGATGCATGTGACACTGCAGCAGCAAGGTTGTGGGTAAAAAGGAGCAGTCATGTTAAATTACATACCTGCTTCCATTGTTACCTTTATAGATATTCATCCACCTATTTAATAGATATGGCCCAGATGATTGGTACATACTAGCCAACAAGAGACAACCTGTATATTACAAGACTAAAACATTACAGCTCCTTGCCTCTTATGGGATATATATTGTACAATTGGAAGGATTTAAAAATTAAACAAAAACGCACTAAATTAAATGAAGAGGGGCAGGTCATGCAGCATTTGTACTTGTGGTTAGTCCTCGGACTCAAGTCATTTCATTGAAGCCATTCCCCTTTCCAATCAGATGGAAAAATGCAAGGTTTTTTGCTTATTAAATCTCCCCAGTAGAGTTAAAATGCTCCTCAGACCACGATGATAAATTACCCCAGGCCCTGTAATATTCCTGTACCCATTGTATGCACCTTTTCTAGGGGACTGGGGTCGGTGAAGACCTCCAAGTGCTACAAAGCTACTAAATGTGCTGCAATGTATGTTTTAACCCTTTAACGCCGAAGCTACTTTTCACCTTCCTGACAGGGCCCATTTTTTCAAATCAACACTGTGTCACTACAAGTGGTTATAACTTCGGAACACTTTAACATATCTAAGTGATTTTAAAATTGTTTTCTCGTGACACTTTGTACTTCATGTTAGTTGAAAATTTTTGGTGGTATGTGTTGCGTTTATGAGAAAACCACATGTGGTGAAAATTTGTAAAAAAAAAAATTCTCAAAATTCAAAATGTTCTACTTTTTCCACACAATCATAACAGCAAAAAAAACTTAATAACTAACATTTACCAAATATTTACTTTATGTGGACATGGTTTTTTATGAATTCTCTCATTTTTGTAGGATGTTATGGTTTCAAGTCACCTTGAGAGGCCTAAATAAAAAGTAAAACCCCATAAATTACCCCTTTATAGAAACTACACCCCTCAATGTACGGAAAACAACTTTTATGATGATCATTAACCCTTTAATTGTTTTACAGGGGTTAAAACAAAATCGGATGCAATTTTGAAATTAAATTTTTTTGGCTAAATGAATGTGTTTTTCATAAAATGTACAAAATCTCATTGGATAAAATACCAAAACGATCCACAAAGTTTGATACTGAATCTCTCCCGAGTATAACAATACCCCATATGTGGTGGTAACCTGCTTTATGGGCACACGCCAGGGCATCGAAGGGAAGCTGCGCCATTCAGAGCAGATTATGCATTGTCCCTGTTATAAAGGCTATACAATCTTTATTTGTTTTTTTGGCAATTTGGACATATTTTTGCAACATGAAATGCACTTTACAAATATTTCATTTTAGTGGGTCATTAGCTTATTAATGAGATTTTATAAACTCTTGAATGAATGGAGGAACAGAAAATTGTCAATTTTGGTTTCCTTTTTTTTGTATTTTTTTTGGGGGGGGTCACACAAGAAATTCTATATTAACTTTATTCTACAATTACGGTGATACCTCATTTATATATTTTTTTTTTATACATTTTTGGAGATATAATTTAAATAATTTTTGGTTGACAGAGCTGGTTTAGGGCTTATTTTTTACTTATCGAGTTGTCCTTTTCAGTGGTAGCATTTTGGCGCACATATCTTTTTTTATCACTTTTTGAAACATTTTTGTGAAGAGATTTTATGAAAAACGTTAATTTTTGGCGAGTTTTTCGTGTTTTGTTTTTACGGCGTTCACCGAGCGGGTCCAATAATGTTTGGGTTATTGTACAGATTGTTACTGACGCGGCGATACCAAATCTATGGGGTTAATTAATTCTTTTTATGAAAAAGTTTCTATTTAGTGTTTTTAACTTTTTTCCTTTACAGTTTGGCTTGAACAAGCGATGCTGCGAATGCTCAGTGTGTTAGATCCTGGGGCTGTAATCGGAGCAGTGGACACCCCCCCCCCCCCCCCCCGGAACGGTTTGGGGGGGGGGGGGGGGGCAAATCCCGGGAAAAAGCCCCTTTCACGCCATGCTCAGCCGTGACCACGGTGTGAAAGGGGTAAACACCCGCGATCGGAGGAATCTTTGCTTTTCCCTTACAAACATGATCCAGCCAGCTATCCCCCGCTACATTTCGGTTGCTGATGATTACTTCCTGTATATGGATCCAGTGCCTGACCAAGCCCGCCTGCAACATCATGGATCATGTGCACACTCATTTCAGCAGTGCACTTCTTCACTGTTCAATGTCAGTGATTCCTGACAATGGGAGGGTTTACTTGAAATGGGAGCATCATGGGAACTAAGGGCAGGTAATGTGATGATATGCGTCCAGGCGAGCAATAATTTTACTTTCTTCTGCTTCTTGAGCTTCTGACAAGCTTTGAGAAGATGTTACTATGGGGCCAAACATGTACAAAATTTGTGATTCTCACAAAAAGAACTAGAACAATCCACTTCCTATAAACTATAAAGGGTTGTCAGGTAATGTGGCATTACCCTTAAAACTCTTTCTATGTTAGCAAAATGGTATAGGCAAAGAGGGGTTCATGGTCTCTGTCAAAGTGAAGTACCAATCCAGTGACTTAAAAGGAGTATTCCCACGAAGACAAGTTTCTTAAATGTACTCAGGATAACAAAATAACACACATTCTCTAATTCACTGTTATTAACAAAAATTCAGTGTCTCACAAACATAATTCCAAACCCTCTCTATCAGTCCTGGTGTACACAATTTCAGTTGCCCCTAGGCACGACCCTGTAACTTCTGACTTTGAGTTGGGGAAGCCATCTTGGATTTCTGTGTGACCCCAGTGCAGCCAAGATTTCTGTCCCATTCTCTGCTCCCTGCAATCTAGCCCCACCCCCTGCATTTCTGGACGGATTGCACAGATCTCACTTCCTTCCAGCAAATAAAATACTGAGGAGAGAAGCTGCAAGCTACAGGCATACAAGTTCTTTGGGGAGGGAGAACAGAGATGTTGCAGGGCTGACAGTGTGTAATAGGTATCTCATGGATCTCATCATCTCTCATTCAATGTATCAGATACTAGTATAATGCTCAAAAGCTAAATGAAAATGTATATAAACCTGTATCTGACCACACTGTCAGCACACAGAACTAGAGGGATTATAATGTGTCTGGTTAGAGAGTCCCTGCTCACACCCTGGAATTTTGCACTGACCACCCTAGGGAGATATACACTCAGCGGCCACTTTATTAGGTACACCTGTCCAACTGCTCGTTAACACTTAATTTCGAATCAGCCAATCACATGGCGGCAACTAAGTGAATTTAGGCATGTAGACATGGTCAAGACATTCTCCTGCAGTTCAAACCAAGCATCGGTATGGGGAAGAAAGGTGATTTGAGTGCCTTTGAACGTGGCATGGTTGTTGGTGCCAGAAGGGCTGGTCTGAGTATTTCAGAAACTGCTGATCTACTGGGATTTTCACGCACAACCATCTCTAGGGTTTACAGAGAATGGTCCGAAAAAGAAAAAACATCCAGTGGGCGGCAGTTTTGTGGGCGGAAATGCCTTGTTGATGCCAGAGATCAGAGGAGAATGGGCAGACTGGTTCGAGTTGATAGAAAGGCAACAGTGACTCAAATCGCCACCCGTTACAACTAAGGTAGGCAGAAGAGCATCTCTGAACGCACAGTAACGTCCAACTTGAAAGCGCAGATGGGGCTACAAGCAGCAGTAATACCACACCCGTGTGCCCTCCTTTCAGCTAAGAACAGAAAACTGAGGGCTAATTTGTCCACAAGTCATCGCAAATTGGACAGTAGTAGAAGATTGGAAAAAAGTGGTGCTGGTCTGAATGAGTCTCGATTTTTGCTTGCGACATTCAGATAGGAAGGTAGAATTTGGCGGCGTCACAACAACATGAAAGCATGGGATCCATCCTGCCTTGCTTCAACGGTCAGGCGGTGGTGGTGGGTGTCATGGTTGTGCGGTGATATTTTCTTGGCACTCATTGGGCCCCTTGGGTATCCATTTGAGATCATTGCAAAACGCACCACAAGCCTACCTGAGTATTGTTGCTGACCATGTCCATCCCTTTATGACCACAATGTACCCAACATTGATGGCTACTTTTCAGCTGGATAATGCGCCATTTCATAACGCTGGAATCATCTCAGAGTGGTTTCTTGAACATGACAATGAGTTCACTGTACTCAAAAATGGGCCTCCACAGTCACCAGATCTCAATCCATAGAGCATCTTTGGGATATGTGTGAAAAGGGAGATTCCATCATGGATGTGCAGCCGACACAAACTGCGGCAATCTGTGTGATGCCATCATGTCAATATGGCCAACATCTCTGAGGAATGCTTCCAGGCACCTTGTTGAATCTAGCACGAAAATTGAGGCAGTTCTGAAGGCGACAAGGGTCCACACCCGTTACTAGCCTATGGTGACCTAATAAGTGGCCGTGTGAGTGTAGGTAGCATACACATCATCCATAAAACTGAGTTAAAAGTTTGTAAGGAGGAGTGGTAACAAATTATCTTTCTTGTTGTTAAACATACTAGGGGATTGAGAGTTGAGAATTTTCTTTCGTGGGAAACCCCTTTAAGAGTGCTCATGAGTAAAACAGTGACATGTTACGGCAGCAAAAGACACCCATATTGGTATGGAAAGTGGATGACCGTTTTAATAATAAACACTCACTTTACATCACATCGGTTCATCACTTTAAGCCACCGATGGAGTTCCCAAATATCCTTCACATCTTTTGGACAGCTCCACTTTGCCACAGTAAAGGTTGTAAAAGGTTGTAGCTAACACAGATCTTTACTTCTGCCTATATCTTGCAACATTTCTTGTAATATACTATCTGCACTATGAGGTGCTGCTTTCCGTTATCTATTTTATAGTATCTGCATATAGGAAAATTTTAAAACAGGTGAAAACTTGGTGATAGATTCATAGGGGTAGACTTATTATTGCTTCAACGCCAGTATTCTATTTGCGCAGTGTGTATGTTGGTGTGGAAGGGGCACAATGGGGTGCAGCAGATGATGGAGGGGGCAGGCACAGAATGGGAAAACCCCATGCCTATGTTCTTTTGAAAAAACAGCTAGTTCGCTGGTTTTATGCAAAACTGCGTCCGGTCGGACCTGCTTCAGATTTGCCCAGTGGCCTTTTAATGTATCTGGCGTGACAAGGAAGGCTAAGCCATTATCATATGCCGGTGCTCCTGCAATAGATTAACATAAGCATGACTTAAAGGGAACCTGTCATCAGAAATTGGCCTAGGAAACCACTAGCAGTTTGTTGTAAAGCAGCTGAGCAGGTTCTAGATAAGGTTTCTTTCATGGCCTGGAGTGGTGGCATCATCCAGAAAATCATCTTTGAAGCGAGATGTAAATTGATTTTACGAAGTCAAGGAGGTGGAGTGTTTTAAACTGAAGTCAAGCTTTCCCCGCCTTAGAATGCCCCCTACACTGTAACTGATGTCCCTGCCTCCAGGGACATCCTTGATCAGATTTCCTTAAGTCCGGCGCATGATGTCAATCACATGAGATAAGGTGTTCAGAGGAAGGGAGAGGTTTGACTTTAGTGTTAAACTCTCCGCCTCCCTGACATTATGCATCTAACATACATCTCACTTCAAAGTTCATTTTCTGGATGATGCCACAACACTGGACCATCAAACAAACATTATCTAGAAGCTGTTCAACTTCTTGATAACATTCTGGTAGTGGTTTATTACGCTATTTTTTTTTTGATGACCGGTTCCTTAAGTTGGGATAGGATTAGCTGAACCCCTTTGTAACCAAGCCCTATTTTTCAAAACTGCCATATGTCACTTTATTCAATAGTAACTTTCAATGCTTTAATTTAACAGATTGATTTTGAGACCATTTTTTCGTGACATGTTGTACTAAAAGTTAATGGGAAATTTTGGTTTATATATTTTGCATTTATGAAAAAAGGTAAATTTAACATACATATTGCTTTTAGCTATAAATGAGCCATTTTCAAAATGTTCTGCTTTCAAAATGGATAGCAGCTAATTTGGGCAGCAAGACTAATTAAATTTTACCATATCTCGGGTTTGTGTTGGCATCATTTTATAAGTGTCCATTTGTTTTATTACTATGCTAGAAAGATCACAACTCAAACATTATTTCACAATAGTGCTCACAAATCACCCCATTCTAACAATATTACCCCTCAAACTACTCAAAAACATCACAACCTTTTAAGTATTTTATAGAAATGAAAACAAAATTAAGGTTTTATTTGGAATTTTCTAATTTTGTCATTAATACATTCGTTTAGCCCTAAAATTTACCCACAAACTGAATAAAAGTAGTATCTACAAATATACACTCACCGGCCACTTTATTAGGTACACCATGCTAGTAATGGGTTGGACCCCCTTTTGCCTTCAGAACTGCCTCAATTCTTCGTGGCATAGATTCAACAAGGTGCTAGAAGCATTCCTCAGAGATTTTGGTCCATATTGACATTATGGCATCACACAGTTGCCGCAGATTTGTCGGCTGCACATCCATGATGTGAATCTACCGTTCCACCACATCCCAAAGATGCTCTATTGGATTGAGATCTGGTGACTGTGGAGGCCATTTGAGTACAGTGAACTCATTGTCATGTTCAAGAAACCAATCTGAGATGATTCCAGCTTTATGACATGGCGCATTATCCTTCTGAAAGTAGCCATCAGATGTTGGGTACATTGTGGTCATAAAGGGATGGACATGGTCAGCAACAATACTCAGCTAGGCTGTGGCGTTGCAACAATGCTCAATTGGTACCAAGGGGCCCAAAGAGTGCCAAGAAAATATTCCCCACACCATGACACCACCACACCCAGCCTGAACATTGATACAAGGCAGGATGGAACCAGGCTTTCATGTTGTTGAGCCAAATTCTGGACCCTACCATCGAATGTCGCAGCGAAATCGGACTCATGAGACCAGGACACGTTTTTTCCAATCTTTCTTACTGTCCAATTTCGATGAGCTTGTGGGCAAATTGTACCTCAGTTTCTGTCTTAGTGAGAAGGAGTGGCACCGGTGTGTGCTTCTGCTTGCTGTAGCCCATCGCCTCAAAGTCGACGTACTGTGCGTTTAGAGATGTCTCTGCCACCTCTAGTTGTAACGGGTGGCGATTTGAGTCAATGTTGCCTTTCTTCAGCTCGAACCCAGTCTGCCCATTCTCCTCTGACCTCGGCATCAACAAGGCATTTCCCCCCACAGAACTGCCGCTCACTGGATGGTTTTTCTTTTCGGACATTTTTGTAAACCTGGAGTGGCTGTGCGTGAAAAAAATCCAGTAGATCAGCAGTTTCTGAAATACTCAGACCAGCCCTTCTGGCACCAACAAACCATGCCACGTTCAAAGGCACTCAAATCACCTTTCTTCCCCATACGATGCTCGGGTTGAACTGCAGGAGATGTGTTGACCATGTCTACTGCCTAAATGCACTGAGTTTGCCGCCATGTGATTGGCTGATTAGAAATTAAGTGTTAACGAGCAGTTGGACAGGTGTACCTAATAAAGTGGCCGGTGAGTGTATATCCACATGTGTATGTAACCTGCTATCTGGGCAAAGAAGGGATGAAGCGCTATTCAGCTTTTGGAGGTTAGATAATGATTTTTGCTTTCAGGTTCCATGACATATTTGCAGAGCCCCTGAGATACCAGAAACCCATTACAAAAGATAATTACTCCATTTTGTAAACTTTTTATCAAGGAGTATAGGGGACCTTTTAACCCCTAGCTGCCAATGGACTTTTTACACTTTACTTTTCTATCTTCCAGTCTTCTCATTCAAAAAATCCATACCTTTTTTATTTTTCAGTGTTGAATAAGGGCTTGTTTTCTGAGTAAGAAATTTGACTTCATAGTGACGTTATTTTATATTCCATGCCGTGTTAATAGAAAAAAACCTCCTAATTCAGTCAAATTGACAAGAAAGCGTATTTGTTCCATATTCTTGTAGGTTTAGTTTTTTTTTTAAGTTTTCACTGTGCGCTCCAAATGACACAGCTAGCTTATTCTTTGGTTAGGTATGTTCACAAGGATACTAAGTTTATTTAGGTCTTATTATGTCTTGAAAGATTTAAAAACAAAATAAAAATTAAAACTTTCAACAAAAAAAAAAAAAAAACCTTCAACACTAATAACTTTTTCATACTTCGGAGTACAGAGCTGTAGAACGTAATTTTTTTGCTTTCAGTTCTATCATTTTGGGGACTGTGGGACCTTTTGATCTCTTTTTTATTAAAAAAAAATTTAGGTGTTGCAAAATGGCAAAAGCGGCGATTCTGACATTTGTGCACTTTTGGGGAATTTTAATAAACTTTTTTTCACAATAATAGGACATGAACTAGTGTTTGTTTTTTTCTAGTTCATACTAATGGACTGCAATAACCATATACTGCAGTGCATTAGCAATGTCAGCCTATGCACTTGCAGGGGCTGGACCAAGCAGGCACATCCCGAAGACAGAACTGAGGAGCTTCAATAGATCCGCAGCTGTCCATCAAAGACACCAGCATCCCACAATTGCAGATATGTAGATCCCATGGTCACAGCATTGACTAGGGATCCAATAGGTTAAACAGTCGCACTGTTCTATAAAAGCCAAGTCACTGTTCCTCCCTGTACGGAAGACTCATGCAGGACATAGGCTAGGCCTATGGATTTCTCCAGTGACCCAGCCCAAGTCCCCCTAGTGACTTAATTGAAAACCCATATGGGTGGTCACTAAGGGCTTAAGAATTAATATCAGTTTAGGAACAGGGGTGCATGAAAATTGCATGATAAGTGAAGGAAGCATCTTTCATTTTTTCTTGGACTTAAGAAAAAAGTGATACAATTTATCCGGTATTAATAAGTCTCCATTATCTTATTGTACCATTATTTTTTTTAGTTATACTCTTATGCCCATAGGCAGCAATGGCCTGACTCGTTAAAGGCTATGGAGTGGTTTCTAAGCTTGCTCCATGCAGATAGATGGCGTCAATAAGCTGTGACATCTACGGTCAATGGTGGAGGTAATGATGGTACAGAATTGGCATGACAGTTTCTTGTTAAGCCAAGAGGAAATGTTGCAGGACATAATACTTTTTATGAAATATCCAGAACATGCAGCGGATGATCCAGGATACTGTTCTTCTACAGGATCCCAAGCTCAACTTGCAGTGGCTACACATTTATGCCATTGTCTGTGTTCTCAATTTTTTTTACCTGATTGAATTGAATGGGTCAGTGTGCAATTTCATTGGACCCATGAACACAAATACATTTTTCATAGATCTGTTTGGATATTGTAGAGAACTCAGAAGATCCCATTTATGCATTGGTTTGCATGTTGAGCCTTCTCATAGATGTTAATGGAAATGTGAAAATAAGAATGTAATAAAAATATATGTAGGTATAAGTGTTAGGAAGTAATTGCACTGCAATCTCAAATCACATGGACAGAAGACTAGAGGTCTCCAAATTTGATAATTTTTCTTAGGTTTGCAATGCTGCTCCTATACTCCATAGGCAAACAGCAGATAGTAGAATATTGATTTGTAATACCAAAGATTGCAGATATCCATGAATAACCCTGTAATAACTAAATATCTATTTACAGGCGGTCCTCTACTTAAGTGCACCCGACTTACAGACGACCCCTAGATACAAACGGACCTCTGGATTTTGGTAATTTACTGTACTTTAGTCCCAGGTTAAAATAAACAGCTATAACAGTTATCAAATGTATCTGTAATAAAGCTTTATTGGTAATCCTGGTTCTTATGACAACCCAACATTTTTAAAACCCAATTGCCATAGAGACCAAAAATAATTTGCCTGGAGCTACAATTATAAAGTATACAGTTCCGACTTGCATACAAATTCAACTTAAGAACAAACCTGCAGAACCTATCTTGTACGTAACCCGGGGACTGCCTGTATACCAGGTTTAGAGTATGGGCCATTAATGGTCTTTCTGGCTCACTTAATTAGCTATGATAATCCCTGTGATTATCTGCGATGGAAAAGTGGGCAGGCTTGGCTAGTGAACCAAATTCACACAGCTAACCCCTTTCATAATAACTCCTATAAACAGGAACCATGAAAGCCTCACTTCCTGGGCCATTTGAGGGGGCCTCCATTTGTAAAAACTGATTGAAGTAGTAAATTCCATATTTTTATAAAACACTGCAGGACTTTTTCTGGACAACATGTTTGAGTTCTCAAATAAAAGATGCAGTCAGTAAGTACTTAATAATATTAATCTTTAACATATTAAAAAATACAGTCACATTAAAAATAAGAGTTAAAAACTGTAGAAGATGACATCTGAAAATAGTGTGTATAGATTATACATGAAATCTACAATATTGATACATTTTCAGGACAGTGTTAACAGCTCAGCACAGTATATTGTACAGCTTGATGAGAAATCACAGGCCTTGCAATTAGGGCATGAGGATTATTACAGTCACATTTATGTACATTGTAATATGCATAATTTCTAGAAATAACCAGCAAAATCGACAAATAACAATGATTACAAAGAAAAGAATTTTGTCAATTGTTGCAATGTAGTGTTGAGCTATGTGTTAATTCTTTACCTTTAAGATATACCATATATACAAATTGCTTATTGAAGATATTACTACTGCACATCTACCTATTTCTTTGTATAAAATGTATTATAAAGTGTACCTTAAAACTCAAAGGACCTAAAAATACAACCTTCCTCATCCAACTTAAATACTTCTGGAATATAAAAAAAGAAAACAACTTCTCTATCATTAAGGTATTGTGTGTTCCCTGCAAAGAAAGATGCTGTGGCGCAGTACTACTTTGGTTTGTGATGCTGCTGCATGGAAGCTGAAATGACTAAAATTATACTCTTCTTGTGGAACAGTTAAAAAAAAGCAGAAAGCACAAGAAAAAAAAAAAATCAAAAGAATAAATGTGTCAATCATGAGTAGGTAAAACCCCACTCAAGCCAGCACTTGGAAATAAAGCAGACAATTCAGATTGATTTGCCTTCTCTTAACTATTAGTGTCATTTCAGCACACAATACATTGCTTCATAAAAGGTGTGATAGTGTAATGATAAAACAGCAGACATTAAGCCATTAAAAGCCAAGGCACATAGTGAAAGACACATGCTGTAGGAGCAGAATTCATGATTACTGAAGGCGGGTGAAGATTCAGCTGAAAGCATGCAGAACATAATGATTACAAAGGGGGGGGGGGGAATCAACTGTGCAATGTTTACCTAGTTACCTAGTCAGCCACCAATTGCAAAGTGTTATGTTCTAAGAAGAGACACACAGGAGAATGATTATAGGAGATAATGCTACAAACACTTTTTAATTTAATTCAATAGAGATAATGTAAACGTTAAAAGTACTGAAAATCTGGAAAAAAAAAAATTTTAAGTAGAAGAATATGCACAACATACAGTGTGGATCATCATCGATGGAGCAGAGGTATCTGTCAGACAAAGAAGGCACCAGACAGTATTGGAAAGTAACAGTGTAAAGGATATCAAAGCGCATCTTGACCTGTGAATTAAAAGGATATCTAGGCTATATTGGGAATACATTTCTTGCATCTCTTGTCCCAGAGATACTTGGTGGTGTTGCCTAGAAAATCATTAGGTTTAAAACCTAACCATAACAAAGAAATCAAATTACAGTAATACATAGAAGTGCTGTGTGTTACAATCCTTCATAGGCACATACGAAAACAATTTAAATCACTATTAAGAAGGCTTGACTTGCCATACCATACAAAAAGGAATGTTGGGAAATGTTCAGTTAATATGGGTTTTCTGTGACTTGAATTTGGATGTTTTGCCCTTATTGCATTAGCTTTTGTTTTGCATGGGATGCACTCAACACCTACGTCTCACAGCTGGTACAGCACTTACAAAATCAATATCCGTAAAGTGCATAGTGTCAAATGGATACAGTAAAGCATTTTACAGCATAAACAGGCTGTTGGAAGACACCATTAAGCCCAATCTAGGCAAAATCTTTAGTAGCTGCTGCTGAATTTTGAAGTACTAAGAAAAGTTGTTGTCCACACCCAAGTCGAAAGACTGTACAGTCTGGTTATTTCCAAACCATCCCAAGCACTGAATCTTCTAACACTTTAATGTTCTGTCCTACAGGGACAAAATACCCACAATAATTTCAAATCTCCAGTTTTGAACATGGTACTTCCATGGAATTTAAATTAAAACTTTCATTAGTTTGAAACTTATTAAAAAGTTAGAGAAAAACACAAGTAATAGGCACATTAGACTTGCGGGTTGAATAATTATATAGATGTACTGTTAAAGTTGACTCCTTAACTTCAGACAGACAAAAGTCTAAAAACATCCACATGTTCATAATATTGTATCACAATAGAAAGAAACCCAAATTGTACTCTTAAGTAAAAAGAATACTGTTTCATAATGTTCACCTTAAAAATTGGTTGCATCACCAAAAACCTTAAATTATTTCTTGAGCCACAATCAGCTACGGAGGCACTAAAGTTATGTAACTAATTAATAAATATCTCAGAATTAATATGTACAAGAGAAAGCTACATATAGAAGATTCTAAGATTCCAAGTCCAACACCTACTTGCCAAGTCCAAGTCAACTTTACTGAAAGAATTCATGTATATGGAAAAATATGTCACAATCTAGACATCTTAATGGAACTCAAAGTTCATGCTTGAAATGTTGCCTGAGAGAACAAAGCAACTAGATTCCACTACGAAACAATGAGCAATTTATTTCTCATAGCATCACAGACTCATGCATTATTAGTCCATCACGAGGATTTCGAAAGTGCAGTGCATTGACTCCAGGTTTTGAGTGTGAATACCGTGGTGTATTTACTTGCTCATTGCGTGGTGAAGTCCTCAACCTTACTGGACTATTAACAGATAATGAAGAAAAATTGTTCCCTGGACTTGAAGGCTGGTATGAGCCTGGGGAGGTTTGCAGGTTAGACAAATAACTTCTTGATGCCTCTCTGTTTAATGGCTGTCCAAACGTCCCAAAAGACACTTCAGGAAAGAATGTATGGTCTGCTTGATAATCTATTGGTGGAAGAATGTATCTGTGGTTTTCCCTCTGATTAAAGTTACCTAATCGAAGAGTAGTATTCTCTTCTGCAGGTAATACTTCAATTCTATTGGAAGGCGATGTAACAGGATTTTGCCTAGCAGTAGAGTTCATGGGCATTTTATCTGGAGAAAAATCAAAACTGCGATCATAAGACCTATTTGCTGGACCAATCCAATTTGGTGACTGGTGCTCACTATTTAGTCTACTCGCTGAGTATTTTGTATTATTTTGATAAAGTGGCGGGCTGCTGTAGGAAGGTGGTGGTTGTTTTATACCGTACACATCACCAGTACCCTGAAATGGTGTTGAACGTCCTGGAGAATGTAATTGCATGCCAACAGAAGAATTACTTTCAGTTGCTCTTGGTGGACTGGATCCTTTTGAAAGCATACGGGATGAAGTGCTATTAAAATTTATCACATTTCTGTCAGACAAATCTGACTGATGCCTCAAATCCTCAACATGATTGTCAATTTCATTTTCACCACCAGAAACATTATCATACAGAGATGCATTGGATCCTCTTTTACCGCCTGCATCAAACACTCTGTTCTTCTGCTTCACTGCCATGCCTTGAGATTCAGACTGACTTGAAACTCTATAGGCTGGTGGATTGCCCCTTCCATCATTTGCATGTTTTAGTAAAAGTTCTTTATTTTTAGATTCTGAGGGCAAATTCCATTTAGGAGTAATTCCCCTTGAAGAACTTGACGTTGCATTTGAGTTTTGGTTAGCGGCTGCATGGTCGAAGTACTTAACCTTGTCCTGAGTTGGAGTTACAGGTTGGGTAAGCTTTCTGTGATGGGCATCATTCTTAATCTGTTCAGCACCATATTCTCCAGATTCTCTCTTTAGGGATTTCAAGGTTGCCCTGTCAATGGAGTTCTTTCTTCGCTTTTCTTTCGGGGAAGTTTGCTGTACTTTATTAGGAGAAGTGACCTTTTCAGGTTTGGCTTGGTTTGAAAGCTTGTGGTTACTCTTTTGTCCATTCATGACGTGGTTTGTAAGTATTTGAGCGGGTTCCAAAGGAACTTGACCAAGAGGCTTTTTAGGTTGTTCATCTTCTTTACCTGAGATTTAAGGAAAACAAAAAAGATTAATGTACAAAAACATTTTATTACTTAAAATACTTTTTATAAAACTGACAGCTGCTCTGTAAAAAGAAAATTAATAAAAGTCCAGTTGCTGAGAACACCCTATTGCTATGACAAATGGGGCAAATACCACAATTGAGCAATGGATCTTTTTGGATACAAAAGGGTTTCCTCTGCAACTGAAGATTAAGTCCAATACCATCTTTAGATGACAACTACTCTATAAAGGCTTTTTTTTACATTTTATTTGCATAGATACACAAGAGTACAAGAAACCTTATAATTTATTTAATCAGTTAGAGTACTGAGTCACATAAAAATGTCATAACAAACAAGAGGTTAGGAATGCATGTGAAAGGATACTATAAATCAAAACAAAAATAGGTTGTCTTTGCTGCTGTAGGATTTAGATTGGCATCACCAAGATGACAGTAGAGAGCCTGTCACCTCCCCCCTGACCGTAGAACTACAAGAGGCGCTGGGATATGGTGACAGGTGGGTGTGCCCCACCGGTGGAAAGCTGCAAGAGCAGAGATTGTGCCCCTGTCAATAAACAGGGGCGGGGCAGAGCGCAGAGAGAATATGGTGCAGGACACGTGAAATGCAGGACAAGGTAAGAACTTGTTTTTTTAAAAGGTTTATCCTTTAATACCCATTAAAACCCTTCATAGCATATCAAGAGAAAATAAAGAGACTTGTACTTTTACTCTTTTTTTTATTTTAAAACGTTTTCAATTCTATAACTTTATAGATAATATAATAAAAAAAATCAAGTTAAATCAAAATGAATCCAGGTTGACCTTTGGCAAATGAACACATTCAGACAGTGACTGCATACTATATCTACTCAATTATACAGAAGTCATAAACCTATTTGTGCCATGTGTGCAATGATTTATTCACTAATAACCTCTGAAATTGACTAATAAAACGTTTTATTTGATATAATAAATTTTTTTCATGCTGAATTAATTTTGAACATGCTTGTTGGGCATTATTTTTGGTGGTAGTAGTCGTGTTAGGGGTTTTTATCCATAGCTACCAAGTTTATTTTGTAAGGGAAATATGGTACCAATAAACCTCAAACCACATTTACTAGAAATATAATGAACAGCCAAGACATGTAGCGATCTTATATCTGCTTGCCTGGGTTCACATTTGGGGTAATGTTAATTATTTAGTGCTTTCTCAAGTATATGCAAGAACTAAATTGTTAAAATGAAGAGGAAAATAAATTCAATGGCAGTAGCACCCTTATAAAACAAAGCCTTTTAATATAATCCATCTTTGTCTAGGTTGGTATTTAAATGTATGTTCCCTTTGTTAATAATGTCACTCCTGCAGCTCTTACAGGAGTTTATCTTAAGCTTGCCTCCCACTTTCCATGGTTTATGCTGATTTTGGAATTTAAATTGCATGTGAAGTCAAATTTAACACCTGAGCTCACAAATGTCGCTAGGTGAAACTCACAATGAACAAGGTCTCCAATAATATTACATAGTGAAATATTACGAGAGGTATTTATACGTAAATAAAGAGTATTTTTCATACTAAGAAATCAGTATGAAAGATTATAGAATAGGGAAGAAAAATCAAATTCTCTCTGGGTGGATTCACCGCTTTGTAGCAAATAAAAAACTTAATATAAAACTCTGCACTATGAGAATGTTGATCTTGCCTAGCTATGCTGCAGGTAAATAAGAATCTGTTCCTTCAGCAACAAAAAAAATACATGTTGAGTGATAAGCAGGTCACAGGCCAATTAGGAAAAAGTTTATATATTGGTGGTTTCCAATATTTGCTACATGTAATAGGCCCTTTAGTTGCAAGTATCACAAATTTTCAGTATATACCAACAAAGAAAAATACTGTGAATCTGGAAGACAAACCGACACGTTGAAAATGTTCATTTTCTGGTCCTAAAATCATTGCAAAATAATTTTTGTTGCATAAATTAGGCCTTTTCCATTACGGAGCATCACTGCCAGGTCATCTTGACATACAACAATGTTTACATGGGTGGTACAAATAATTCCTACATAAATACCAGGACCGAATGTTGCCCAGAAAAAAAAATGTAGAAAGTTTTGCTGGTAGACAGGCTCTCCATCTCCATACACAGAGAACTCATATGTACCAAGACGTCTTTTTTGGAGCCAGCATTAAAGTGGTTGGTTCAACAGACTCCCAGTATGCACCAGGTGAATGAAGGGCCAGTGGCAAATTCACACTTTGGGATTGCGGCAAGGAGCCACAAGATTTCGGTTAAGAGAATAAAAAACGATCAACTTTTTTTATGGTATTCCGACTGATACAAAATCCCATAATGCTATAAAAAAGAATTTAACAAAACTCAATGTCATTAATCACAAAATAGAACTTACATAATTTGCTTTCAAGATTCACAAAATTTTATGGGCTTTTTAAAGTAGGCCGAGTTATCTCCAAGATGGCCGTCATCTACAACGCCCATGATCACTCAGTAACAGCTCCTCCCTCTCATGCTCTGCTCCCAGTGATTATCTAACAGATAGTACTGCACAGACAGTACATGTGACCAACAGCCATCTTCTGTTCAGTATCTTCTCCATAGGGACAAATTCACAGAACTGTCACATTAAAGGGCCAGTAGCATTTTAATTCTTCATTATAGTGCATGACCACAACATTTTCCTGCTAAGGGGAGCAAATTTTTAAATAACAACTAATTACATATTAGATTATATTTTAATGACCCATTTGAATATGAATTATGCTTATTCCTAGAATATCCCTTAACTTCAACAGCTGTTCAGATGAAATCGGTTTTAATGTGATGTTATAAATGTAATTTTCATCTGAATAGACATGTATGCATGCATATTTGTCTTAATGAAATTATCACTGTATATACTCGAGTATAAGCCGACCCGAGTATAAGCCGAGGCCCCTAATTTTACCACCAAAAACTGGGAAAACCTATTGACTCGAGTATAAGCCGAGGGTGGAAATGCATTGGTCACAGACCCCACCAGTATATAGCCAGCCCAGCCTGCCCCCAGTAGTACACAGCCAGCCTGCCCCCATGTAGTAACAGCCAGCCTGCCCCCATGTAGTACACAGCCAGCCTGCCCCCATGTAGTACACACCAGCCTGCCCCATGTAGTACACCAGCCAGCCTGCCCCCATGTAGTACACAGCCAGCCTGCCCCCATGTAGTACACAGCGCCTGCACCCAGTATACACAGCCAGGCTCCCCCATGTAGTACACAGCAGCCTGCCCCATGTGTACACAGCCAGCCTGCCCCCATGTAGTACACAGCCAGCCTGCCCCATGTAGTACACAGCCGACCTGCCCCCATGTAGTACAAGCCAGCCTGCCCCCATGTAGTACACAGCCAGCCTGCCCCATGTGACACACAGCCTGCCCCCATGTAGTACACAGCCAGCCTGCCCCATGTAGTACACAGCCAGCTGCCCCATGTAGTACACAGCGACTGCCCCCATGTAGTACACAGCCAGCCTGCCCCCATGTAGTACACAGCCAGCCTGCCCCCATGTAGTACACAGCCAGCCTGTCCCCATGTAGTACACAGCCAGCCTGTCCCCATGTAGTACACAGCCAGCCTGTCCCCATGTAGTACACAGCCAGCCTGTCCCCATGTAGTACACAGCCAGTCCCCATGTAGTATACAGCCAGTCCCCATGTAGTATACAGCCAGTCCCCAGTAGTATACAGCCAGTCCCCAGTAGTATACAGCCAGTCCCCAGTAGTATACAGCCAGTCCCCAGTAGATACACCAGCCCCAGTAGTATACAGCTTGCCCCCAGTAGTATACAGCACCCCAGCCTGCCCCGTGTAGTATACAGCCCAGCCCAGCCTGCCCCCAGTAGTATACAGCCAGACCCCATGTAGTATACAGCCAGACCCCATGTAGTATACAGCCAGACCCCATGTAGTATACAGCCAGCCCCAGTAGTATACAGCCACCTCAGCCTGCCCCAGTAGTATACAGCCAGACCCCAGTAGTATAAGCCAGTCCCCAGTAGTATACATCCAGCTCAGCCTGCCCCCAGTAGTATACAGCTTGCCCCCAGTAGTATACAGCACCCCAGCCTGCCCCGTGTAGTATACAGCCCAGCCCAGCCTGCCCCCAGTAGTATACAGCCTGCCCCATGTAGTATACAGCCAGTCCCCAGTAGTATACAGCCAGTCCCAGTGTATACAGCCAGTCCCAGTAGTATACAGCCAGCCCAGCCTGCCTCCAGTAGTATACAGCCTGCCCCATGTAGTATACAGTCACCCCAGCATAAAAAAAAATAAAATAAACAAACTTATATACTCACCCCGGTGGCCCCGATGCGCAGCGTGCTCCCCGATGACCGTGCGTTTGTTCGGCTCTGTGCCCGTCTTCTGCTTCTGTCGCGCTTCGCCTTCGGCGCCGCCATTGCCCGGGCCGGTGCCTAGTATGACGTCGTGCTGACGTCATGCTAGGCGCCGCCCGGGAGAAAAACAATGGCGGCGCCGAGCAGAAGAAAGAAGATGGGCACAGAAGCCTGAAGACGAGCCGCGCGGACATCGGGGGAGCAGTGGTGCGCATCGGGGCCAACGGAGGGTAGTATATAAGTTTATTACTTTTTTTAAGTTATTTACTGACTGACTGCTGTATTGACTCGTGTATAAGTCAAGGGGACGGTTTTCAGCACATTTTTGTGCTGAAAACTCGGCTATACACGAGTATATACGGTATATATTAAATTACATTCATGTGTATTCTATGAAAATTATATGATAAAATAATAAAACAGATTTGGAAATGCCCTAGATTATTTCGTGATAAACCATCTGTCAAGTGCTTTTATTACCATCATTCAACACACAACGGAAAGTTCATATTATATATATATGTGATTATTTTTCTACTTCTTTGTATGGTTATTTAGCACCCCTAGTGCAATCCAACTCTGTATTCTTCATTCAGTGTAAAGCCTACAGTATAATACTAACAATGCATCAGCTCTATTATTTGCAGGTCCCAGATTAGCTTGTACGGCTGAAATTTACCAGACTGAAACCTCTGCTGTTTAAAAAGTAAATTGTCGCAGAAAGAAAAATTTCACATCTTATTAGATCTGTGAATTTTAAATTATACCATAAGTGTAGTTCATTCATTTAAGCATCTACACAAAGGTTTTCTACCATTCATGAATTTCTACAAGACATTGTAGAGCAATTAGTTGTCTACAATCGATTTAAAATGTTATTTTCTAAAAAATAAATACCCAGTCGCACAACTGAGATGGCCGGTTGTGCAGGCTGCCCCTTAATCTCTATGGAGCCGACATATTGCCGAGCCACACACTCACCCATCTCTATCAGCTCATAGGGATGAACAAGGCAGCACAACCAACTGCTGCGGTTTCTCGGTGGTGCTACGAGGGTGTGGTAGGGGGTAAATTGGAACCCACGGATACGTTGTGGAAGATCCCATCGCTGAGACCCCCCACAGATCAGCAAGTTGGGCGCTATCCTATGTTAGGGCCCAAGTTGCTTTATGGAAACCCCCTTTAAAGGAACCTGTGACCAGGGACCTCATTTTCACAGTTTGCAGAAGCCCAAAGGAATATATGCCATGCAGTGTTGATGAGACTTCTGTAACCCATATGAGCAACACTTTAACGGAATCCAGTCACCAGGACTCGGCAGGGATCTGCACATGCGCAGGAATATGGCTGCTCCGACAAGTGCGCACAGGGGGTAGAGTAAGCAAGCTGAACAGAAGGTGGAAAGCATTGTTGAAACCTGCTACTGGGTGTGGGGTAGCCTTTATTTCCTGCTCCACGGCGCAGCTACTATAGCCTCAGGGACTCATTTGCATAAATCATAACATATGTACTTTTACGTGTTATACTTTATATAAGATTTAATTAAAAAAAAAAAAAGTATGGGAATTATGTTATGGCAGCAAACTACTTTGGGATCTACCTAATTAGGTAGATCTGAGGGCAGTTTTCCTTTAAGCTCCTGTATATTTAGTGAAAATATATCTTCATAATTCAACTCTGTAAGGGAGATAAATTTATCCAGCAACTAAGTCACTTGAAACTTTATTTGATTTCCCATAACCATTAGCTGTCTGTGGAAGTACGGTAGGTAGAGCCGATTTAGGCTAAGTTCACACTTGTTTAGTTTAGCAGCTTCCCTGCCCCAATTTGTTCTGATGGAGAAGAGCATAATGAAAACGGACGTTCGGCCCCCATACACAATGCTGTGAATAGGGAAGGATAGGCGTGGCCGTTAATGGCCGGCCAGAAGCTGAATCCAGCACTGCTCCAGCGGCCATGTTTGTTTACATGGCGCCCGGACCGGAGCGAAAGCAGCGCGGGACACCGGAGGGCGCCGGAAGGTAAGTACCGTATATACTTGAGTATAAGCTGACCCGAGTATAAGCCGAGACCCCTAATTTTACCATCAAAAACTGGGAAAACCTATTGACTCGAGTATAAGCCGAGGGTGGGAAATGCATTGGTCACAGACCCCACCAGTGTGTAGCCAGCCAGCCCCCTATAGTATACAGCCTGCCCCCTATAGTATACAGCCTGCCCCCAGTAGTATACAGCCTGCCCCCAGTAGTATACAGCCAGTCCCCAGTAGTATACAGCCAGTCCCCAGTAGTATACAGCCAGTCCCCAGTAGTATACAGCTTGCCCCCAGTAGTATACAGCTTGCTCCCAGTAGTATACAGCCTGCCCCCAGTAGTATACAGCTTGTCCCCAGTAGTATATAGCCAGTCCCCAGTAGTATACAGCCTGCCCCCAGTAGTATACAGCCAGTCCCCAGTAGTATACAGCCTGCCCCCAGTAGTATACAGCTTGCTCCCAGTAGTTTACAGCTTGCCCCTAGTAATATACAGCTTGCCCCAAGTAGTATACAGCTTGCCCCCAGTAGTATACAGCCAGTCCCCAGTAATATACAGCCAGTCCCCAGTAATATACAGCCTGCCCCCAGTAGTATACAGCCACCAGTACCCTGAAATGGTGTTGAACGTCCTGGAGAATGTAATGATGCATGCCAACAGAAGAATACTTTCAGTTGCTCTTGGTGGACTGGATCCGAATTTTGAAAGCATAGGGATGATGCGTGTATTATAAATTTATCACATTTCTGTCAGACAAATTCTGATATTGCCTCAAATCCTCAACATGATTGTCAATTTCATTTTCACCACCAGAAAATATCATACAGAGATGCATTGGATCCTCTTTTACCCGCCGCATCAAACACTCTGTTCTTCTGCCTTACTGCCATGCCTTGAGATTCAGACTGACTTGAACTACCTATAGGCTGGTGGATGCCCCTTCCATCATTTGCATGTTTTAGTAAAAGTTCTTTATTTAGATTGAGGGCAAATTCCTTTAGGAGTAAATTCCCCTTGAAGAACTTGACGTTGCATTTGAGTTTTGGTTAGCGGCTGCATGGTCGACAGTACTTAACCTTGTCCTGAGTTGGAGTTACAGGTGGGTAAGCTTTCTGTGATGGGCATCATTCTTAATCTGTTCAGCACCATATTCTCCAGATTCTCTCTTTAGGGATTCAAGGTAGCCTGTCAATGGAGTTCTTTCTTCCTTTTCTTTCGGGGAAGTTTGCTGTACTTTATTAGGAGAAGTGACCTTTTCAGGTTTGGCTTGGTTTGAAAGCTTTGGGTTATCTCTTGTTCCATCATGACGTTGGTTTAAGTATTTGAGCGGGTTCCAAAGGAACTTGACCAAGAGGCTTTTTAGGTTGTTCATCTTCTTTACCTGAGATTTAAGGAAAACAAAAAAGATTAATGTACAAAAACATTTTATTACTTAAATACTTTTTATAAAACTGACAGCTGCGTCTGTAAAAAGAAATAATAAAGTCAGTGCTGAGAACACCCTATTGCTACGACAAATGGGGCAAAAACCACAGTTGAGCAATGGATCTTTTTGGATACAAAAGGGTTTCCTCTGCAACTGAAGATTAAGTCCAATTAGCCTATCAATACCATCTTTAGAAGGCAGCTACTCTATAAAGGCTTTTTTTTACATTTTATTTGCATAGATACACAAGAGTACAAAAGAAACCTTATAATTTATTTAATCAGTTAGAGTAATGAGTCACAAAAAATGTCATAACAAACAAGAGGTTAGGAATACATGTGAAAGGATAACTATAAATCAAAACAGTAAAAATAGGTTGCCTTTGCTGCTGTAGGATTTAGATTGGCATCACCAAGATGACGTAGTAGAGAGCCGTCACCTCCCCCCTGACCGGTAGAACTACAAGAGGCGCTGGGATATGGTGACAGGTGGGTGTGCCCCACCGGTGGAAAGCTGCAAGAGCAGAGATGTGCCCCTGTCAATAAACAGGGGCGGGGCAGAGCGCAGAGAGAATATGGTGCAGGACACGTGAAATGCAGGACAAGGTAAGAATTGTTTTTTTAAAAGGTTTATCCTTTAATACCCATAAAACCCTTCATAGCATATCAAGAGAAAATAAAGAGACTGTACTTTTACTCTTTTTTTATTGTTAACACGTTTTCAATTCTATAACTTTATAGATATTATAATAAAAAAAATCAAGTTAAATCAAAATGAATCCAGGTTGACCTTGGAAATGAACACATTCAGACAGTGACTGCATACTATATCTACTCAATTATACAGAAGTCATAAACCTATTTGTGCCATGTGTGCAATGATTTATTCACTAATAACCTCTGAAATTGAATAATAAAACGTTTATATGATATAAAAATTTTTTCATGCTGAATTAATTTTGAACATGCTTGTTGGCATTATTTTTTGGTGGTAGTAGTCGTGTTTAGGGTTTTTATCCATAGCTACCAAGTTATTTTGTAGGGAAATTTGGTACCAATAACCTCAAACCACATTTACTATAAATATAATGAAAAGCCAAGGCATGTAGTGATCTTATATCTGCTTGCCTGGTTCACATTTGGGGTAATGTTAATTATTTAGTACTTTCCAAGTATATGCAAGAACTAAATTGTTTAAAATGAAGAGGAAATAAATTCAAGGCAGTAGCACCCTTATAAAACAAAGCCTTTTAATATAATCCATCTTTGTCTAGGTTGGTATTAAATGTATGTTCCCTTTGTTAATAATGTCCTCCTGCAGCTCTTACAGGGTTTATCTTAAGCTTGCCTCCCACTTTCCCATGGTTTATGCTGATTTTGGAATTTAAATTGCATGTGAAGTCAAATTTAACACCTGAGCTCACAAATGTCGCTAGGTAACTCACAATGAACAAGGTCTCCAATAATATTACATAGTGAAATATTACGAGAGGTATTTATACGTAAAAAAGAGTATTTTTCATACTAGAATCAGTATGAAAGATTATAGAATAGGGAAGAAAAATCAAATTCTCTCTGGGTGGATTCACCGCTTGTAGCAAATAAAAAAATTAATATAAAACTCTGCACTATGAGAATGTTGATCTTGCCTAGCTATGCTGCAGGGAAATAAATTGTTCCTTCAGCAACAAAAAAAAATACATGTTGAGTGATAAGCAGGTCACAGGCCATTAGGAAAAAGTTTATTATATTGGTGGTTTCCAATATTTGCTACATGTAATAGGCCCTTTAGTTGCAAGTATCACAAATTTCAGTATATACCAACAAAGAAAAAATACTGTGAATCTGGAAGACAAACCGACACGTTGAAAATGTTCATTTTCTGGTCCAAATCATTGCAAAATAATTTTGTTGCATAAATTAGGCCTTTTCCATTACGGAGCATCACTGCCAGGTCATCTTGAATACAACAATGTTAAATGGGTGGTACAAATAATTCCTACCTAAATACCAGGACCGAATGTTGCCCAGAAAAAAAAATGTAGAAAGTTTTGCTGGTAGACAGGCTCCATCTCCATACACAGAGAACTCATATGTACCAAGACGCTCTTTTTGGAGCCAGCATTAAAGTGGTTGGTTCAACGACTTCCAGTATCACCAGGTGAATTAAGGGCCAGTGGGCAAATTCACACTTTGGATTGCGGCAAGGAGCCACAAGATTTCGGTTAAGAGAATAAAAAGGATCAACTTTTTTATGGTATCCGATGATACAAAATCCCATAATGCTATAAAAAGAATTTAACAAACTCAATGTCATTAATCACAAATAGAACTTACATAATTTGCTTTCAAGATTCACAAATTTTATGGGCTTTAAAGTAGGCCGCGTTATCTCCAAGATGGCCGTCATCTACAACGCCATGATCACTCAGTAACAGCTCCTCCCTCTCATGCTCTGCTCCCAGTGATTATCTAACAAGATAGTACTGCACAGACAGTACATGTGACCAACAGCCATTTCTGTTCAGTATCTTCTCCATAGGGCAAAATCACAGAACTGATTAAAGGGCCAGTAGCATTTTAATTCTTCATTATAGTGCATGACCACAACATTTTCCTGCTAAGGGGAGCAATTTTTAATAAACACTAATTACATATTAGATTATTATTTAATGACCCATTTGAATATGAATTATGCTTATTCCTAGAATATCCCTTAACTTCAACAGCTGTTCAGATGAAATCGGTTTTAATGTGATGTTATAAATGTAATTTTCATCTGAATAGACATGTATGCATGCATATTTGTCTTAATGAAATTATCACTGTATATACTCGAGTATAAGCCGACCCGAGTATAAGCCGAGGCCCCTAATTTTACCACCAAAACTGGGAAAACCTATTGACTCGAGTATAAGCCGAGGGTGGGAAATGCATTGGTCACAGACCCCACCAGTATATAGCCAGCCCAGCCTGCCCCCAGTAGTACACAGCCAGCCTGCCCCCATGTAGTACACGCCAGCCTGCCCCCATGTGTACACAGCCAGCCTGCCCCATGTAGTACACAGCCAGCCTGCCCCCATGTTATACACAGCCAGCCTGCCCCCATGTAGTACACAAGCAGCCTGCCCCCAGTAGTACAAGCCAGCCTGCCCCAGAGTACGCCAGCCTGCCCCCATGTAGTACACAGCCAGCCTGCCCCAGTAGTACACCAGCCAGCCTGCCCCCATGTAGTACAAGCACCACCCCCAGTAGTACACAGCCAGCCTGCCCCATGAGTACACAGCAGTCCCCATGTGACACAGCAGCCTGCCCCCATGTAGTACACAGCCAGCCTGCCCCCATGTAGTACACAGCCAGCCTGCCCCCATGTAGTACACAGCCAGCCTGCCCCCATGTAGTACACAGCCAGCCTGCCCCCATGTAGTACACAGCCAGCCTGCCCCCATGTAGTACACAGCCAGCCTGCCCCATGTAGTACACAGCCAGCTGTCCCCATGTAGTACACAGCCAGCCTGTCCCCATGTAGTACACAGCCAGCCTGTCCCCATGTAGTACACAGCCAGCCAGTCCCCATGTAGTACACAGCCAGCCTGTCCCCATGTAGTACACAGCCAGTCCCCATGTAGTATACAGCCAGTCCCAGTATATACAGCCCAGTCCCAGTAGTATACAGCCAGTCCCCAGTATATCAGCCAGTCCCAGTAGTTACAGCCAGTCCCCAGTAGTATACAGCCCAGTCCCCAGTAGTATACAGCTTGCCCCCAGTAGTATACAGCACCCAGCCTGCCCGTGTAGTATACAGCCCAGCCCAGCCTTGCCCCCAGTAGTAATACAGCCAGACCCCATGTAGTATACAGCCAACCCCATGTAGTATACGCAGACCCATGTAGTATACAGCCAGTCCCCAGTAGTATACAGCCACCTCAGCCTGCCCCAGTAGTATACAGCCAGACCCCAGTAGTTACAGCCAGTCCCATAGTTACACCACTCAGCCTGCCCCCAGTAGATACAGCTTGCCCCCAGTAGTTATACAGCACCCCAGACCTGCCCCGTGTAGAATACAGCCCAGCCCAGCCTGCCCCCAGTAGTATACAGCCTGCCCCATGTAGTATAAGCCAGTCCAGTATATACAGCCAGTCCCAGTAGTATACAGCCAGTCCCCAGTAGTATACAGCCCAGCCCAGCCTGCCTCCAGTAGTATACAGCCTGCCCCATGTAGTATACATCATACCCAGCATAAAAAAAATAAATAAACAACTTATATACTCACCCTCGGTGGCCCCGATGCCGCACGCTGCTCCCGATGACCGTGCGGTTTGTTTCAGGCTTCTGTGCCCGTCTTCTTCTTCTGCCAGGCGCCGCCATTGCTCCCGGGCCGGTGCCTAGTATGACGCTCCGCTGCTGACGTCATGCTAGGCGCCGCCCGGGAGAAAAACAATGGCGGCGCCGAGCAGAAGAAAGAAGATGGGCACAGAAGCCTGAAGACGAGCCGCGCGGACATCGGGGGAGCAGTGCTGCGCATCGGGGCCACCGGAGGGTGAGTATATAAGTTTATTACTTTTTTTAAGTAATTTTTACTGACTGACTGCTGTATTGACTCGTGTATAAGTCAAGGGGACGGTTTTCAGCACATTTTTTGTGCTGAAAAACTCGGCTTATACACGAGTATATACGGTATATATTAAATTACATTTATGTGTATTCCTATGAAAATTATATTGATAAAATAATAAAACAGATTTGGAAATGCCCTAGATTATTTCGTGATAAACCATCTGTCAAGTGCTTTTATATACCATCATTCAACACACAACGGAAAGTTCATATTATATATATATGTGATTATTTTTCATACTTCTCTTGTATGGTTATTTAGCACCCCCTAGTGGCAATCCAACTCTGTATTCTTCATTCAGTGTAAAGCCTACAGTATATATACTAACAATGCATCAGCTCTATTATTTGCAGGTCCCAGATTAGCTTGTACGGCTGAAATTTACCAGACTGAAACCTCTGCTTTGTTTATAAAAAGTAAATTGTCGCCAGAAAGAAAACTTTCACATCTTATTAGATCTGTGAATTTTAAATTATACCATAAGTGTAGTTCATTCATTTTAATGCATCTACACAAAGGTTTTCTACCATTCATGAATTTCTACAAGACATTGTAGAGCAATTAGTTGTCTACAATACGATTTAAATATGTTATTTTCTAAAAAATAAATACCCCAGTCGCACAACTGAGATGGCCGGTTGTGCAGGCTGCCCCTTTAATCTCTATGGAGCCGACATATTGCCGAGCCACACACTCACCCATCTCTATCAGCTCCATAGGGATGAACAAGGCAGCACAACCAACTGCTGCGGTCTTCTCGGTGGTGCTACGAGGGGTGTGGTAGGGGGTAAATTGGAACCCACTGGATCCACGTTGTGGAGATCCCATCGCTGAGACCCCCCACAGATCAGCAAGTTGGGCGCTATCCTATAGTTAGGGCCCAAGTTGCTTTATAGGAAACCCCCTTTAAAGGGAACCTGTGACCAGGGACCTCATTTTCACAGTTTGCAGAAGCCCAAAGGAATATATGCAATGCAGGTGTGATGAGCTTCTGTAACCCATATGAGCACACTTTAACGGAATCCAGTCACCAGGACTCGGCAGGGATCTGCACATGCGCAGGAATATGGCTGCTCAGACAAGTGCGCACAGGGGGTAGAGTAAGCAAGCTGAACAGAAGGTGGAAAGCATTGTTGAAACCTGCTACTGGGGTGTGGGGTAGCCTTTATTCCTGCTCCACGGCGCAGCTACTATAGCCTCAGGGACTCATTTGCATAAATCATAACATATGTACTTTTACGTGTTATACTTTATATAATGATTTAATAAAAAAATTAAAAAAAGTATGGGAATTTATGTTATGGCAGCAAACTACTTTGGGATCTACCTAATTAGGTAGATCCCTGAGGGCAGTTTTCCTTTAAGCTCCCTGTATATTTAGTGAAAATATATCTTCATAATTCAACTCTGTAGGGAGATAAATTTATCCAGCAACTAAGTCACTTGAAACTTTATTTGATTTCCCATAACCATTAGCTGTCTGTGGAAGTACGGTAGGTAGAGCCGATTTAGGCCAAGTTCACACTTGTTTAGTTTAGCAGCTTCCCTGCCCCAATTTGTTTCTGATGGAGAAGAGCATAATGAAAACCGGACTTTAAAAAGGAAGAAACAACTTTCTATAATAACAAAGTTTACATAATAATTTACACTATTATTTTTGTAAACGATATAGGTATAGATACCCTTTGAATGAAACATATAGAAAAAATTAACCTTGGTTCCTTAGCAAGAACTGTTAATGAAGCAGTTTTTTAAAAAATTACTTCCTTAAGACTGACTGCTCCTTTAACCATCGCAGCATGGATGAAGTCTAAAGAAAGGGCAGACACTGCTTTATTTTAGTTAAAATGTCACAAGAAAGCACCTGCTTTCTACAGTGATAAAAAATTGAGATCCTGCTGCAGCATTTAGCAGTCATTATAATGAAAAATAATGTACTGAAAATTGCAAGCAAAATCAAAGCCTCTTATGCCAGTATACTAAGGCTGCTATGGGAATATAGTACTAAACTAGAAAATGCTTACAACTAGAGCAGAAAGTGTGAATATAGATTTCTAGCGCTCTGCACAACAAGAAAGATTCTGGGAATCATTGAGGAGAGAATTTCTGAAGAACATATTTTAGGCCACTTCAAAACCATTCTAGTGTAGTTTATATTCTGCCCCTGAAGAGCACCCTGACGCAAGAGTGTTAAATGTTTAATAAAGGGTAAAGGTTTCTTCTCATTGTCAATGCCATTCAAGAAGACATTAACACGAAAACAAGAGAACAGGAAAAAAACATTTTGTAGTTAGACATTTCAATGACTCCCTTAACGTAAGGGATGTTGTGCGACATCCCATTAGTACAACCCGAACATACATTTCTGTGTTCTGACACCAGGCACAATCTCCCCAACCTCTGCCTATGGTTTGGGATCACATATGGAAGATCTGATGGCATATGTCCCCCACATCTCAGATAAATTCTATAGAACAGGCAGTGCGATTTAAAAAATGCCTAAATTTTATCTGTCCAGCATGACGTTTCTAAGAAATTTCCATTATCACCCATATTCTAATAAAGCAGTTGGTCATATCTTTAGCAGCTAGAACACTGCTATTCCTTTCTGGACCATTACCAACCTCATCAGATAAGCAGGAGATTTTTGTTGCAAGAAGCATGGGACAAGCTTGGCACAGCAACGGTCTCATTAGCATATGAATTAAACAAGGAATATTTTGAAAATGGAATACTGGACAAATATAATAGCATATTCAAGTTACTGGATATAAGGGTGACAAATTTATTCTAGCTAGACACCTGCATAGCTACTTACCTGGAGGGGGAATATCGAGTTTTGATCGCCTTAACTCTGTCATTGAGAGTTGGAGTTGTTCAATAACATAATCATCCTCATAACCAAAATTTTTAGCCAGACTCTCCTGCAAGAATTCTATTAGATCTTCCATAGCCAGCTTCATTAAGTATTCTGAATAAAAACACAACAAGGTTACTTTACCTTTAATAATAAAATTAGCAGGTAAAAAGAAGAGAAAATGACTTCATCACATAACAAGCTCCAATAACTATAAAAGCATAATTATGGCTTTTGGGTTATTAGCATTTACTTATTTATGAATAATTAAACTGGGAATAACAATACAGTGGAAAACGCCATGCTAAATTATAAAACTTCATTAAAAACGTATGGCTTTATGGAGAGAATATTAATGATAGCTGGCACATCCCAGCTGGTTCAGAACGCACTGTGAATGCATGCGAGTGTTGCTTGTGAGGCCATTCAGCGGACCTAAAATGAAACTCATAATAAACACAGACAGGGAACGCATTATGAAACATTAATGTGGCAAACAAATAAAGAAGGTATCATCTCTAGGGAACTGACTTTAACCTTTTACCTAAACCATGAATTTAATAAAACAGACCTGTACAAAAGCATACAACTACATATAGTATATGTCCCTCCCTGTGTCCACCCTTCCTTGTAAATTGTAAGCTCTTGTAAACAAAGCTCTCATTCCCATTGTTTCATTTGACTGCTTTACTACTCTATAATGGCTTATTTCTTCTGTATACGTAGCCAATCAATAATCAAAGAAAAGTTGTGTCTTATTTGTAAGTGGTCATACTATTGCCACCGTTTCTGATTGCACTAGAACTGTAGACTCATCATTCACATTTCTACTTATAGTAGAGGTTTTTTAGGTATTACAGAATTGTCCAGTGCAACTAAATAGGAAAATTCTGCAACACTGAGAATGGCGTTTAATAAAAGTGCTATGATGGAGAGGAGTCGCTGCTCAGCCTTACTGCCCCTACATACAGTTCATGGACAGGTGGCAACAAGAGCTAATGTTGATGGATTTTCCTAAGGATGTTAAAAAAAACAAAATGTTTAAGTTCATTACATTTCTTAGTCAGTGCTTCCTATGAATTGTAATTACTCAAACACTGTGAAAATTAGGAATATCCTAATTTTCACAGTGTCCTATATCACAATATCCTAATATTTTCTTATATATCAGAAAACCCAGTTGCCATTTTCTGTCTCCTCATTTGAGGAAAGGTATAAAATACTGGTAAAGCAGTTAAGACATAATAAAATGAGAGTAAAAAGCCTGCATATTTCATCAAACACAAGAGCGTCTTTGAGATAATTATGGGTAATTTAGTGTGAGCTCTTTTAACCATTTATAAAGACTCTGAATTATGCAGGTGCTTTTTAGCCACAATTAATTCCATGGAGAACAAACCAAAATGTTCAAAGTGAATGAAAAAGACCCATTTCAAGAATATGGAAATAGTAGAAATTTTCTTACAGACTCATTTGCTATCACTGTAGAGCAGAGGTGGCGAACCTATGGCACTGGTGCCGGAGATGGCACTCGGAGACCTCTCTGTGGGCGCTCGGGCTGTCTCCCAGGCAGTTTGCCTGACATGACACCTTCCTGCAGTCTCAGGCAGTCCTTGCCGATGGAAGGACATATGAACTCAAAATCTCACGATACATGGCCCCATTCATTCTTTCATGTACACGGATCAGTCGTACTGGTATCTTTGCAGAAAAACAGCTCCAAAGCAGTATGTTGCCACCCCCATGCTTCACAGTAAGTTTGGTGTTCTATGGATGCAACTCAGCATTCACTTTACTCCAAACACAACAACTGGTATTTCTACCAAATGGTTTTACATTGGTTTCACCTACCCAAATGAAATTCTCTCAATACTCTTCCGATGGGCCCAAATCTGTACTGGTTCAAGCAGGGGGACACATCTGGCACTGCAGAATCTAACAGTAACCTTTGTTACGTTGGTCCCAGTTTTCTACAGGTCATTCAATAGGTCCCCCTGTGTGCTCACTGTTCTAGTGATCATTTTTTACTCCAAGAAGTGAGATCTTGTGTGTTGCCCCTGATTGAGGGAGATTATCAGTGTATATCTTGTAAGTCTTCCTTTTTCTAATTATTGCTCCCAAAAGAAGATTTCTTCACATCAAGCTGCTGCCTATTGCAGATTCAGTCTTTCCATCCTGGTGCAAGTCCACAATTTTGTTTGGTCTTTACCATAGTGGAGTTTGACTGTTTGAACTTGTTATCATTATAAAAAATAAATCCTCTTCATACTCAGCGGGTGTTTGCTGCACAATGGAACAAACACATGTTGCTAGCACCGATCACCCTTTGATTGCCACAGATAAAGCTGCTGACAGCATTAACAAGCCGGCGGTGCGTGGGGCGCCGTCATCTTGGCTTGGATCATAACTCCCAGTGACGTCATTGGGGAGCGGCCATCCGCTCAAAGACCCGAGGCTGTCATGTTTTAGGCTACCTATCAGTATAGCAGTTTATGGTAGGATCAATCAGACAACCTAGGGTTAAAGTACCCTAGGGGGTCTGGAAAATAGTTAGGGAAAAAAAAAAAAGTTAGAAAAATTAAATAAAAGTTAAAACATAAAAGTTCAAATCACCCCCCTTTCTCTAGAAGTGACATAAATATACAGTAAAACTTAAAAAATTATAAACATGTTATGTAACACTGCGTCCCAAAATGTCCGATCTATAAAATTAAAATAGCTTTTTTTCCCGGCACCCAATTAGCACCCAAAAGTTGAAACTGACACTTTTTTGCAATTTTGCAAAATATAAGAAATTCAATAAAAAGATATCAAAAGGATGTACAGTCCTCAAAATGGTAGCATTGAAAACGTCATCAAAAGCCGCAAAAAAATTACACCCCCCACAGCTCCGTACACCAAAGTATGAAAAAGTTATTAGTGCTAGAAGATGGAAAAATGAAGAATTTTAAAGAGGTTTTAATTTTTGTAAATGTATAAGACCTATACAAATTTGGCATCTCCGTGATGCGTGACCCAAAGTATGAAGTGGACCTGTCGTTTGGAGCACTCCGTGAAAGCTGTAAAATCAAAGCCCTAGAAAATGGCACAAATGTTTTTTTCCTCATTTTCACATTCAGAATTTTTTTTCCTGCTTCTCAGTACACGGTATGGAATATTAAATACCTTCACTACGAATTGCAATTTGTTAAGCAGAAAACAAGCCCATACACAGCTCTTTAAAAGGAAAAAATAAAAAAAGATTTGAAGGTGGGTAGTGAAAAATGAAAACGCAAAAATGGAAAAGGGTCTGGTCGTTAAAGGGGTTAAAGAAGAAGTTACAGGTCTGTGAGAGCCTGAAATCTTGCTTGTTTGTAGGTGACCAAATGCTTATTTCCCATTATAATTTGAAAAAAATTCTTTAAAAATCAGGCAATGTGATTTTTTGTATTTGTTTCTCATTTTGTCTCTCATAGTTGAGGTCTATCTATGTCAATTACATGCCACATCTTTTTAAGTGGGAGAACTAGCACGATTGGTGGTTGACTAAACATTACATAACGTTGGGGAAAAAAAAGTCAGTTTCAGAATAGTTTTCATGTGCATACCTAGCCACACAACGTGAACATGACAAATTATAATTTTTTAGCAAATTTTGTTCAACAGAATCATCTGAATAAATATATTTTTTAACCACTCCCTTTGTTGAAAAAGCAATGCTGCAGATCTAAATGACTTTTTATTGAAGAATATTGCTTGCGGCATTATACACACATGTACCTGTCATAATCAATATACTCGCTGTCCCTTAATAATGGTTAAGCAATGCCCATAGGACACAGCTTTTTACACTGAGATGAAATGGACTGTACCCTCCGGGAGTCATGAATAAACACATCTTAAAGCTTTGGTTTTGTGTCATGTAATCTTCCCCTTTTACAGCATAGGAAGCGCATGCATATTTCAGTGGTGAAAGCAATGCACCATTTGTTCTTGACATACATCACACAATTGTCTCTCTCCGACTGTATTATAAATGGTAATTTTTACTTTACAGCAGCTCCAGGATTACACTTGTATAAACTGATTTCCTGAGAGGCTGATAATAGCTGAACTAAAACTATACACGACTTACACTGGAACAATTGCAAAGCATCAGTACATTTACCAACATACATTTACATGCACTTTCTAGCCACAGATATCACTTTTTCCCCTAAGCTAAAGTACAATGCAGATTAATAGGCTGTAAATGTTAAATATATAAATTATAATGGCCTAAAAGAGACACAAACAATGTTACATTAAAGCACTTTTTGTGTATGCATCAGGAAGCTGCAGAACGGTCATATTAAATATTGCTATCTCATGAACAATTATGATAGTCAGCTCCCAAAATTACAAGATCACATGGGTCAGAGACATAGATCTCTGTGCTAAAGATTCTGCTCCATTGTAATGCCTATAACTATTTCATTACATATTTGCATGACCCTTAGTAAATGCCCACTTTACAGCAGGCAGAGGAAGGAAGAGACCGTGTAACAGCTTGTGAAACTAACACATGGAGGGTACTACCATAAAGAGCCCTTTTGGCTCATTAGAATGATTATAGAAGTTGATTTTAGAAAAGGAGGAGGCCATAAATAACAAATATAAGAAGATAACCGCAGTAACAGTCCCTGGATCTATGACCAAGTGGTTTGTCAATATTTTTTAAGGGTAGATTTCCTTTAATAACAACACAGTGCTTCGAAAATGGGACATAATCTGCATGGAATTTGTATGTTCAGATACTCCAAAGTAGAAAAAAATGGGAATAAATGGCTTCCAATGGAACGGAGGTGCACATGTGCGTACACTGCTGTATAATAAATTATACATATATCATTAAATACAATTAAACTATATAGTTATATCATCCATCACAAATATATCTTTATAGTTGAATACATAAACGCTAACAGAACATAAAAAAAACAACAAAAAAAACATTTAATAGGATAGGCTAGGTTTACCCATTCACAAGTTGAATAACTAAATACATTGTGACTTTGGATCCCTTGCTCAGTAGCAGTTGCCAAGGTACTTTTCTACAGGCTGGCAGCATTGGCAGCAAGTAATTGCAATCTGCAAACTATTGGAGTCCTTGAGGGAGAGTGAACACACAGGGAAAATGGAGGGTGTTGGCCAAACTAGCGATAATAACACGGAATAATAAAGTAAATCTAAAATAGTTCAATGTTAGGTGACAACAAGCAAAATGGTTGTATAAATGTACAGTTTCTGGACTCCAGGAAACAAAAATGTTTCTGGACTCTGTTCTTGTTGTGCAAGTAAAGAAAAAAAGCTGCAAAATGGTTTTCAACAATGAATTACTTACTTTTATGCAGCTTCAGAATGGTGTACGACATTGTAGTAAGAACTCGGTCACCTTCAAGTATGTAAATATCCCATATCCTCAGGTTCAGAGTGAAAGGAGTCTAAAAAGGCAAAAACAGGATAAGGGTTGTGCCATTCTATACTGAATTAATGCATACACCCACGGTATAGTTAAAAGGGAACTTGTCGTGTGGTACATGTTGCCCGAGCTACTGGCCTGTTGTAGAGCAAGGCTGGTTAAAAAAAAACAAAAAAAAAATTACTGAATGTGTGGTGTTCAGCTTCCGGCCAGCCACGCCCACCCCTTCCTAATCTCAGTGCTGTATCATGCGGGACTGGTGGGTGTGCCTTGCCACCTCATCCGTCTGGAAGCTGAACGCAGCACGGTATCCGTGCCCGTTTGTTTACATGGAGCACATACAGGAGTGATGGCAGCATGGGACGCCAGGAGGTTCCGCAAAGGTAAGTAAAAGTTTTTTTATTTTTTTTAACAAGCCCTTTCTCGGCCACCAATGTGTTTTTATGCTTTCAGACAACCCCTTTAATATACATTACCAGAAGGTCATACACCAGTAATGGCTAACCAATGACACGCATGTCAGTGGTGACATCCGGAGACGTTTTTGCTGACACAGGAAAATCAGTATCCGGTAGTGTGGTGGCAGAGCATGAATAGCAGCCATCATAACTCCGGTAGTGAAGGCCGTGAAGCCACAGCTCCCACCCACACTATATGCACTGCAGGCTTACAACCATTCAGCAGGGAAAAATATAACTGTGTCCCACAGTTGCCCAATTAGTAGCAGATGGCTGATCCAAGATGCATGTCAGTAACTACATTTCAGGTGTGTGTACCATTATCAAAAAGCAGCTACCAAAATCTCACCCTGCTGCCAGTGTACCCACCATAGGTACCACTCAGCTAAAGGAAGAGAACTCCACTTCAGAGACCATTAACCTGCAAAAACCTCCCTGTTTTTCCACTGTACTCCACCACAGTTCAATTTGCCTTGTCAAAAGTTAATAAGTAAATGGGGTGATAGTAAAGTTTTATATAGAAAATATGTAAACACACAGAAACACTTTCCTGTTAATACTTACCCGATCTAGGAAGCACTGGAAAAACCACTTCATGGTATAAAGACTAGTATAGAGTTCCTGAGTTTCCTGGAAAATTGGGAAAGAAAAACTCTTAAGACACGTACTATATTTACGGTCTTTTACTACATTTACTCAGATTTACTATATAATTATCCTATTTATAATTTATTTTATTTATTAGCACATATAGACCAAAAAATAGGACCCGTATTCTACTGTATTGACGAATTACCGTAGAAGTCTCATTAAAAAAACATTTCATTTACCGTATTCTCTGTTACTTCCCAAATTTTCCAATTAATGAGAATGGAGATCAATATAAAGCTTTCTGAAGTCAGCATGTTTGCAGCATATGCGCGGCTTTGGGACCATTGATGCTTGCCACCGATTGAATATTTTATTAAAATAGGACCTCTTCCAGGACAAGGCCTTTCTGCAGATGCAAGAGGACACTGAGCTATTGTACCTGCTGCTTCCTGGCTAGAATGAAAGTGTGGGAGCTAATGAGTCGAATAAAGAATGTGAAAGGAATGTAGAGCCTCTAAGATCGCGCCCGGCAGTCGGTAGGAAGTCACGCGGCTAAGCCACTGAGGTCAGAGACAGCAGAGCTCATCCTGTCTGACGTGCTGTGGGCCGTATAACACAATACCTCAACCCTGCTAAAGCGGACAAGCTAAGTAGGTAACTTGAAAGATGACATTTTATTAGGGAGGCATGCAAAAACTAGAAGTTTCTTGATATTGTAGAGAATTCAGTGTTAAACTACCCAGTTATTTATTGTTTGGCACATAAGTATTTAAAGGGAACCTGTCATCAGCAGCCCTTTTACTGGCTCACTTATGTCCCCATGCAGACTAGTGTGCACAAAGTGTTTTTATTTTAAAATGGGCTTTTTCACATAAAAGGTTAGATGAAAGTTTTTCTTTTTCTCTACAGAGCATTTTCCTGTGAGCATTTTCCTGTGTCCCATGGGAGTGGCCATTGAGGTAAACTTTCATCTTAAAAAAGCCAGTTTTATTATTTAAAAAAAAAAAACTTTGGTAACATGCATACTATTATTTTGGGGACATGGATGAGCCAGAAACAGGGCTCCTGATGGCACATTCCCTTTAATTGTTATAACCACAAATGTATAAAACTAAAAGTACAGATAAAATTATATGCAATAAAACATACATGACATAGACTACATGCATGGATCCCTTGGATCACATGGGTAAATCACAAATAACAATCAAGACTACAAATTAAAATTGAAGTCAAAATGAAGATCTGGAAGAGACACATGCTTTAAGTGGGACACCGGAGTCTGGGTAGCTGTGGGTGGAGGAGCAGGGGCATCTTACAAAACACATGGTATGTTAATGAACATAAATAGTAGATGGGGATATTGCTGGCAAGAATGGTACAGGCCTAAAGAAAAACTTGCTTGTGTATGGGTTACAGGATGTTGAGGGCAGATTGAAAGAAGATACACAAGGGATCTTTGCTCTGATGGAAAGAGTTTCTAAAATGCCTAATTATTCTGCAGGCAATTAGAGGACTTTTTAGGGGGTATTACTATGCTGTGTTTCAGGAAAGTGAGATACTTGACCAGGCGGTAGCAAGTATAGCCAATTATAAGGCACCATGGTTAGATGGAGGTATATAAAGACTGTGGTGAGGGTGTTGCTACCACTGTAGTGGGAAACTTTAAATGAGAATTATTGCAGGATTGCCTGCCGCCCTCATGCTATGCTCACTTCCAATATAAAGATCCTGTCCAAAATCATTGTGATTAGATTGGGCTCAGTGGTGAGGTATGTGGTTCGTCACAACCAATCAGGATTTATTCATTATAAGTATACTGTAATAACCTTAGAAGGCCATATTGGAATTTACAGGGATCACCAGAGACTGCAGACAAGGCAGGTGTCGTCTATTTAGATACCACAAAAGCATTTGACGGTTTAGAGTTGGAATACCGTATTTTCCGGACTTAAGCGCACTTAAAAGCCTTGGATTTCCTTGGAAATCCAAAGTGCGCCTTATAGTCCGGTGCGCCCTATGTATGGCACAGGGCAGCGGACCATACTTACATAGGTCCCCGCTACCGGGGACCTATGTAAGTATGGTCCGCTACCCTCCTCCACCTCCCCCTCACCTTCCCCACTCACCTTCCCCGCGTCGCGTCTCTTCTCGTCGGGTCTCCGCTCCGCCCCCGGACCTCCGCCACGCCCCTGGACCCTGCGCCTTATAGTCCGATGCGCCTTATATATGGAATTATTACATATATAAGGTGCATCGGACTAATGCGCCTTATATTTCGGTGCGCCTAATGGCCCGGAAAATACAGTATTTATGGGCCATACTAAAGTATTGGGACAAATTTTATCAGGTGGGTTCAACTTTTGTATCTGGCACCAGTAGCTAAGTTCGGCAAATGGAATGAGGTCTGAGATATTCCATTTCGTGCCAGAACTGCTCTCTGCTTTGGCTAGGACCTAGGTGTGGAAAAAGCTGGCCAGGCCAGGCCAGACACATGAAATGTCTTATTTCGCTACTGTACAGCACTTTATTGGATGAATTGTTAGGGTATCAGATGGATGAGGTTTGTAGGAAGTGGGAGACTGAGGTCGGTGATCCCATGAAAAATGGGGTTGTTGCAAAAGCATCTCCAGGAGTTTTGTCTTTAAGTGTCGGCCAGAGACAATCCAAACAATTTCTACATTGGACTTACAGGACACTGTTAGTGGCAAATGGGGTAATGGAGGATGCTTGTTGTCTTAAAGGGAACCTGTCACCAGGAGACCCATTTTTAGCACTCCCCCAGTCCTCACAGAGCATAGTACATACACTGCAAAGTGTTTTTGTATTAAAAATTGGTTTTACAGAAAAAAAAGATATGTTATATTGTACCTTTCACCCCCACCGCTAATAACTACCGCTACCCCACCGCTAAAAGGCTATTAACCCTTTTATTGCCGCCGGCAAAGTCGCCGGCGGCATTTAAAAGACGGCGCGGCGCACCTCCGCTACGGCTGCGGCCGGGGGGTGCCAGGGGATGTTCCCGGGGCCAACAACCCTGAGAATCATGACCCAGAGGATCTACACCAGTATGCTCAACCAATGAAAACGTCGACGTCAGTGGTGACATCCGGAGACTTTTTTTGCTGACACACGGAAAATCAGTACCGTATTGTGGTGGCAGAGGCATGAATAGCAGCCATCATAACTCCGTAGTGAAGGCCTGAAGCCACAGCTCCCACCCACACTATGCACTGAAGCTTACACCATCTCAGCAGGGAAAAATATAACTGTGTCCCACACGTTGCCCAATTAGTAGCAATGGCTGATCCAAGATGCATGTCAGTAACATTTCAGGTGTGTGTACCTTATCAAAAGCGCAGACCAAAATCTCACCCTGCTCCAGTGTACCCACCATATAGGTACCACTCAGCTAAAGGAAGAGAACTCCACTTCAGAACCAACCATTAACCTGCAAAAACCTCCGGTTTTTCCACTGTACTCCACCACAGTTCAATTTGCCTTGTCAAAGTTAATATAAATGGGTGATAGTAAAGTTTTATATGAAAATATATAAACACACAGAAACACTTTCCTGTAATACTTACCCGATCTAGGAAGCACTGGAAAAACCACTTCATGGTAAATAAAGACTAGTATAGAGTTCCTGAGTTTCCTGGAAATTGGGAAAGAAAAACTCTTAAAAACGTACTATATTTACGTCTTTACTACATTTACTCAGATTTACTATATAATTCTCTTATTTATATTTATTTATTTATTAGACACATAAGACCAAAAAATAGACGTCCCGATTCTACTGTATTGACGAATTAACCGTAGAAGTCTCATAAAAAACATTTCTTTACCGTATTCTCTTTACTCTCTCTTACTTCCCAAATTTTCCAATTAATGAGAATGGAGATCAATATAAAGCTTTCTGAAGTCAGCATTTTGCAGCTATATGCGCGGCTTTGTGGGACCATTGATCTTGCCACCGATTAATATTTTATTAAAATAGGACTTCTTCCAGGACAAGGCCTTTCTGCAGATGCAAGAGGACACTGAGCTATTGTACCTGCTGCTTCCTGGCTAGAATGAAAGTGTGGGAGCTATGAAGTATCGATAAGATGTGAAAGGAATGTAGAGCCTCAAGATGGTGCCCGGCAGTCGGTAGGAAGTCATGCGGCTAGCTCTCTGAGGTCAGAGACAGCAGACTCATCCTGTCTGACGTGCTGTGGCCTTATAACACAATACCTCAACCCTGCTAAAGCGGACAAAAGCTAGTAGGTAACTTGAAAGATGACATTTTATTAGGGAGGCATGCAAAACTAGAAGTTTTCTTGATATGGTAGAGAATTCAGTGTTAAACACTACCCATTTATTTATTGTTTGCACATAAGTATTTAAGGGACCTGTCATCACACCCTTTTACTGGCTCACTTGTCCCATGCAGACTAGTGTGCACAAAGCGTTTTTATTTTAAATGGGCTTTTTCACATAAAAGGTTAGATGAAAGTTTTTCTTTTTCTCTACGACATTTTCTGGAGATTTTCCTCTGTGTCCCATGGGTAGGGCCATTGAGGTAAACTTTCAATCTCTTAAAAAAGCCAGTTTTATTATTTAAAAAAAAAAACTTTGGTAACATGCATACTATTATTTTGGGGACATGGATAGCCAGAAACAGGGCTCCTGATGCACATTCCCTTAATTGTTATAACCACAAGTATAAACTAAAAGTACAGATAAAATATATGCATAAAACAACATGACTAGACTCGCTGGACACAGGACTTGGATCACATGGGTAAATCACAAATAACAATCAAGACTACAAATTAAAATTAAGTCAAAATGAAGATCTGGAAGAGACACAGCTTTAAGTGGGACACCGGAGTCGGTGGTAGCTGTGGGTGGAGGAGCAGGGCATCTTACAAAACACATGGTATGTTAATGAACGAAATATTAGATGGGGATATTTCTGGCGAAGAATGGTACGGCCTAAAGAAAAACTTGCTTGTGTATGGGTTACAGATGTTGAGGGCAGATTGAAGAAGATACACAAGGGACTTTTGCTCTGATGGAAGAGTTTCTAAAATGCTAATTATTCTGCAGGCAATTAGAGGACTGTTTTTAGGGGGGTATTACTATGCTGTGTTTCGGAAAGTGAGATACTTGACCAGCGGTAGCAAGTATAGCCAATTATAAGGCACATGGTTAGATGAGGTATATAAAGACTTGGTGAGGGTGTTGCTACCACTGTGTGGGAAACTTTAAATGAGAATTATTCAGGAGTTGCCTGCCGCCCTCATCTATGCTCACTTCCAATATAGATCTGTCCAAAATCATTGTGATTAGATTGGGCTCAGTGGTGAGGTATGTGGTTGATCACAACCATCAGGATTTATTCATTATAAGTGTACTGTAATAACCTTGAAGGCTATATATCAGAATTTACAGGAATCACCAAGAACTGCAAACAAGGCAGGTGTCGTCTATTTAGATTCCACAAAAGTATTTGAATGGTTTAGAGTTGGAATACCGTATTTTCCGGACTTAAGCGCACTTAAAATCCTGGATTTCCTTGGAATCCAAAGTGCGCCTTATAGTCCGGTGCGCCCATGTATGGCACAGGGCAGCGGACCATACTTACATAGGTCCCCTCTACCGGGGGACCTATGTAAGTTGGTCCGCTACCCTCCTCCACCTCCCCTCACCTTCCCCACTCACCTTCCCACCTTCCCTGCGTCGCTCTCTTCTCGTCGGTGTCTCCGCTCCGCCCCCGGACCCTCCGCCACCACGCCCCTTGACCCTGCGCCTTATAGTCCGATGCGCCTTATATATGGATTATTACAATATATAAGGTGCATCGGACTAATGCGCCTTTATATTCGGTGCGCCTAATGGCCCGAAAATACGTATTATGGGCCATACTAAAGTATTGGACAGAAATTTTATCAGATGGGTTCAACTTTTTTATCTGGCACCAGTAGCAAGTTCGCAAATGGAATGAGGTCTGAGATATTCCATTTCGCCAGAACTGCTCTCTGCTTGGCTAGGACCTAGGTGTGGAAAAGCTGGCCAGGGGCCAGGCCAGACACATGAAATTTCTTATTTCGCTACTGTACAGCACTTTATTGGATGAATGTTAGGTTATCGATGATGAAGGTTTGTAGGAAGTGGGAACTGAGGTCGGTGATCCCATGAAAAATGGGGTTGTTGCAAAAGCATCTCCAGAGTTTGTTTTTAAGTGTCGGCCAGAGACAATCCAAACAATTTCTACATTGGACTTACAGGACACTGTTTGTGGCAAATGGGGTATGGAGGATGCTTGTTTGTCTAAAAGGGAACCTGTCACCAGGAGACCCATTTTAAGCACTCCCCCAGTCCTCACAGAGCATAGTACATCACTGGCAAAGTGGTTTTGTATTAAAATTGGTTTTTACAGAAAAAAGATATGTTATAGATTGTACCTTTCATTAGCATCTGCTGTGTGACTAGCGTTGCCTTTTGGGGAGGGTCTGGAAAGGAGCAGTTCCCCCCACCCTTGGGAACAGTCTCCATGTGACCTTTTCAAATATATGAAAACACCCTCACTGGGCTTAGCGACGCCCCCTGCTCCTCTACAGCCAATCCCCAGTGTGGGAGTTATTCATATTTTTGAAAAGGTCACATGTTTCCCAAGGGGTGGGGGGAACTGCTCCTTTCCAGCCACTCCCAGTGGACGACTGCCTGTCCACAGCAGATGCTAATGAAGGTACAATATAACATATCTTTTTTTCTGTAAAACCAATTTTTTATACAAAAACACTTTGACAGTGTATGTACTATGCTCTGGGGGGGGGGGGGGGTGCTAAAAATGGGTCTCCTGGTGACAGGTTCCCTTTAAGTGTGAGACTGATAGGGAAGATAGTATGCATGTGTTCTGGGCTTGTCACGCATTGGCATGTGGGGAGGGGGAAGTGATTTGATTGATAAACAATGTGGGAGATTTATTAATTTGTCTATGACAGAAGGGTTTTAGACAGTTTTCTGGCACTCCTATGACTAGCTTGACAAAAGGGGACAGTGCAAAAGGTGCGTGCAAGCCAACTAAGCCAAGTAAGCCAACTAATAGGAGGTGCAGAGTATGACTAGACAGTCTTATACTGCATCATTCATCATTAGACACTTCAATGAATCTGGTACAGAATAAGACTGTCTAGTCCAACTCTGCATTGTCTAACTTTAGGAAACTTTTTATAAATCTGCTCCATTGTGTTTGATGTCAGGATCCCGAGGAAACCAAAGGTTGTGTGTAAGGAAAAGATTGGCAATTGTAAAAGTTCTGTATTAGATGAAACAATTATAGTTAAACATTGGTTGGACTACTGCCCACCAGCAAAGGACGCGTCAGAAGAAGTAGTGAGTGGCAAAACCCATGTGAGACTGGCCTCCTAATCATTACTTTTATATGCCCATTTTTACATTTATGTTTGTGAGTATATTTTATATAGAATAAACCGTGACTATCCAATACATACTACGCTATCGATGTGCAAATCTTTTCCAGCGACCCACCACAAGTTGTAGTGGGAACTAAGGAGAATAAAACATAGCTGTGATGTCTGAATAGTGGCTTATTCTCATCAGAGGATACGTTTTTTGTGTGAGCACATTTGAATGTCCTTTGCCCTGGATGAGAAAAACTGGTGAAATTATACATAAAGAAAAAGACTAAACAGACGTGGCAAGTTACAGGTTTTAAAATGCACCTAAAAAGTTGCAAAAGTTTTAAAATTGAGCAAACTCAAAACCAAAAAAAGCATGTTCTTATGTAATGCAGACAGAGCAACAGACAACTTTAACCCCTTAACGCTCTACGGCACAGAGATACAGGGAATGTATGAAGAGGGCTCACGGGCTGAGTCCTCTTCATACAAAGGTGGGGGTTGTTGCAAATTGCAACAAACCCCCACCGCTAATAACTACCGCTACCCCACCCACGCTAAAGGCTATTAACCCTTTTATTGCCGCCGGCAAAGTCGCCGGCGGCATTTAAAAGACGCCCCGAACGTCATCAGGGGGGGGGGGGGGGCATCGGTTGCCATGGTAGCCTCGGTCTCTTCTTGACCCGAGGCTATCTGGCTTCTGCAGATTCGTACAATGAGCCAGTGGCTCATTGTATGAATGAGCTGCAAAAGCCATATATTGCAATACAGAAGTATTGCAGTAATGGTAGGAACGATCTGACCATAGGGTTAATGTACCCTAGATGGTCTACGAATTAGTGAAAAAAAAAAGTTTAAAAAAAAAAAAAAAAAATGTATAAAATATAAAAAATTCAATCACTCACATAAAAATCACAGACATTAGTTCGCCGCGTCCAAAATGCCCGATCAATTATAAAAAACGGTTACGGCCGGCGGTGCCTCCGAGCGGGAAAGTAAAATTTGTTACGCACAAAATAAGCCCTCACACAGCTCTGTACACGTAAAAATGAAAAAGTTATGGATTTTTGAAGGTGGAGAGCGAGAAATGGCGAAAAAACCCTGCGTCCTTAAGGGGTTAAAAAGAGAAGGCTGAAATATAACAATACATTCAACACATAGAGTCCAAAATGGCTTCAGCAGAAAAGCCCCCATTACATTAAAGGAAAATGCCCATGAAAGAAAGTTCTCAATTATTAATCCCCTAGTCATGTTTATACAATAAAGATCCTTTTTCACACCCTTAACCCCTTAAGGACGTAGCCATTTTACAGCCTAAGGCTCAGCCCCATTTTTTGGATTCTGACTTGCGTCTCTTTATAAGGTTATAACTTTTGAACACTGTTACTTATCAAAGCGATGAATGAAATTTTACATATTTAGCATCAAAACCCCCTATATAATCAACCCATTTTTAAATCTGCACCCCTCAAACTATCAGAAACAGCTTTTAGGAAGATTGTTAACCCCTTGAGATCTTCATAGTAATAGAATCAAAATGGAGGTGAAATTTAGAATGGTCAAATTGTGTCGGTTATTCGTTCATTTAGCCCTAAAATTACACATTTCCAAAAGATAAAAAGAGAAAACCCACCATACAATTTGTTCTGCAATTTCTCCCAAGTACAGAGACCCCACAAAATATTCTTTGTTTTATGGGTGCACAGCGAGGCACAGAAGGGAAGGAGCGCCCTGCAGCTGCCAGGATTTTAGTTTCCTCTTTGGCCCCTTTTGTAGGCTAAAAAATTTTCGCTTTTTCATTATGGGGGCCATGTGACGGCTTTATTTTTGCGGGATGAGATGCTTTTTCCAGTGTTGCCATTTTGGGGTTGGTATCACCCATTGTTGAAAATTTAGGAACTCGTTTTGAGGGCAGGAGTAGAAAAGCATCAATTCTGTACTGGATTTTTTTTTTTTTTTT
>CM033644.1:91880239-92134583 GCA_019512145.1 Engystomops pustulosus
CCCTATATAATCAACCCATTTTTAAATCTGCACCCCTCAAACTATCAGAAACAGCTTTTAGGAAGATTGTTAACCCCTTGAGATCTTCATAGTAATAGAATCAAAATGGAGGTGAAATTTAGAATGGTCAAATTGTGTCGGTTATTCGTTCATTTAGCCCTAAAATTACACATTTCCAAAAGATAAAAAGAGAAAACCCACCATACAATTTGTTCAGCAATTTCTCCCAAGTACAGAGACCCCACAAAATATTCCTTGTTTTATGGGTGCACAGCGAGGCACAGAAGGGAAGGAGCGCCCTGCAGCTGCCAGGATTTTAGTTTCCTCTTTGGCCCCTTTTGTAGGCTAAAAATTTTTTGCTTTTTCATTATGGGGGCCATGTGACGGCTTTATTTTTGCGGGATGAGATGCTTTTTCCAGTGTTGCCATTTTGCGGTTGGTATCACCTAGTGTTGAAAATTTAGGAACTCGTTTTTGAGGGTATGAGTAGAAAAGCATCAATTCTGTACTGGATTTTTTTTTTTGTTTTTTATGTTCACCGTTTAGCCTAATAAACGTCTTTATTCTATGGGTCGATAAGATTACGGGGATACCAGACTTGAATATATTTTCTCACATTTTACTAAATTTGTCAAATAAAACCGTAATGTGGGGAAAAATCTATCATTTTTGCATTGCCATCTTCCAAGTGGCATAACATTTTTACTTTTTGGGCTACGGAGCTAGTTGATGGCTTGATTTTTGCGGGACATGTTGTACTTGGCCACCGGGGTACATTATGAGTACATATGTTTCTTTGATCACTTTTATTGCATTTTTTGAGAGTGAAATAGGTAAAAATGATCATTGTTTGGTGGGGTTTTTTTTTTTTAACGGCGTTCATCGTACGGGTTCATAATGATTTACTTTTATTCTACGGGTTGTTAGGATGCGGTGTGATAATATATATATATATATATTTTATTTTATTTTTTTTATTTATTTTTTTTTTGATTTATTACTTTATTTTTTATTGAATAACATGTTTTTTAACTTTTCACTTTTTCCACCATGGGACATGAACAAGCAATCATCTGATTGCTTGTTCATGATAATACCCTTCAATAATAATGTATTTCAGGGTATTAGCAGTGTCAGCCGATGCACATGCAGGCACCGATCGGACCCCAGAGATGCCATAGCAATGATCGGCGCCCCCCCCCCCCAAAACAGGTGTTACACTGGGGTGCTGGCTACACTGGGGTGTTTCCCGTTGCCGGTTCAGCTCCGATCAAGAGCCGAGCCGGCATCAGCTCAGTGGCGGATATATCCGCCACTGAGCGCTAAGTCACTGCGCTAAGGGGTTAAGTTACAATTTTACTTCGTTTTATTGCTGTTTTAGCTTCTATAACCCAGTGATGGTTGGTGTAAGATTCCAGAGTGGGGGGGGGGGGGGGGGGAGAACTCTCTAAGCAGACACTTCATGATTCCTCTGTGCTAGGAGATGCTGTGTGCTGACAATGTGCTTAGATTATCAGGGTACAGGGTTTAACTAAATTTTTATAAAATTTATGAACATTCACTAGTAACTGATAGATAGAAAAAGAGATGGACATAAATGACAATGACACTCTAAGCTCTGCTACATCTCAGCTATAACACACACAGTCAGCAATGCTAAACTGCAAAGCTATAAAGATCTTATCTTATTTGTAGTTTGCAGAGAAGGTCTTTGCATGCTGTTTGCTGGCAGGAAGTGTCTGTGTGTGAGCTCCTATTGTAATGGAGGGGGGAGTGGCAAACAGCACACTGCATTGTGCAAACAAAAGAAGCTATTCACGAGTCCGACTACATTCAGAAGATTTACGGTCGGATCCCGGGGCAACCAAAATTGTGTACACCAAGATTGATGGAAACAGGTTGGAATTATATCTGTGAAATGCTATTTTTGTTATCCTGTGTATATTTAAGAATCTTGTCTTCGTGGGAATACCCCTTTATGTGAAAATAGAGAAGAAAATAAAACTTAAAGTCAGTGCAATTTTAATGGTACATGTAAATATTTCCTTTTAAATACCAGAGGGAAGCTGCATTACACATTTGCAATATTAGCACAACCTGGTGGATATATCCGATAATCAGCATGTATGCCAAATAGTTTACTTACAAAGTGCTGTTTGAGCTTAGGCATAAATTTCTTCATTATTTTATCATGATGTTCCTGAAATCTTAATAGCTTTGGAAAACCTGGGACAAAAAATCCTTCAAAAGAAAAGGCAAGAATGTTAAATAATAATATGCAGTGTATAATAACAATGGAAAATATGGATTGTTTAACACAAAAAACATGGCCGTCCTCTTGTTTTGTGCAACAGGGTGCTGCTGGCTGCAGTGGTGGGGGGCCCCATAATAGAACAACCAACATTAAGTGCTGTCCCAACATTCAGTATTCGGCAGAACATGCGGTTTGTACATGAATACTGTGGCTGCAAGTGTTCCAAGTATCATTTTTATCAACATCCAAACACAACTGACTGCTATAGCACCACCTTCCATGAGCCTCAACAATGCACCCTGGGAAAGCAATCAGATTTATTTAATTCCAAAAGCTAGAAGTCAGTGCAGTGTGTTGGCTTGGCAATTCTGTTAAGTGGGGAATGTGGGTTTTCCTTTCTCTCCCACAATTTAAAGAGAAGGGAGAGGGAGTACGAAAATAAAAAAAATTGTACACACAGCACCATCTACCATAAGGTCAATCCCGGTCACAAAAGCAGAGGTGCACCCAAACAACAAAGTTTAAAAACCTGAACAATACTTACCATGCAATGTATGTTTAGACCCAGAAAAAAGTTTTACAAGGGCCCAAAAGGCATCTTCTTCATTCATGTACATGAGTAGTAAAGCAGTAATTTGACTCATACCCTGACAGTATCCAACCTCCTGAACAAGGGCATAAAAATAATAAAATTAAATACAAAAAAACAAAACAAAAAACAACCAGTTACAAATCAAATCATTCATTGCAGATGTTTTCAAATGGCAACTGTTTACAATAATGGACAGTTCACATAATATTACAGCACTAAACATACATTAGGCACATATAGCAAGAATAAAATTGTGACAAACTGGAATTTAACAGTAAAATCTAAAAGAGGGCGGGCACTCTTTATCATGGAAACATACAGTCTGGAATCAAGTGCTGGGTATTTAGCAAAAATGACAACCGTTTTACTGATTGTCATTATAGAGTATAGTAAATTTTCTAATACCCTTTAAGGAAACTATTGTTAAGTTGATCAATTTTGTAAACTGCTTATACAACTGCCCCCAACACAGGCACTGAAGCTATTCAGGCTTTCAACACATTGCCAGGTTCGGAGGGTTAACAAGTCTAGTGTTGACACCATGCAGAACCTTTGCCAAGAGATTTCTTGCATACACTTAAATACCATCTGGTTGTACAGAGATCTAGCATGTGCAGCCCTCCCCGAGCAGTGTGAATTCTGTGCGTATTGTGACCAACATGATAATTACACACAGATGTTCCTGTAGAAGAGATGGCGAGACCACTGATACCAGCACAGAAGAAAGAACCTGCAAGACCTTCCATGCCCAGGTAGTGCCATCTATATATAGAGGCGTCATGTTGGGCGATTAGAAAAATTATCAGAACCTTCCACCCCTGCCACCTGTTCCGATTCCTCAATATGTGAGCAGATTTTCCATCGAGCACCTTCTGTGCTTTAGCTATAATTTAATGCAGATGAACTGGGGTATTCATCACTCTGTACAATTAGGCCTCTTGAAATTGCACATTATTTCCATAAAAACACCAGAGAATCAATGATAAAACATCAGGTTCTGCACTGAGAAAATGCTTTATTCTCATCATTTCTATTTGAGAAAGAAAAGGATAGAATGCTAAAAAGCACAAAGAAAAAAAAAATCTATTAAAAGACAAAAAGTGATCAAACAGATGACGCCAGGAGATCTACATAAAACAAATATATACTATACATTGTATGTCATCATGTTAAACATGTGTTGGGTGTTTGGGCCATCAATCACCATGGTAATCAGATTGTCTACCTTGGAAGTACTCCCTGCACTATGGTAAAGACAAAATACTGGCAAAGGGAGTACAATTTATCTCAATTTCATGAAGTAATTGAAACTGATGCCAAATCAGGAGTCAACCTCACAGGGTGGGCGAGAGCATAACAAGTAAATGGCTCATAATGTACGACATGACCAGCACGATGGACACACTGCTCATTAACATATGACAATATTGTAGCAGCTAAGAAATGTACACAACAGCTACTGATTTAGGATTTTGTGTACTGGCGAGAATAGCGCTCTACATACAGCAATTCCCACTAAGCAGAGCACTCTCTGGTCAAGGACACATCCCATCCACGTGCTGTAAAAACAAATATTGAACTCGGATGAGGAGTTGCTTATTAATTTTTTGCTGCAGTCTGTGCTACCTTTTCAAGACCGAATCTCCCATGTTAATTATTTAGAGGTGCTACTATTGGAAACACTCTTGCATTATGATCATATTTATTATAGAACTGAAGGTATGCCTCAATTAGAGAAAATCTGTCATCAGTTTTGAGCATGTTAAATAGCAGATGATGTGAGGTAATTCTGGAGAGCAGTGTAACAATACTTCTGTATGTGTTGTAGTAGTAGGATTATTAAAAATGCATTTATATTTCTAGATTGTAGCAGGATTTGGAGCAATGTGGTGCACTGGTGTTTAAGAGCTTTTCACTCAACGCAGCACAGCATTCCTCTCTGAGTAACTGCTGTAGCACTGACTCAGATTGCAGGGGCAGTGCTGCTTCGAAAACAGCTACAATGCTCAAACATAAATGCAATTTGCACAGTCCTGCTGCTACTAACACACACACAGGTATGACTCTATGGCAATCCTGGGCTGCTACCTTAGACTGTCTATAGCTGTGTCAAAATCTGCTGATTGAAATTTATCTAGTGATGAAAATACTCAAAAGTAAACTACACAACATAACAACCACAAAACCGTGCAGTTATGTGCCATGATCCGTTATGGTAAAGTAGATCGTATATGGTATAGCTATAAGATAAACACTGATCCAACAGAATGTGGTATCAGAGGACAGACATTGCATAATTGGAGGTGCATCCATTTTCATGGGTTGTCAAAATCACATCAACATGACTGGCCGTTCAAGGTGGACAATAAAAATCAATAAATCTTGAAAGGCAATTTGGAAAAAATAATTTTGAACTTTTACAGTAACCACTTACCGTGTTATACAATGAATATGCCGCCAACACATGAAATAAAGCTTGTTGTCTGCGGGGGGAAAGAGAAAGAAATTTTAAGCAATACATCATTCAGGCAGCTTTAAAAGACATTTCATAAATTCAATCTAATTGGAACTTATACGTAAAAAGCCATTTGTGGCGCTCAAGAGCCTGAAAGGAACAAAAAAAAAAAAAATCAATAATGAGAAGTAGTGACAGTGCAGTTCAATAGAGTTTAGCCTGGAAAACATCCAGTGGTTGTTCTTCTGCCACATAGAACTTCATTATGATAAGTGGCTCTATGATGATCACAAGCAATACACATTGCAATAACATTCAAGTCAACCAATTCATTTGAAGAGCATTTGCCATTATGGATAAAATCTTATATTGTGGGCTTCTTATACCTGGCACTGACAAAGCAAGCCTAGTTTTACAGGCATGGTCCATAAATATGTCCGTATAAACAGTGATCAGAGAAGTCTTCAGGTTAAAGTCGATTTAAAATCTGCAGCAAATACATGAAGGTTCTATGTGACATTAAAGGGAATGATTCACTATAAGATAAAAAAAAAAAAAACCTAGGACGCTAAAAAAAAAAAAAAAAAAAATTCATCATCTTCTGTTCAACAACTTTTTTTTTAAAAGATATTATATATCTAGGAGCCTATTTACATATAACAACAATTTATACTTTTTTTTTCTCATAACATACGAGTATAGCATACTTTAACTTGATAATATAATTAATAACTTTTTTTATAGAGTTATCAGACAAATAACTAGAAATGTGAAAAAAAAATGTTGTAATTTTTCCTATTAAAGTTTTTAATAAGCGGTAAAAATGTATTAATCTACAAAATATGTTATAAATATGTACAGTGTCAATACAATATAAAAGCAGAGATTATCCTTTTTAATGAGACACCATGGGGCATCTGCAAATAGTATTCCGACCCCTCTAAACTTTTTTGATCTTACCAATTGGTTGCAATCAAACTGTCCAGCTACTCCACGCTCCAGTAGCCGCTCTAGAAAATGTATATATCAGGGTATTAAATAATTTTTAAAAGATAGCAGGGACATGAGGATTAGCTCTAAAAAGTGTTATCCTCACTTCCCATACATCCACCTACCACCCGTTATACCTTTATAGATAGAATTGTGGTGGTAGGTTGCCTTTAAACAAGAAAAACTGAAATATCACATGGTTATAAGTATTCAGACGCTTTGCTCAGTATTGAGTAGAAGCAGCTTTTGAGCTAGTACAGCCATGAGTCTTCTTGGGAATGATGCAACAAGTATTTCACACCTGGATTTGGGTATCCTCTACTATTCTTCCTTGAAGATCCTCTCCAGTTCCCTCAGGTTGGAGGGTGAACGTTGGTGCGAATTTTCACGTCTTTACAGAGATGCTCAATTAGGTCTAGGTCACTGTTCTGGCTGGGCCAGTCAAAAATGATCACAGAATTGTTCTGAAGTGGCTGCTTTATTATATTAGCTGTGTGCTTAGGGTCATTGTCTTGTTAGAACCTGCAGCCCAGTCTAAGCTCAAGAGCACTCTGGAAGAGGATCCAGGAAATCTCAGCACTTAACTGCATTCATCTTTCCTTCAATTGCAACCTGTCCCTTCAGTTGATAAACACCCCCATGACATGATGCTGCCACCACCATGTATCACTGTTCGGATTGTATTTGGCAGATGATGACTGTTCCTGGTTCTCTCCACACATACCACTAAGATTCGACACTAAAAATTTTAAATCTTCATCTCATTAGACCAGAGAATCTTATTTTTCCTAGTTTTGAAGCACTTTATGTGTTAATTTTGCAAACTGTATGCGGCTTTCATATGACATGAATTGAGGAGAGGCTTCCATCGGCAACGGCTGGTGGAGGGCTGCAATAAAAGATTACTTTTTGGGACTTACTCATCTCCCTACTGCATCTCTGGAGCTCAGTCACATTGTTCTTACGGTTCTTATTTACCTTACTAACCAAGGTTCTTCTTCCATGATTGATTAGTTTTGCTAGATGGTCAGGTCGAGGAAGAGTTGTGATCATCCCAAACTTCATCCATTTAAAGGGGTTGTCCACTTTAAAACACATTTCAGCAAATAATTTTGTTTGTGTAATAAAAAGTTATAAAATTTTCCAATATACAGTGCCTACAAGTAGTATTCAACCCCCTGCAGATTTAGCAGGTTTGATAAGAAGCAAATAAGTTAGAGCCTTCAAACTTCAAACAAGAGCAGGGTTTATTAACAGATGCATAAATCTTACAAACCAAAAAGTTATGTTGCTCAGTTAAATTTTAATACATTTTAAACATAAAAGTATGGTTCAATTATTATTCAACCCGTTAAACCACCAGAATTCTGTTTGGTTCCCCTAAAGTATTAAGAAGTAGTTCATGCACAAAGAACAATGAGCTTCACATGTTTGGATTAATTATCTGTTTTTCCAGTCTTTTCTGACTATTTAAGACCCTCCCCAAACTATGGAACTACTGTTAGCCTTCCACGTCCTGGACAGCCTTTGAAAGTTTCCTCCCGTGCCGAGACCAGGCTTGTCCGAAGAGTCAAGGCTAACCCAAGGACAACAAGGAAGGAGCTCCGGGAAGATCTCATGGCAGAGAGGACATTGGTTTCAGTCAATACCATAAGTAACGTACTCCACCGCAATGGTCTCCGTTCCAGACGAGCACGTAAGGTACCTTTACTTTCAAAGCGTCATGTCGTTTACAGTTTGCTCATGATCACTTGGAGGACTCTGAGACAGACTGGTTCAAGGTTCTCTGGTCTGATGAGACCAAGATCGAGATCTTTGGTGCCAACCACACACGTGACGTTTGGAGACTGGATGGCACTGCATACGACCCCAAGAATACCATCCCTACAGTAAAGCATGGTGGTGGCAGCATCATGCTGTGGGGCTGCTTCTCAACCAAAGGGCCTGGCCATCTGGTCCGCATCCATGGGAAGATGGATAGCACGGCCTACTTGGAGATTTTGGCCAAGAACCTCCGCTCCTCCATCAAGGATCTTAAGATGCGCCTGGTTGGGCAGCATGTTCATGGGGAGTTTATCAACTAAGGGACAGGTGTTGCAATTGAAGGAAAGATGAATGCAGTTAAGTGCTGAGATTTCCTGGATCCCTTTCCAGAGTCTCTTGAGCTTAGACTGGGCTGCAGGTTCTAACAAGACAATGACCCTAAGCACACGCTAATATAATAAAGCAGCCACTTCAGAACAATTCTGTGATCATTTTTGACTGGCCCAGCCAACAGTGACCTGACCTAATTGAGCAATCTCTGTAAAGACGTGAAAATTCGCACCAAGTTCCCCTCCAACCTTGAGGGAACTGAGAGAGCTTCAATGGAAGAATAGTAGAGGATCCCCAAATCCAGGTGTGAAATACTTGTTGCATCATCCCAAGAAGACTCATGGCTGTACCAGCTCAAAAGCTTGCTTCTACTCAATACCTGCAAAGCGTCTGAATACTTATAACCATGTGATTTCAGTTTTTCTTTTTTAAAAGGAACCATACCACCACAATTCTATCTATAAATGGTAAAACGGGTGGTAGGTGGATGTAGGGTGGGAGATACACTTTTAGAGCTAATCCTCATGTCCCTGCTATCTTTAAAAATTATTAATCCCTGATATATACATTTTCTAAGCGGCTACTGAGCGTGGGTAACTGACAGTTTTGATTGCAACCAATTGGTAAGATCAAAAATTTAGAGGTGGTCGGAATACTATTTGCAGATGCCCCATGGTGTCTCATAAAAGGATAATCTCTATCTCTGCTTTTATATTGTGTTGACATATATTTATAAATATTTTGTAGATTAATACATTTTAAACCGCTTATTAAAAACTTTAATAGGAAAATTACAAAAATTTTTTTCACATTTCTAGTTATTTGTCTGATAACTCTATAAAAAAATTATTAATTATATTATCAAGTTAAAGATGCTATACAGTCCCCCGGTTACATAGGTTAAGTTTGTTTTTAGTTATTGTTGTTTAAGTCAACTGTTATTTTAATTTTGTAGATCCAGACAAAAAAAATGCCCATTGACCATTGATTTACTTTTTTCTCATGGACCAAGATATCATAAGGTCATTACACACTTACAGCTGATTATTGCAGTCGGGATATGTAAGCTTAAAGTTTCCCAGAAGTAGAGTCTTCTAACATGGTTTCTTAAGTTCCTATTAGGCCTGCCTGTACTATGTATGAAATAATTGTTTGTTATTTGTAATCGGCTCCTAATATAATATCTTGCAAAAAAGTTGTGACAGAATGTGATGATTTTTTTTTTTTTTAGCGTCCTAGGTTTTTTTTTTATCTTAGAACTATCCCTTAATGCACATAGAAGCTTCATGTATTGCTGCAGATTTAATCACGTTAACTGAGACTTCTCTGATCTGTTTATACAGCCATATTTATGGACCATGCCTGTAAACTGGCTTGCTTTGTCGTGCCAGGTATAGAAGCCAATATAAGATTTTATCCATAATGGCAAATGCTCTTCAAATGAATGGTTGACTTGAATGTTATTGCAATGTGTATTGCTTGATCATCATAGAGCCACTTATCATAAGAAGTTCATGTGGCAGAAGAACAACCACTGGATGTTTTCCAGGCTAACTCTATTGAACTCACTGTCACTACTTCTCATTATTGATTTTTTTTTGTTGCCTTCAGGCTCTTGAGCGCCACAATTGGCTTTTTACGTATAAGTTCCAATTAGATTGAATTTATGAAATGTCTTTAAAGCTGCCTGAATGATGTATTCTGTAAAATTTTTTCTCTTTCCCCCGCAGCCAACAAGCTTTATTTCATGTGTTGGCGCATATTCATTGTAAACACGGTAAGTGGTTACGTAAAGTTCAAAATTATTTTTCAAATTGCCTTTCAGATTTATTGATTTTTATTGTCCACCTTGAACGGCCAGTCATGTTGATGTGATTTTGACAACCCATGAAAATGATGCACCTCCAATTTGCAATGTCTGTCCTCTGATACCACATCTGTTGGATCAGTGTTTATCTTATAGCTATACCATATACGATCTACTTTCCATACGGATCATGGCACATAACTGCACGGTTTTGTGGTTGTTATGTTGTGTAGTTTACTTTTGAGTATTTCATCACTAGATAAATTCAATCAGCAGATTTTGAACACCTATAGACAGTCTAAGGTAGCACCCAGGATTGCCATGAGTCATACCTGTGTGTGTGTGTGTAGCAGCAGGACTGTGCAAATTGCATTTATGTTTGAGCATTGTAGCTGTTTTCGAAGCACACTGCCCCTGCTCGGAGTCAGTGCTACAGCAGTTACTCAGAGGGGAATTCTGTGCTGCGTTGAGTGAAAAGCTCTTAAACACCATGCAACCACATTTCTGCTCCAAATCCTGCTACAATGTACACTCTGCACCCCATCTTGACAGAAATAACAAATGTAGATATTTTTGGTAATTTATTAAACAAGAAAAACTGAACTGTCGCATGGTCATCAGTATTCAGAACCATGGGGTGCAGTCTCAATTTGTGTCTTACACATGTGTTAAAAACACTTTCCACCAGCTGTAGAGAGCTTTGCCTAATTAAACAGCTGTTTACACTTGCATTTACAAAACGCTAATGTTAACACTTGTGTTAATGCATGCATTATGTAAACGCGAATGTTAACAGCTGTTTAATTAGGCAAATCTCTCTCCAGCTGGTTGAATGCGTTTTTAAACTCATGCGTTGGACGCAACATGTGACTGCTGTGGCACTCATATTTAACTCACACACTGTCCATTTCCTTGCGATGGTTCTATTCCTTCATTGGAGTCCAGCTGTGTTTAATTAAACTGATAGGATTTATATAGACAGGTTTGTCTTTCCTAATTAAGACCTCACAGTGCATGTCAGAGCACAGAACTGCCCAAGGAGCTCATAGACAGAATTGTAGCAAGGCACAGATCTGGCCAAGGTTACAAAAGAATTTCTGCAGAAGTCAAGATTCCATAATCCTTGTAAACTTTAAGTACATTGCAGCAAACTATAATACATGTGCAATGAAAAGATACATTTTACAATATACATTCTGTATCGATTCTTCACTGTTTGGTATATCTCTGCTTGCTGTCTTCTTGCTGTCATGCAATAGGAAGCTTCATTATTCATAAACACCGGTCCATAGTCATGTTATGTCACCCAGATGCTTGTGATGAGTCGAGCACCTGTGTTACATCACATGACCAGGGAATAGTGTTTGTTTACTTCCTGTAGATAATGAAGCTTCCTGTTACAGAACAACAAACAAAGACCTAGAAAACTGTACAGAATTGATGCAGAAAGTATATTGGAAAATTTTATAACTTTTTATTACAGGAACAAAATTATTTGCTGAAATGTGTTTTAAAGTGGACAACCCCTTTAAATGGATGAAGTTTGGGATGATCACAACTCTTCCTCGACCAGACCATCTAGAAAAACTAATCAATCATGGAAGAAGAACCTTGGTTAGTAAGGTAAATAAGAACCGCAAGAACAATGTGACTGAGCTCCAGAGATGCAGTAGGGAGATGAGCAAGTCCCAAAAAGTCATCTTTTATTGCAGCCCTCCACCAGCCGTTGTCGATGGAAGCCTCTCCTCAATTCATGTCATAGGAAAGCCGCATACAGTTTGCAAAATTAACACATAAAGGGCTCCAAAACTAGGAAAAATAAGATTGAAAATTTTAGTGTCGAATCTTAGTGGTATGTGTGGAGAGAACCAGGAACAGCTCATCATCTGCCAAATACAATCCGAACAGTGATACATGGTGGTGGCAGTCGTCTTTCACCTTGCCCTTCAACCTTCCAACAGACAACGACCCAAAGCACACAGCCAAGAAACCAAGGCCTGGTTCAGAGGGAAAAAAAATCAAGGTGTTTGCGTTGCGCCTAGTCATCTCCTGACCTAACCCAATTGAAAGTTGTGGAAGGATCTCAGATAAATCCACATGAGACACCCAAAGAACTAGATAACTTGGAGAAATCTGCAGAGGAGTGGGCCAAGATACTCCAGAGACCGTGCCGGCCCCTGATCAGGTCTTATAAGAACGATTATTAGCTGTAATTGCAACCAGGGTTATTCCACAAAATATAAACCTAGGGGTTGAATAATAATTGGAACCATACTTTATTTTTAAAATTATTAAATTTAACTGAGCAACATAACTTTTTGGTTTGTAAGATTTTGCATCTGTTAATAAATCCTGCTCTTGTTTGAAGTTTGAAGGCTCTAACTTATTGCTTCTATCAAACCTGCTAAATCGGCAGGGGGTTGAATACTACTTGTAGGCACTGTACTTTCTGCATCAATTCATCACAAGCATCTGGGTGACATCACATGACTATGGACCGGTGTTTATGAATAATTAAGCTTCCTATTGCAGGACGCAAAGAAACAGCAAGCAGATAACCAAACAGTGAAGAATCGATACAGAATGTATATTGTAAAATGTATCTTTTCATTGCACAAGTATTAATGTTGCTGCAATGTACTTAAAGTTTACAAGGATTATGGAATCTTGACTTCTGCAGAAATTCTTTTGTAACCTGGGCCAGATCTGTGCTTGCTACAATTCTGTCTATGAGCTCCTTGGGCAGTTCGTGCTCTGACATGCACTGTGAGGTCTTAATTAGAAAGACAAACCTGTCTATATAAATCCTATCAGTTTAATTAAACACAGCTGGACCCAATGAAGGAATAGAACCATCGCAAGGAAATGGACAGTGTGTGGTTAAATATGAGTGCCACAGCAGTCACATGTTGCGTCCACCGCATGAGTTTAAAACCGCATTCAACCAGCTGGAGAGAGAGTTTGCCTAATTTAAACAGCTGTTAACATTCGCGTTTACATAAGGCATGCATTAACACAAGTGTTTAACATTAGCTTTTTGTAAATGCAAGTGTAAAGAGCTGTTTAATTAGGCAATCTCTCTACAGCTAGTGGAAAGTGTTTTTAACACATGTGTAAACACAAATTGAGACTGCACCCCATGGTTCTGAATACTGATGACCAGGCGACAGTTCATTTTTCTTTTTGTAATACCAAAATATCTACATTGTTATTTCTGTCAAGATGGGGTGCAGAGTGTACAATATGAACAAAAAAAAAGAACTTTTGATCTTTCCAAGTGCTGCAAGGGGAACAACGATAAAAAGATTTAAAGGGGTCTGACACTTTCCGTATCCACTGTATTAGCCATATGGCCGTCATGCAAATATTGACTTGCTACTGCCTTACAATGTATTGATTGAATAAAGACACTACAAACATTTGAGGCTGTCCTTTGAGCCATCACCAGCGTACATTACTATACACGTTACTATGCACCATCAAATATTGGCTGCTGTTTATAGATTGTAATTTCACATGATCAACAATTCCTGGGGTTTTAAATGTTACTTGTTGCGTTTTAAATGGATGTACAAACCACTGCCCAATTATAAACAGTCTCTTGAAGAAAATTTACATGGTTATAAAGGACAAACCATATGTCACACATGCATTTTCAGTTTTAACGTTACGTTCGTTCAGATCTTGTGTTTTTGAGATTTGGCAATATTGGGAAGACCAAGAGTAGCAATATCACCAAAGTCCTCAGTAAAAGCCAGGAGTATCTAACAGAGCCAAAGAAATGACAATTTGGCTTATCCCACAATCACAATTAGCTGCCAGTGATTACTGCAGTATTACAAAGTGAATAGAGATGTAGATATAGCTATACACACTTTACACCATATCGATCTCTGAACATTAGTGGTCTCGAAATGTACGATTCACATCCAGATCATCTGTCGAATATCAGGTGATGAATTCTAGCTTTTGTTCAGAACAAAAAAACAAAAACGTGGAGCATATTTAAGATATCATTAAATATCACACGTAGTATATAGGCTGCGCCCCCGCCCCCCAAGTATATATGGCTGCAGTCTGCAGCCCCTGCCCCCCCCCCCAAGTATATAGGCTGCAGCTGCAGCCCCTCCCCCCCCCCCAAGTATAATAGGCTGCAGCTGCAGCCCTTCCCCCCCCCAATATATCGGCTGCAGCCCCTGCCCCCCCCCCCCAAGTATATAGGCTCAGCCCCTGCCCCCCCCCCCAAGTATATAGGCTGCAGCTGCAGCCCTCCCCCCCCCCAAGATATAGGCCTGCACTGCCGCCCCTTCCCCCCCCCCCCATATTAGTCTGGCACCCCCCCCCCCCATATATAGGCTGCAGCCCTGCCCCCCCAATATTAGACTGCAGCCCCTCCCCCACCATCTCTGACTGCAGCCCTCCCCCACCGATATAGGCTGCAGCCTCTGCCCTTCCCCCCCCAGTATATAGGCTGCAGCCTCTGCCCTTCCCCCCCAGTATATAGGCGGCAGCCTCTGCCCCCCAATAAAGCCTGTAGGAAAAAAATAAATGTGTACTCCCCTTACAACGCGCCTCCTCCAACCATCCAAGGCAGGTCCTCTACTATCCACCATGCTCCGCATCAGCTCGTGTCCCCGACGGTCTGCGAGGCACCATGACGTCAGCTCCTCGCTGACATCACAGAGTATGATGGATAGAAGAGGACCTGCTAGGGGCGTCAGAAGAAGAGTACACTTTAGTGTTTTTTTTTCTTGACCGAGTAAAGCCAAGTTAGGTTTTTCAGCAAATTTTTTTTTGTGCTGAAAAAACATGTCGGATTGTGCACGTTCCTCAACGCAAACGGCCTGCACAGGTATTTAAAAGTGTGTGTGCTGCTATTGTTTGCACACGACCCTTTTGTGGCATAGGCTGCACTGGCTTCCACGTACGCAAATTAGGGGGCATGCCTTGGACGGTCGACTCATTCAGATCGAGCACTGATCAAATTGTGTCACACACCCCATGTTAAGATGCACCACAAAAAAAGATGGTGAACATTATTTCGGGCAGACGATCTTAGTGCATCACTGCACGCAAGCATTTTAGACTAACAATTCGTGAACTCCAGTGACTATGTAAATGTGCCCCAATGTGTCATCAAACTAAATACATACTTTTTCCTAAATTATTTATTGATTGTAGCCTTTCTTCATTATAATTTATGGGAGCTGCCATATTGGTCTGAGCTCTGTAACAACATTTATCAATATGCATTATAGCCATAGACAACAATAATGTGTCTAATGATCTAATAATGACATTAGATCACATTCAGCTATTCCGATGTGGGTGGGCACTTCCTGGTTGTGACATCAGCACAGGGCAACAAAGCCAAAGAGGGCAGCGTGTTTGTAATTGGCCGACCTGAAGCATGTGACTCATGCTGTGACATCTCTACAGGCCTACAGCCCTCTCAACAAGCTCTTGTCAGATTGGAAGATCGCCAATTATAGAAAATGAGAGAATTGCTTATTTTTGCTTAGTGCAGAGTTAGTCAAACGTTTTTATACTTTGCATTGTACTTTAGCATATGCTGTCCTAAAAAGCTGAGTGATTTACAGATCGCTTCTTATGTCTATTACCCTTAGACATCAGGCTAGGAAAAACCCAGCAGCACGATACATGTATTGTTGGAATTGTTGTCAAGGCTTCTCTACTGCTATGGCAAAAAAAAAATTTCTCAGTAACCTTACAGTTACGCTTTAAGTGTATTGAGTGGAGTTGCTACATTTTAACCACTATTTCTGAGTAAACTTGTATTTTCTGCTCTTCTGTCCCAGACAAAAAATAGAAATATGTCAAAATCTTACTGTATAAAGGTCTTTTTTCTCTTCTTTTATTTTTGGGACATCCAGAATGAGAGACCATACTTGACCTCGCAGTTGAAGGGGAATGCCTTTGTAAATTCTTCTGTGAAGCTTATTATATGAAGAAAAAAGGATAAATATCAAGAGAAAAAATAATATAAAAGAAAAAAACATGCAACTATTCCGTCAGTTTATAGGATCTTTAATACGGTATACTATAAGCAAAATAATGAAATAAAGAAGAATGAAGACTTGTGTCAATATTACATCCAGTAGCAAAGCCACTTGCATTACCTTTTCAGAGTTCTTGTACTTATCCAGCTCTTCAGCATTTTCAGCCATTTGGAGGTTCTTTCAATTTCGGAAACTTTTGCTATAGAAACAAAATCAGTGACAAATATATTCCAATGTTGTTTTGTATACTTACCTATATTATCATCTAAGAACATCACTCAATGTAGCAATGTTCCTTTACCATGCTTCTACCTTGTTGCTTTGTGATTGTTCTCCCTTGCCACCAACACAACCATCATGCTCACAAACATATTTTTCACATGTGTTCCAGCCATGTTTTGTATTTCTATGAACTTATACACACAGCTGTGTTTCTCAGTCCCATGTATGATCCTAGTGCCTCTGAGAAAAAAAAACCTCAAGTAGATCCTATTCCTCCCGTGTTTGGTGCTCTGCCTCCCTCCCATAGAAGCTATTGGAACAGTAATATACCAAGCCCAAAGACGGAATAAAAAACTTTTGTGTATGGGTAGCCTTAAGTTTTATTGTAATGTGTGTGTAGTGTGGGGAGCAGGATTTTAGGAAGTTTACCAATAACATCTATGAAAAGTTCTGCACTGCTTTTTTGATATGCAAATTAAAGACTCCTGTCTTTTACCTCAACAGCAAAGAATTCCTGACCATAAAGGCCACAGATAGAGGACATGTGATCTCTATCTGTCCATGACCATGCCATGACAGTATTCATGAATACAAGACGAAGGCCTGCCAGGACCTTATGAAAGTATTCATGAAAATAAGATCCAAGCAAGGTGATTGTTCATGAACAGATAGAGACACATACCCTCCATCTGCAGCCTTTTTATGGTCAGGAATGTCTGGCTGATGAGGTAAAAGACAGGAGACTTCACTTAACCAATATACATCCATTAAAAGTTCTGCACTGCTTTCTTAATATGCAAGTAACCTATATCCTGCCGCCAATTTACACATAAGAGACACGAGGTAAAGTGGCCAATCCTCTTAAAGGTTACAATAATATTCAGAAAGGAGATAAAGACGGGCACACATTAGGAATGTAGGAGAACAATTTTAGAAAGTAGCAGATATTTGCAAACAAACGTCAAGTAGTACCTCTCTTCAAAAAACAAATAATACAGTGTGTAAGTGAGGTGTGAATATACACCCCCGCCACTTATTAGTACACCATGCTAGACGGGTTGGACCCCCTTTTGCCTTCAGAACTGCCTCAATTCTTGTTGTGCATAGATTCAACAAGGTGCTGGAAGCATTCCCAGAGATTTTGGCCAATATTGACATGATGGCATCACCCATTTGCCACAGATTTCGGCTGCACATCCATGATGCAAATCTCCGTTCCACCAACATCCCAAAGTTCCTTATTGGATTGAGATCTGGTGAATGTGGAGGCCATTTGAGTACAGTGACCTCATTGGCATGTTCAAGAACCAGTCTGAGATGATCCAGCTTTATGACATGGTGCATTATCCTGCTGAAAGTAGCCATCAGATGTTGGGTACATTGTGGTCTAAGGGATGAACATGGTCACAACACTACTCAGTAGGCTGTGCGTTGCAACTGCCACAATTGGTACCAGGGGCCAAAGAGTCCAAGAAAATATTCCCCACACCATGACACCACCACACCAGCCTGAACCGTTGATACAAGGCAGATGGATCCATGCTTCATGTTGTTGACTCCAATTCTGACCGTACCATCCAATGTCCACGAAATCGAGACCAGGCAACGTTTTTTTCCAATCTTCTACTGTCAATTTCGATGAGCTTGTTCAAATGTAGCCTCAGTTTCCTGTTCTTAGCTGAAAGGAGTGGCACCCGGTGTGGTCTCTGCTCTGTAGCTCAGCTCCCTCAAAGTTCGACGTACTGTGCCTTCAGATGTCTCTTCTGCCTTCCTTGGTTGTAACGGGTGGCGATTTGAGTCACTGTGCCTTTCTATCAGCTCGCACCATTCTGCCCATTCTCCTCTGACCTCAACAAGCATTTCCGCCCACAGAACTGCCGCTCACTGGATTTATTTCTTATTCGGACCATTCTCTGTAACCCTAGAGATGGGTTGTCGTGAAAATCCCAGTAGATCAGCAGTTTCTGAAATACTCAGACCAGCCCTTCTGGCACCAACAACCATGCCACGTTCAAAGGCACTCAATTCACCTTTCTTCCCCATACTGATGCTCGGTTTGAACTGCAGGAGATTGTCTTGACCATGTCTACAGCCTAAACGCACTGATTTGCCGCCATGTGATTGGCTGATTAGAAATTAAGTGTTAACAAGCAGTTGGACAGTGGTACCTAATAAGTGGCCGTGAGTGTATGTAGCCATTACATGACTTTTTGCTGTTTTAAGTTTTTTTTTTCATATATAAGCCAGCTACACTTCTTACTGTCACCAAGAATATCTTCCATGCATGCTTAATAAGTATACAACCTAATATGGATTTGTTAAGTGACCTTTGCTTGCATCCATGTGGTAGATTTCCTTAATTCATGATCCTCTATTAATGCTCATCATGGTTGTACTTTTTTTTTTTTTAAATGGTGTCTTTTATTTTGGCCTAATAAAAGGTCACATGTAATAAAATAAATTTTTTATCCTCAAATGGTCTTGTGGCATCCACGTGCCCACTTAGTTTTTCTATTTTAATAGCTGAAGGTCTTTATAAATAAATAACATTTAAATACTGATATAATTTTGTGGTATGTGGACACAATGCGAACAACTGATTTCTTCATACAATACATAGTTTGAAATTGTTATTTACATTATTAGTAATAAATTATTTTCACTAATAGCTCAAGTACAGACATAGTCACACACATATGACCAGTCCTTATTTTTCCAACTTCAGAAGCATCTGTAGCATCATTTTGAAAATTTTAGGTACTACTAGAATGTATGTGATTAAAAGCAAAAGAGATAAAGGTAGAAGAAGCATCTTCTCTTAGATACAAAGTTTCTTTCATTGCTTGTACTACAATGTTGTTACTAGATGTGTATATTTTTACTAGGTGTGTAGGTTTGACTTTGTTGCGCAGTGGTAAATTACATGTACTCCAGAGCAAGGATTAACAATAACGCTTCACTTTAAACCCCTTTGCCCTTTACGTTGACCATTTCAGCCTGAGGCTAAAGTTTCAGTACATTAAAAGCTTTAAAGAGCTTTATCAGGCGTCACAGTGGGCAGGGGTAGATTTGTTACTAGGGTTGTCTGTAAGTTAATAGTTGGCACTTAGTCAGGGACTGCCTTTATGTATATCTATTAAGAAAAACATTTAGGTTTGCTAGACTACTGGAATGTTTTGTATTCCAATAAATTTCAGCTTTATAAAAGAGCATAAGTTAAACAGATACAAACTGGAAACTTCCTATCCTGTATTTTCCTACATAATGGATTCCATTAGTATTTCCTATACTACTAGCGGGACATGTGACATTCGGTAGCCTGTTATACTAGTCTGAGAATTTCACACTTTGTTTTGTGCTAAAACACAATACACATATCCTTGAGTAAAGCATAGTTTTTTAACAAAAAAATGTGCTGAAACCCAAACTCGGCTTATACTTGAGTAAAAAAAAAATATATGGTTTTACCAGGTTTTTGTGGTAAAATTAGGGGCCTAGCTTATACCTAGTATATAGGGTACTTCTACAGAAAGAACTTGCCATGTGTCCTTAGTGTAGACAGTACGAGTATTTATACAGCAGGTAATGAAGCAACTGTAATTAAAGTACACCAATGTAGTAAGGAAATGAAGAGTTTATTTTATAACCCGTTAACCAAATCACAATTATCACAGTAACTGTACCCACTTGCATTATGCAAAGAATACAAGGTAGACAAGTAATGAATATATTCTATACATACCCTGTCATTGGCCCCATCATGGATTGGTATTCTTCCTCACTGAAGGGGAGAGAATAGTTTAATAACCTGCATGACACCTCATCAGGCCAGTTAGGGCAGTGTAACCCAGACATTGCTCCTACCGCACATCAACAGCAGCATAGTGATACAAAGCATGTAAAGAGTCTTCATACAAAAAGTCACTCAAAAAACCTCCAAATGGTTTTCATGTAAACCCATGTGAAACAAAATTGATAATAAGGGATTGTCCCGTCGCTGACAACATAAAATGAAGGACAGCCATATATAAGTAACATCTCAAGATAGCTGGCTGTACATCTGGATCACTCCTAAAGACTCTGTCCAAGTGTTTATATTAAGAACAAAATATAAACTATTTCCTCAGATTACATGCAAGACCACAGAATATGCACACTGTGCTTTACTCCAGGCATACCTTGATTAGTGAGGATGAAGACGCTGTGGGTTTACATTGTAGCTGGCCTAGTGACCTACTCCATCTATGCAAATCCCAGCTTCCAGCACTAAGCGGTCATGGCAGGGAAAAGCTGCAGCTACCTTTGCCTACTAACCCCAATTTAGAAAGATGTTGAAGGCAAGTAAAAATTGAGAGCTGCAACACATATATGTTAAAGTTCATCTTTATCTGGCTCACGTGATCTAGCTACACAGAAAAATGAATGCCTTATTTACATTTGTGTTGCCACTCCAGCAAATAATAATCTCATTGTGTTGTATAGTGGAAATTAATACAAAAATTCCATTATACTTTATCCAATTACTCCTGATTTTTTAGATCTCTGCCTTGCTATAGAAAGCTTTGATGGAAACCAGTCATGGTCATGTGATGTCACACAGTGCCGGCTCATTATAACACACAGCTCCGATTACTCTCCGATACAGACAATCCCTGCAACAGTGTAACATCCCATGACCATGGACAGATTTCCTATAGAATTTTCCAATGAATGACAGCAAGCAGAGATCTAGAATCCATAGAATGGATACAGGAAATATATTGGAAAATTGTATGGCTTTTCATCATACAAACAATAAACTGGCAAAATGAAAACACCCCTTTATAAAGAAAATCGTTTATACCAGGCAGAAAGTGGTGTTATCAGACAAACTAGTACCTATAACTACTCAAACCTGTAAGTGATGTGGATATGTCAATGATGCATCCCCTAATTCCACTTACTTACTTTTTTAGAAGTACATTGATGGGCTGAAACCATCGGGGTGCGTTTCACACATGGGGTTGTGGAGTGCTAGGCTCATCCCATTTTTTGGATTCTCTTTATAGTGTTATCACTTTTGAACACTACTTATCAAAGTGATTTCTGAGATAGTTTTTTCCCCACATTGTGACTTCATTTAAGCGGTAAATTTTGTCTGAATAAGTTTCTGCATTATTTACAAAAAAAAAGAAAAATAACATTTGAATACACTTTCCCCATATGTCTACTGACATTTTCATCATTTTTTTAATGTCTGGATAATTTATTTTGACGTCACGCGGCTTACAAATCGTTAGCGATTTTCCGTATTTCAGAAAATTATGGAATATCATCAAAAGGGCTTTTGCGGGGGGCATATTACACGCCACTTTGAGGCATTATGTGGAAGCAGGTAGGCCGGAGGGGCTCTGGTAAAAAAAATGTGTTGGCATATGAGTACATAAATGTGAGGTACCTGCATATTAGTTAACACTGTGTGACTACATCCCCTCATTGTTCATTAAAGGAAGAAAGATGCAAAAACAAACATTAAGTCCCCTTCAAGTTTAAATCAACATCCACTGCTATAATACAGTGGAATTGCAGAATCGTATTGAGGTGACACTAGAGAACATTTCCTAAGACCAAACTACATTGCTGTTAAACAGTTTCCCAGGACTCGTCTGCTAAATTTTAACCCAAACAACAGCATTTGGATAAAGATAGCTAGGGAGGGGACGCCGAGGATAGAGAAAAAAAATAAAACAGCAATTACACAGCGTTTGTCTTCATTTTTATGCTCGTGATGAATCACTTGTGCTCCCCAAAGGAAAATAATTTCATTTTAAAAAGACACACTTTAAAGTTTAATAACTGAGAATCGGCATGCAAGCACAAGCTCAATATCCTAATACTCCCAGCTATAAATGTTATTAAAATACACCCATATCTGTCACCCTGTACAATCTTCCTGCACTTACTGGGAGCCCAAATCTATCGGTGACCTTGTAAACAAGGGGTCTGCGTCCTCCCATGGTTCAATCTTTGCACCTTCTCGGCCCTGTTGACGAAGCAAAGAAAAGTCCACTGAAACTCCTTTCAAATAGCCACATTAAACATGTAAACTCAAACTGTACTTCAGTTAGTATGTTTGACTTGCTAGGATTGATTTACATGGGCAACTCTTGTTGTCAGCAGAATTATATTCCTGGTATATTTGGTATACCAACTTCCATCTTCAAGTGCCCACATGTCCCAAGTCACACGTCCCAGTCAGGTAAACATAGGGGCTCAGTAATAAAATCTGAAAGGAAATCTACCATCAAAATCAGCATGGTAAACCAGGGACACTTAACCATAGGATGCAGCACTGTAACTTGGTATTCTTTTATATTTGTTTAAAATTATGCTAATGAGTGTGGGAGGCTACTGGAACGTTCCCAGAGACCCTCTATCATAAATTCACAGGCTGTTACATGTGGGAAGCCATTCCCCTCCCACTGTGTGCTGGAACTTCCTAAATTGCAGTAAGATTACATCAAGCAGAGAGAGTGGGAGTGCCGAGCAAGAGATGGTAGATCTCCTTAAAATAATTTGATTAAGTTCTAAGGCTAATTTTGTAACAAATATTACCCTATACTAAAGTTATATTTAGTACAAGGCCTGAAATTCAGCCTGGGTCTCAGTCCTCTTGATTGCAACTTAACCGGTTTCAGGACTTGGCCCTTTTTTGTTTTTTCATTTTTCACTCCCCCCCCTTCAAAAATCTATAACTTTTTTATTTTTCCAGTAAGAACTGTGTATGGCTTGTTTTCTGCAAACAAATTGCACTTCATAGTGATGGTAATTAAATCCATGTCGAGCACAGGTACAGCGGAAAGAAATTCCAAATGCAGGAAAATGGTGAAAAACCACCCCATTTGCGCAGTTTTCTTGTAGGCTGGATTTTACGCTTTCATCATGTGCGCCCCAATTATATGTCTACTTTTTCTTTGGGCCGGTACCATTACGGGGATACCAAATTTTGTATAGGTTTTATATGTTTTCAACATTTACACAAATTAAAATCTCCTGTAAATTTTTTTTTTTTAGTTTTGGCATCTTCTGCCGCTTTCTTTTTCATACTTCGTTGTACGGAGCTGTGGGTGGTGTCATTTTTGCGACTTTGATGAAGTTTTAAATTTATATTTTAGGACTGTATGCTTTTTGATCCCTTTTAATTAGATTTTTAAAATATTTTTCAAAATGGCAAAAAGTTTCGACTTTGGGCGCTATTTCCGTTACACAGGTTAAATGCAGTAAAAAACTTTAATATAATTTGATATACTGGGCATTTTCGGAAGCATTGATACCTGATGCGTTTATGATTTTTAATTTTTATTTATATGTATTCAGTTTCTAGGGAAAGGGGGCGATTGTGAATGGCGGCGGTCACGAACGCAGTTAAGAGAATCTGTCACCAGCTTTTACCCCCCCGACTATAGCACTAAGGTGGGTAAGAAATTTTCTTTTAGTATTCCTTTTTATTAGTAATCTTACCTGTTTCACAACCTCCCCCTCCCCCCAAATTCACATAAATAACTTATGGGGTTTGTGAACCATAGATACAGACAGCTAAAGAAATAGTTGCTAATATGCACAGCAGAGAAGATCCAGTTTCTGGGCCTAATGTTTTAACTGCCTGCAAGTCTAGTTCTTTAATTCACAGACCTTAAAGGTGTGATCCCATAGTTTTATTTATTTATAAATTGATGCATTTAAAATATTTACTTTTTGCATAAGTATTCATTAAAATTATACTTCCTTACTTTGCAATTGTCTTTAACTTATTTAAGGCTCCCCTGTCTGGTTCTCTAACCGTCCTCTTGTTTTTCCTCTGCTGCCGAACATGCAGCAAGGTTCATCTCGGGCAGCTACTTGTACATGAGATTCCTCCTCCTGCGACCACATCACTCCTCTCGATCTTCACACCTGTCACACCAATCAGGCTGCCCTTCTCCTCTGCCAGCTGTGAGAGGCTGCGTCCTGTCTTTGATGTAGCAGTGCCAGCCCTGTTTTACAGTGTGGACAGGTCACGCAGGCGCCTGGAGTCAGTTCACCCTGTTTATCACAGGCATCGGGACTGCTGTGTTCCACACTGCCCTTTCCCCCCCCATCACACACCTCAGGAGCAGTGGAGAGGTAGGCAGATCCTGCCACCAGGCCCAGCCCCGCCCAGCAGGCAGCTGATCTCTTGCTGGGGAATGTGCAGGTTTCTGCATTGCAAGGAGCAATGATGCAGGTCATGGCTGATTGCTGCAGGGGCTCATTATGGTAAATTACAGTTTTAGGTTCCCTGTCAGAGGTCTAATCACCACAAAACCAAAATGGTCCCTCTGCCCCTGTTTTAATTCAGTAGTACTGCAGGATCTAATGGGTTAATAACTTCCCCTCATCCCTTGGTGCTGCCTTACTCTGAGTTGCATGATATGACAACTCAGGCAGGTCGGCACATGGAGAAGAAGGGAGGAATAAAGTTATTCATGGATCCTAGTAGACTTCTGCTACGCTTCAGAAGTATGGCAAGTTTGTGTATGTACATGATATAGTATGTTTACATCATGTGTTCATATGATTAATGTATTGTATATATGATTATGTCATACATGAGCGCTTTCATCTATGTGGTTTTAAGATTATTGTGACTCCTGCACACAGTGTGCATCTGCAAGATCCTGTGATGGAACTAATCAAATCAGCATGCCCCTAAATGCCAGGAGATCCCGTTGAGTTCAGTGATGAAATCACATTGAGCCCCCGTGGCAGAGCGAGGGGCTGATAGAAATGCAGTGTAGGGTTGGAGTCATACTATGTTTCAGGTATATGCTCATTGTACACATCAAGAAAGCTCCCAGTATCGTGAGCGTACCCATTAAAATATCTGGCAATGTTGTTGCCTCCGCTGACTAGTTTTGACCATTCCACTTAATATAGGAACAAGCTACGTCTTCCAATCCTGATTCCTCCTGGTGAGCGACGTATACGCCAGCGGAGTCAATAGAAGCTATGGGAGCGGATGCAACGTAGACATGTCCTCAGGAGAAAAGACTTCACTGGGGAAATACCCGTACCTCATATGAACAAAAAAAAAGAACTTTTGATCTTTCCAATTGGCTGCAAGGGGAACAACGAGTAAAAAGATTTAAAGGGGTCTGAACACTTTCCGTATCCACTGTATTAGCCATATGGCCGTCATGCAAATATGTGACTTCTACTGCCTTTACAATGTATTGATTGAATAAAGACACTACAACTTTGAGGCTGTCCTTTGAGCCATCACCAGCGTACATTACTATACACGTTACTATGCACCATCAAATATTGGCTGCTGTTTTATTAGATTGTAATTTCACATGATCAACAATTCCTGGGGTTTTAAATGTTACTTGTTGCGTTTAAATGGATGTACAAACCACTTGCCCAATATAAACAGTCTCTCTGAAGAAATATTTCACATGGTTATAAAGGACAAACCATATGTCACACACCATGCATTTTCAGTTTTAAGTTCTTTACATTCTGTTCAGATCTTGTGTTTTTGAGATTTGGCAAATATTGGAAGACCAAGAGTAGCAATATCACACACAAGTCCTCAGTAAAAGCCAGGAGTATCTAACAGAGCCAAAGAAATGACAATTTGGCTTAATTCCCACAATCACAATTAGCTGCCAGTGATTACTGCAGTATTACAAAGTGAATAGAGATGTAGATATAGCTATACACACTTTACACCATATCGATCTCTGAACATTATGGTCTCGAAATGTACGATTCACATCCAGAATCCATCTGTCGAATATCAGGTGATGAATTCGCTTTTGTTTCAGAACCATAAAAACAAAAACGTGGAGCATATTTAAGATATCATTAAATATCACACGTAGTATATAGGCTGCGCCCCCGCCCCCCAAGTATATATGCTGCGTCTGCAGCCCTGCCCCCCCCCAAGTATATAGGCTGCAGCTGCAGCCCCTCCCCCCCCCCCAAGTATAATAGGCTGCAGCTGCAGCCCTTCCCCCCCCCAAGTATATGGCTGCAGCCCCTGCCCCCCCCCCCCAAGTATATAGGCTCAGCCCCTGCCCCCCCCCCCAAGTATATAGGCTGCAGCTGCAGCCCTCCCCCCCCCCAAGATATAGGCCTGCACTGCCGCCCCTTCCCCCCCCCCCCATATATAGTCTGGCACCCCCCCCCCCCATATATAGGCTGCAGCCCTGCCCCCCCAATATTAGACTGCAGCCCCTCCCCCACCATCTCTGACTGCAGCCCTCCCCCACCGATATAGGCTGCAGCCTCTGCCCTTCCCCCCCCAGTATATAGGCTGCAGCCTCTGCCCTTCCCCCCCAGTATATAGGCGGCAGCCTCTGCCCCCCAATAAAGCCTGTAGGAAAAAAATAAATGTGTACTCCCCTTACAACGCGCCTCCTCCAACCATCCAAGGCAGGTCCTCTACTATCCACCATGCTCCGCATCAGCTCGTGTCCCCGACGGTCTGCGAGGCACCATGACGTCAGCTCCTCGCTGACATCACAGAGTATGATGGATAGAAGAGGACCTGCTAGGGGCGTCAGAAGAAGAGTACACTTTAGTGTTTTTTTTTCTTGACCGAGTAAAGCCAAGTTAGGTTTTTCAGCAAATTTTTTTTTGTGCTGAAAAAACATGTCGGATTGTGCACGTTCCTCAACGCAAACGGCCTGCACAGGTATTTAAAAGTGTGTGTGCTGCTATTGTTTGCACACGACCCTTTTGTGGCATAGGCTGCACTGGCTTCCACGTACGCAAATTAGGGGGCATGCCTTGGACGGTCGACTCATTCAGATCGAGCACTGATCAAATTGTGTCACACACCCCATGTTAAGATGCACCACAAAAAAAGATGGTGAACATTATTTCGGGCAGACGATCTTAGTGACATCACTGCACGCAAGCATTTTAGACTAACAATTCGTGAACTCCGTGACTATGTAAATGTGCCCCAATGTGTCATCAAACTAAATACATACTTTTTCCTAAATTATTTATTGATTGTAGCCTTTCTTCATTATAATTTATGGGAGCTGCCATATTGGTCTGAGCTCTGTAACAACATTTATCAATATGCATTATAGCCATAGACAACAATAATGTGTCTAATGATCTAATAATGACATTAGATCACATTCAGCTATTCCGATGTGGGTGGGCACTTCCTGGTTGTGACATCAGCACAGGGCAACAAAGCCAAAGAGGGCAGCGTGTTTGTAATTGGCCGACCTGAAGCATGTGACTCATGCTGTGACATCTCTACAGGCCTACAGCCCTCTCAACAAGCTCTTGTCAGATTGGAAGATCGCCAATTATAGAAAATGAGAGAATTGCTTATTTTTGCTTAGTGCAGAGTTAGTCAAACGTTTTTATACTTTGCATTGTACTTTAGCATATGCTGTCCTAAAAAGCTGAGTGATTTACAGATCGCTTCTTATGTCTATTACCCTTAGACATCAGGCTAGGAAAAACCCAGCAGCACGATACATGTATTGTTGGAATTGTTGTCAAGGCTTCTCTACTGCTATGGCAAAAAAAAAATTTCTCAGTAACCTTACAGTTACGCTTTAAGTGTATTGAGTGGAGTTGCTACATTTTAACCACTATTTCTGAGTAAACTTTATTTTCTGCTCTTCTGTCCCAGACAAAAAATAGAAATATGTCACAAATCTTACTGTATAAAGGTCTTTTTTCTCTTCTTTTATTTTTTTGGGACATCCAGAATGAGAGACCATACTTGACCTCGCAGTTGAAGGGGAATGCCTTTGTAAATTCTTCTGTGAAGCTTATTATATGAAGAAAAAAGGATAAATATCAAGAGAAAAAATAATATAAAAGAAAAAAACATGCAACTATTCCGTCAGTTTATAGGATCTTTAATACGGTATACTATAAGCAAAATAATGAAATAAAGAAGAATGAAGACTTGTGTCAATATACATCCAGTAGCAAAGCCACTTGCATTACCTTTTCAGAGTTCTTGTACTTATCCAGCTCTTCAGCATTTTCAGCCATTTGGAGGTTCTTTCATTTCGGAAACTTTTGCTATAGAAACAAAATCAGTGACAAATATATTCCAATGTTGTTTTGTATACTTACCTATATTATCATCTTAAGAACATCACTCAATGTAGCAATGTTCCTTTACCATGCTTCTACCTTGTTGCTTTGTGATTGTTCTCCCTTGCCACCAACACAACCATCATGCTCACAAACATATTTTTCACATGTGTTCCAGCCATTGTTTTGTATTTCTATGACTTATACACACAGCTGTGTTTCTCAGTCCCATGTATGATCCTAGTGCCTCTGAGAAAAAAAAACCTCAAAGTAGATCCTATTCCTCCCGTGTTTGGTGCTCTGCCTCCCTCCCATAGAAGCTATTGGAACATGTAATATACCAAGCCACAAAGACGGAATAAAAAACTTTTGTGTATGGGTAGCCTTAAGTTTATTGTAATGTGTGTGTAGTGTGGGGAGCAGGATTTTAGGAAGTTTACCAATAACATCTATGAAAAGTTCTGCACTGCTTTTTTGATATGCAAATTAAAGACTCCTGTCTTTTACCTCAACAGCAAAAATTCCTGACCATAAAGGCCCAGATAGAGGACATGTGATCTCTATCTGTCCATGACCATGCCATGACAATTCATGAATACAAGACGAAGGCCTGCCAGGACCTTATGAAAGTATTCATGAAAATAAGATCCAAGCAAGGTGATTGTTCATGAACAGATAGAGACACATACCCTCCATCTGCAGCCATTTTTATGGTCAGGAATGTCTGGCTGATGAGGTAAAAGACAGGAGACTTCACTTACCAATATACATCCATTAAAAGTTCTGCACTGCTTTCTTAATATGCAAGTAACCTATATCCTGCCGCCAATTACACATAAGAGACACGAGGTAAAGTGGCCAATCCTTTAAAGGTTACAATAATATTCAGAAAGGAGATAAAGACGGGCACACATTAGGAATGTAGGAGAACAATTTTAGAAAGTGCAGATATTTGCAAACAAACGTCAAGTAGTTACTCTCCCTTCAAAAAACAAATAATACAGTGTGTAAGTGAGGTGTGAATATACACCACCCGCCACTTATTAGTACACCATGCTAGACGGGTTGGACCCCCTTTTGCCTTCAGAACTGCCTCAATTCTTGTTGTGCATAGATTCAACAAGGTGCTGGAAGCATTCCCAGAGATTTTGGTCCAATATTGACATGATGGCATCACCCAGTTTGCCACAGATTTCGGCTGCACATCCATGATGCAAATCTCCCGTTCCACCAACATCCCAAAGATCCTCATTGGATTAGATCTGGTGAATGTGGAGGCCATTTGAGTACAGTGACCTCATTGGCATGTTCAAGAACCAGTCTGAGATGATCCAGCTTTATGACATGGTGCATTATCCTGCTGAAAGTAGCCATCAGATGTTGGGTACATTGTGGTCTAAGGGATGAACATGGTCAGCAACACTACTCAGTAGGCTGTGCGTTGCAACTGCCACAATTGGTACCAGGGGCCAAAGAGTCCAAGAAAATATTCCCCACACCATGACACCACCACACCAGCCTGAACCGTTGATACAAGGCAGATGGATCCATGCTTCATGTTGTTGACTCCAATTCTGACCGTACCATCCAATGTCCACGAAATCGAGACCAGGCAACGTTTTTTTCCAATCTTCTACTGTCAATTTCGATGAGCTTGTTCAAATGTAGCCTCAGTTTCCTGTTCTTAGCTGAAAGGAGTGGCACCCGGTGTGGTCTCTGCTGCTGTAGCTCAGCTCCCTCAAAGTTCGACGTACTGTGCCTTCAGATGTCTCTTCTGCCTTCCTTGGTTGTAACGGGTGGCGATTTGAGTCACTGTGCCTTTCTATCAGCTCGCACCATTCTGCCCATTCTCCTCTGACCTCAACAAGCATTTCCGCCCACAGAACTGCCGCTCACTGGATTTATTTCTTATTCGGACCATTCTCTGTAACCCTAGAGATGGGTTGTCGTGAAAATCCCAGTAGATCAGCAGTTTTCTGAAATACTCAGACCAGCCCTTCTGGCACCAACAACCATGCCACGTTCAAAGGCACTCAATTCACCTTTCTTCCCCTACTGATGCTCGGTTTGAACTGCAGGAGATTGTCTTGACCATGTCTACAGCTAAACGCACTGATTTGCCGCCATGTGATTGGCTGATTAGAAATTAAGTGTTAACAAGCAGTTGGACAGTGGTACCTAATAAGTGGCCGTGAGTGTATGTAGCCATTACATGACTTTTTGCTGTTTTAAGTTTTTTTTTTCATATATAAGCCAGCTACACTTCTTACTGTCACCAAGAATATCTTCCATGACATGCTTAATAAGTATACAACCTAATATGGATTTGTTAAGTGACCTTTGCTTGCATCCATGTGGTAGATTTCCTTAATTCATGATCCTCTATTAATGCTCATCATGGTTGTACTTTTTTTTTTTTTAAATGGTGTCTTTTATTTTGGCCTAATAAAAGGTCACATGTAATAAAATAAATTTTTTATCCTCAAATGGTCTTGTGGCATCCACGTGCCCACTTAGTTTTTCTATTTTAATAGCTGAAGGTCTTTATAAATAAATAACATTTAAATACTGATATAATTTTGTGGTATGTGGACACAATGCGAACAACTGATTTCTTCATACAATACATAGTTTGAAATTGTTATTTACATTATTAGTAATAAATTATTTTCACTAATACTCAAGTACAGACATAGTCACACACATATGACCAGTCCTTATTTTTCCAACTTCAGAAGCATCTGTAGCATCATTTTGAAAATTTTAGGTACTACTAGAATGTATGTGATTAAAGCAAAGAGATAAAGGTAGAAGAAGCATCTTCTCTTAGATACAAAGTTTCTTTCATTGCTTGTACTACAATGTTGTTACTAGATGTGTATATTTTTACTAGGTGTGTAGGTTTGACTTTGTTGCGCAGTGGTAAATTACATGTACTCCAGAGCAAGGATTAACAATAACGCTTCACTTTAAACCCCTTTGCCCTTTACGTTGACCATTTCAGCCTGAGGCTAAAGTTTCAGTACATTAAAAGCATTTAAAGAGCTTTATCAGGCGTCACAGTGGGCAGGGGTAGATTTGTTACTAGGGTTGTCTGAAGTTAATAGTTGGCACTTAAAGTCAGGGACTGCCTTTATGTATATCTATTAGAAAAACATTTAGGTTTTGCTAGACTACTGGAAGTTTTGTAATTCCAATAAATTTCAGCTTTATAAAAGAGCATAAGTTAAACAAGATACAGAACTGGAAACTTCCTATCCTGTATTTTCCTACAAATGGATTCCATTAGTATTTCCTATACTACTAGCGGGACCATGTGACATCGTGTAGCCTGTTATACTAGTCTGAGAATTTCACACTTTGTTTTGTGCTAAAACACAATACACATATACTTGATCATAAGCTAGTTTTTTAACAAAAAAATGTGCTGAAAACCCAAACTCGGCTTATACTTGAGTAAAAAAAAAATATATGGTTTTACCAGTTTTTGTGTAAAATTAGGGGCCTAGCTTATACCTAGTATATAGGGTACTTCTACAGAAAGAACTTGCCATGTGTCCTTAGTGTAGACAGTACGAGTATTTATACAAGCAGGTAATGAGCAACTGTAATTAAAGTACACCAATGTAGTAAGGAAATGAAGAGTTTATTTTATAACCCGTTAACCAAATCACAATTATCACAGTAACTGTACCCACTTGCATTATGCAAAGAATACAAGGTAGACAAGTAATGAATATATTCTATACATACCCTGTCATTGGCCCCATCATGGATTGGTATTCTTCCTCACTGAAGGGGAGAGAATAGTTTAATAACCTGCATGACACCTCATCAGCCAGTTAGGGCAGTGTAACCCAGACATTGCTCCTACCGCACATCAACAGCAGCATAGTGATACAAAGCATGTAACGAGTCTTCATACAAAAAGTCACTCAAAAAACCTCCAAATGGTTTTCATGTAAACCCATGTGAAACAAAATTGATAATAAGGGATTGTCCCGTCGCTGACAACATAAATGAAGGACAGCCATATATAAGTAACATCTCAAGATAGCTGGCTGTACATCTGGATCACTCCTAAAGACTCTGTCCAAGTTTTATATTAAGAACAAAATATAAACTATTTCCTCAGATTACATGCAAGACCACAGAATATGCACACTGTGCTTTACTCCAGGCATACCTTGATTAGTGAGGATGAAGACGCTGTGGGTTTACATTGTAGCTGGCCTAGTGACCTACTCCATCTATGCAAATCCCAGCTTCCAGCACTAAGCGGTCATGGCAGGGAAAAGCTGCAGCTACCTTACCTACTAACCCCAATTTAGAAAGATGTTGAAGGCAAGTAAAAATTGAGAGCTGCAACACATATATGTTAAAGTTCATCTTTATCTGGCTCACGTGATCTAGCTACACAGAAAAATGAATGCCTTATTTACATTTGTGTTGCCACTCCAGCAAATAATAATCTCATTGTGTTGTATACTGGAAATTAATACAAAAATTCCATTATACTTTATCCAATTACTCCTGATTTTTTAGATCTCTGCCTTGCTATAGAAAGCTTTGATGGAAACCAGTCATGGTCATGTGATGTCACACAGTGCCGGCTCATTATAACACACAGCTCCGATTACTCTCCGATACAGACAATCCCTGCAACAGTGTAACATCCCATGACCATGGACAGATTTCCCATAGAATTTTCCAATGAATGACAGCAAGCAGAGATCTAGAATCCATAGAATGGATACAGGAAATATATTGGAAAATTGTATGGCTTTTCATCATACAAACAATAACTGGCAAAATGAAAACACCCCTTTATAAAGAAAATCGTTTATACCAGGCAGAAAGTGGTGTTATCAGACAAACTAGTACCTATAACTACTCAAACCTGTAAGTGATGTGGATATGTCAATGATGCATCCCCTAATTCCACTTACTTACTTTTTTAGAAGTACATTGATGGGCTGAAACCATCGGGGTGCGTTCACACATGGGGTTGTGGAGTGCTAGGCTCATCCCATTTTTTGGATTCTCTTTATAGTGTTATCACTTTTGAACACTACTTATCAAAGTGATTTCTGAGATAGTTTTTTCCCCACATTGTGACTTCATTTAAGCGGTAAATTTTGTCTGAATAAGTTTGTGCATTATTTACAAAAAAAAAGAAAAATAACATTTGAATACACTTTCCCCATATGTCTACTGACATTTTCATCATTTTTTTAATGTCTGGATAATTTATTTTGACGTCACGCGGCTTACAAATCGTTAGCGATTTTCCGTATTTCAGAAAATTATGGAATATCATCAAAAGGGCTTTTGCGGGGGGCATATTACACGCCACTTTGAGGCATTATGTGGAAGCAGGTAGGCCGGAGGGGCTCTGGTAAAAAAAATGTGTTGGCATATGAGTACATAAATGTGAGGTACCTGCATATTAGTTAACACTGTGTGACTACATCCCCTCATTGTTCATTAAAGGAAGAAAGATGCAAAAACAAACATTAAGTCCCCTTCAAGTTTAAATCAACATCCACATGCTATAATACAGTGGAATTGCAGAATCGTATTGAGGTGACACTAGAGAACATTTCCTAAGACCAAACTACATTGCTGTTAAACAGTTTCCCAGGACTCGTCTGCTAAATTTTAACCCAAACAACAGCATTTGGATAAAGATAGCTAGGGAGGGGACGCCGAGGATAGAGAAAAAAAATAAAACAGCAATTACACAGCGTTTGTCTTCATTTTTATGCTCGTGATGAATCACTTGTGCTCCCCAAAGGAAAATAATTTCATTTTAAAAAGACACACTTTAAAGTTTAATAACTGAGAATCGGCATGCAAGCACAAGCTCAATATCCTAATACTCCCAGCTATAAATGTTATTAAAATACACCCATATCTGTCACCCTGTACAATCTTCCTGCACTTACTGGGAGCCCAAATCTATCGGTGACCTTGTAAACAAGGGGTCTGCGTCCTCCCATGGTTCAATCTTTGCACCTTCTCGGCCCTGTTGACGAAGCAAAGAAAAGTCCACTGAAACTCCTTTCAAATAGCCACATTAAACATGTAAACTCAAACTGTACTTCAGTTAGTATGTTTGACTTGCTAGGATTGATTTACATGGGCAACTCTTGTTGTCCGCAGAATTATATTCCTGGTATATTTGGTATACCAACTTCCATCTTCAAGTGCCCACATGTCCCAAGTCACACGTCCCAGTCAGGTAAACATAGGGGCTCAGTAATAAAATCTGAAAGGAAATCTACCATCAAAATCAGCATGGTAAACCAGGGACACTTAACCATAGGATGCAGCACTGTAACTTGGTATTCTTTTATATTTGTTTAAAATTATGCTAATGAGTGTGGGAGGCTACTGGAACGTTCCCAGAGACCCTCTATCATAAATTCACAGGCTGTTACATGTGGGAAGCCATTCCCCTCCCACTGTGTGCTGGAACTTCCTAAATTGCATAAGATTACATCAAGCAAAGAAGTGGAGTGCCGGCAAGAGATGGTAGATCTCCTTAAAATAATTTGATTAAGTTCTAAGGCTAATTTTGTAACAAATATTACCCTATACTAAAGTTATATTTAGTACAAGGCCTGAAATTCAGCCTGGGTCTCAGTCCTCTTGATTGCAACTTAACCGGTTTCAGGACTTGGCCCTTTTTTGTTTTTTCATTTTTCACTCCCCCCCCTTCAAAAATCTATAACTTTTTTATTTTTCCAGTAAGAACTGTGTATGGCTTGTTTTCTGCAAACAAATTGCACTTCATAGTGATGGTAATTAAATCCATGTCGAGCACAGGTAAGCGGAAAGAAATTCCAAATGCAGGAAAATGGTGAAAAACCACCCCATTTGCGCAGTTTTCTTGTAGGCTGGATTTTACGCTTTCATCGTGTGCGCCCCAATTATATGTCTACTTTTTCTTTGGGCCGGTACCATTACGGGGATACCAAATTTTGTATAGGTTTTATATGTTTTCAACATTTACACAAATTAAAATCTCCTGTAAATTTTTTTTTTTTAGTTTTGGCATCTTCTGCCGCTTTCTTTTTCATACTTCGTTGTACGGAGCTGTGGGTGGTGTCATTTTTGCGACTTTGATGAAGTTTTAAATTTATATTTTAGGACTGTATGCTTTTTGATCCCTTTTAATTAGATTTTTAAAATATTTTTCAAAATGGCAAAAAGTTTCGACTTTGGGCGCTATTTCCGTTACACAGGTTAAATGCAGTAAAAAACTTTAATATAATTTGATATACTGGGCATTTTCGGAAGCATTGATACCTGATGCGTTTATGATTTTTAATTTTTATTTATATGTATTCAGTTTCTAGGGAAAGGGGGCGATTGTGAATGGCGGCGGTCACGAACGCAGTTAAGAGAATCTGTCACCAGCTTTTACCCCCCCGACTATAGCACTAAGGTAGGGTAAGAAATTTTCTTTTAGTATTCCTTTTTATTAGTAATCTTACCTGTTTACACAACCTCCCCCTCCCCCCAAATTCACATAAATAACTTATGGGTTTGTGAACCATAGATACAGACAGCTAAAGAAATAGTTGCTAATATGCACAGCAGAGAAGATCCAGTTTCTGGGCCTAATGTTTTAACTGCCTGCAAGTCTAGTTCTTTAATTCACAGACCTTAAAGGTGTGATCCCATAGTTTTATTTATTTATAAATTGATGCATTTAAAATATTTACTTTTTGCATAAGTATTCATTAAAATTATACTTCCTTACTTTGCAATTGTCTTTAACTTATTTAAGGCTCCCCTTCTGGTTCTCTAACCGTCCTCTTGTTTTTCCTCTGCTGCCGAACATGCACAAGGTTCATCTCGGGCAGCTACTTGTACATGAGATTCCTCCTCCTGCGACCACATCACTCCTCTCGATCTTCACACCTGTCACACCAATCAGGCTGCCCTTCTCCTCTGCCAGCTGTGAGAGGCTGCGTCCTGTCTTTGATGTAGCAGTGCCAGCCCTGTTTTACAGTGTGGACAGGTCACGCAGGCGCCTGTAGTCAGTTCACCCTGTTTATCACAGGCATCGGGACTGCTGTGTTCCACACTGCCCTTTCCCCCCCCATCACACACCTCAGGAGCAGTGGAGAGGTAGGCAGATCCTGCCACCAGGCCCAGCCCCGCCCAGCAGGCAGCTGATCTCTTGCTGGGGAATGTGCAGGTTTCTGCATTGCAAGGAGCAATGATGCAGGTCATGGCTGATTGCTGCAGGGGCTCATTATGGTAAATTACAGTTTTAGGTTCCCTGTCAGAGGTCTAATCACCACAAAACCAAAATGGTCCCTCTGCCCCTGTTTTAATTCAGTAGTACTGCAGGATCTAATGGGTTAATAACTTCCCCTCATCCCTTGGTGCTGCCTTACTCTGAGTTGCATGATATGACAACTCAGGCAGGTCGGCACATGGAGAAGAAGGGAGGAATAAAGTTATTCATGGATCCTAGTAGACTTCTGCTACTCTTCAGAAGTATGGCAAGTTTGTGTATGTACATGATATAGTATGTTTACATCATGTGTTCATATGATTAATGTATTGTATATATGATTATGTCATACATGAGCGCTTTCATCTATGTGGTTTTAAGATTATTGTGACTCCTGCACACAGTGTGCATCTGCAAGATCCTGTGATGGAACTAATCAAATCAGCATGCCCCTAAATGCCAGGAGATCCCTTGAGTTCAGTGATGAAATCACATTGAGCCCCCGTGGCAGAGCGAGGGGCTGATAGAAATGCAGTGTAGGGTTGGAGTCATACTATGTTTCAGGTATATGCTCATTGTACACATCAAGAAAGCTCCCAGTATCGTGAGCGTACCCATTAAAATATCTGGCAATGTTGTTGCCTCCGCTGACTAGTTTTGACCATTCCACTTAATATAGGAACAAGCTACGTCTTCCAATCCTGATTCCTCCTGGTGAGCGACGTATACGCCAGCGGAGTCAATAGAAGCTATGGGAGCGGATGCAACGTAGACATGTCCTCAGGAGAAAAGACTTCACTGGGGAAATACCCGTACCTCAATATCTACATTTGTTATTTCTGTCAAGATGGGGTGCAGAGTGTACAATAATGAACAAAAAAAAGAACTTTTGATCTTTCCAATTGGCTGCAATGGAACAACGAGTAAAAAGATTTAAAGGGGTCTGAACACTTTCCGTATCCACTGTATATAGCCATATGGCCGTCATGCAATAATGTGACTTCTACTGCCTTTACAAGTGTATTGATTGAATAAAGACACTACAACATTTGAGGCTGTCCTTTAGGAGCCATCACCAGAGTACATTACTATACACGTTACTATGCACCATCAAAATATTGGCTGCTGTTTATAGATTGTAATTTCACATGATCAGACAATTCCTGGGGTTTTAAATGTTACTTGTTGCGTTTTAAAATGGATGTACAAACCACTGCCCAATGATAAACAGTCTCTAATGAGGAAATACTTCACATGGTTATAAAGGACAAACCATATGTCACACTGCATTTTCAGTTTTAACGTTCTGTTCAGATCTTGTGTTTTTGAGATTTGGCAAATATTGGAGACCTAAGAGTAGCAAATATCACACAAGTCCTCAGTAAAAGAGCAGGGAAGTATCTAAACAGAGCCAAAGAAATGACAATTTGGCTTATCCCACAATCACAAGTAGCTGCCAGTGATTACTGCAGTATTACAAAAGTGAATAGAGATGTAGATATAGCTATACACACTTTACACCATATCGATCTCTGAACATTATGTGGTCTCGAAATGTACGATTCACATCCAGATCAATCTGTCGAATATCAGGTGATAGAATTCTAGCTTTTCGTTTCAGAACCTAAAAAAACAAAAACGTGGAGCATATTAAGATATCATTAAAAGTATCACACGTAGTATATAGGCTGCAGCCCCGCCCCCCAAGTATATAGGCTGCAGCTGCAGCCCCTGCCCCCCCCCTCCCCAATCTAGTAGTGCTTCAGCTGTCATTCGCCCTTCACCCCCCCCCAATTATATAGTTCTTCCTCTTCAGCCCCTTCCTCCCCCCCCCACTTACTCTTATTGCTTCATCCCCTGCCCCCCCCGCGCCAATTATCTTAGTCTGCATCGCCCTTCCCCCACCGCCCCCATTCTCTACTTCTTGGCCTCTTGCAGCCCCTTACCCTTCGGCGGCAGCGGCCCCCCCACGCCCATTGCAGTTCTCTTCGTGCGTACTCTTGCCTCCCTTCCGTTCCCCCCCCCCCAACCTTCCCCAGCGCCACCCCCTTCCTGCTCTTCTTCCGTCCTCCCGTCCAGCCAGCTCCCCTCGTTCTCCTTGTGTGGCTTGTCCTTCCTTCCTGCCCGTCTCCCCGGGCCCCCTGTCTTCTCCTCACGCCCTCTCGCGATCCGACCCGGGCACCCCCGTATAAATACTTCAGCCCCTCCCCCACCAGTATATAGGCTGCAGCCTCTGCCCTTCCCCCCCCAGTATATAGGCTGCAGCCTCTGCCCTTCCCCCCCAGTATATAGGCTGCAGCCTCTGCCCCCCAGTATAAAGCCTGTAGGAAAAAAATTAAATGTGTACTCCCCTTACAACGCGCCTCCTCCAACCATCCAAGGCAGGTCCTCTACTATCCACCGATGCTCCGGCATCAGCTCTGTGTCCCCGCACGGTCTGTCGAAGGCACCATGACGTCAGCTGCTCGCTGACATCACAGAGTATTGATGGATAGAAGAGGACCTGCTAGAGGGCGTCAGAAGAAGAGTACACTTTTAGTGTTTTTTTTTCTTGACTCGAGTATAAGCCAAGTTAGGTTTTTCAGCAAATTTTTTTTTGTGCTGAAAAACATGTCGGATTGTGCACGTTCCTCAACGCTAAAACGGCCTGCACAGGTATTTAAAAAGTGTGTGTGCTGCTATTGTGTTGCACGCGACCCTTTTGTGGCATAGCTGCACTGGCTTCCACGTGACGCAAATTAGGGGGCATGCCTTTGGACGGTCCGACTCATTCAGATCGAGCACTGTATTCAAATTGTGTCACACACCCCATGTTAAAGATGCACCACAAAAAAAAGATGGTGAACATGATTTCTGGCAGACGATCTTAGTGAATCACTGCACGCAAGCATTTTAGACTAACAATTCTGTGAACTCCAGTGACTATGTAAATGTGCCCCAATGTGTTATCAAACAAAATACATAACTTTTTCCTAAATTATTTATTTATTGTAGCCTTTTTCTTCATTATAAAATTTATGGGAGCTGCCATATTGTCTGAGCTCTAGTAACAACATTTATCAATATGCATTATAGCCATAGACAACAATAATGTGGTCTAATGATCTAATAATGACATTAGATTCAGATTCAGCTATTCCCGATGTGGGTGGGCACTTCCTGGTTGTAACATCAGCACAGGGCAACAAAGCCAGAAGAGGGCAGCGTGTTTGTAATTGGCCGACCTGAAGCATGTGACTCATGCTTGTGACATCTCTACAGGCCCTACAGCCCCTCTCAACAAGCCTCTTGTCAGATTGGAAGATCGCCAATTATAGAAAATGAGAGAATTGCTTATTTTTGCTTAGTGCAGAGTTAGTCAAACGTTTTTATACTTTGCAGTTGTACTTTATGCATATGCTGTCCTAAAAAGCTGAGTGGATTTTACAGATCGCTTCTTATGTCTATTAACCCTTAGACATCAGGCTAGGAAAAAACCAGCAGCACGATACATGTATTGTTGGAATTGTTGTCAAAGGCTCTCTACTGCTATGGCAAAAAAAAAATTTCTCAGTAACCTTACAGTTACGCTTTAAGTGTATTGAGTGGAGTTGCTACATTTTAACCACATATTTCTGAGTGTAAACTGTATTTTCTGCTCTTCTGTCCCAAGACAAAAATAGAAATATGTAACAAAATCTTACTGTATAAAGGTCTTTTTTCTCTTCTTTTAATTTTGGGACATCCAGAATGAGAGACCATACTTGACCTCGCAGTTGAAGGGGAATGCCTTTGTAAATTCTTCTGTGAAGCTTTATTATATGAAGAAAAAAGGATTAAATATCAAGAGAAAAAAATAATATTAAAAGAAAAAAACATGCAACTATTCCGTCAGTTTATAGGATCTTTAATACGGTATACTATAACAAGCAAAATAATGAAATAAAGAAGAATGAAGACTTGTGTCAATATTACACCCAGTAGCAAAGCCACTTGCATTACCTTTTCAGAGTTCTTGTACTTATCCCAGCTCTTCAGCATTTTCAGCCATTTGGAGGTTCTTTCAATTTCGAGAAACTTTTGCTATAGAAAACAAAATCAGTGACAATAATAATTCCAATGTTGTTTTGTATAATTACCTATATTATCATCTAAGAACATCACTCAATGTAGCAATGTTCCTTTACCATGCTCTACCCTTTGTTGCTTTGTGATTGTTCTCCCTTGCCACCAACACAAGCCATCATGCTCACAAACATATTTTTCACATGTGTTCCAGCCATTGTTTTTGTATTTCTATGAACTTATACACACAGCTGTGTTTTCCTCAGTCCCATGTATGATCCTAGTGCCTCTGAGAAAAAAAACCTCAAAGTAGATCCTATTCCTGCCCGTGTTTGGTGCTCTGCCCTCCCATAGAAGTCTATTGGAACATGTAATATACCAAAGCCACAAAGACGGAATAAAAAAACTTTTGTGTATGGGTAGCCTTAAGTTATTATTGTAATGTGTGTGTAAGTGTGGGGAGCAGGATATTAGGAAGTTTACCAATATACATCTATGAAAAGTTCTGCACTGCTTTTTTGATATGCAAATTAAAGACTCCTGTCTTTTACCTCAACAGCAAGAAATTCCTGACCATAAAATGGCCACAGATAGAGGACCATGTGATCTCTATCTGTCCATGACCAATGCCATGACAGTATTCATGAATACAAGACGAAGGCCTGCCAGGACCTTATGAAAGTATTCATGAAAATAAGATCCAAGCAAGGTGATTGTTCATGAACAGATAGAGATCACATGACCCTCCATCTGCAGCCATTTTATGGTCAGGAATGTCTGGCTGATGAGGTAAAAGACAGGAGACTTCACTTTACCAATATACATCCATTAAAAGTTCTGCACTGCTTTCTTAATATGCAAGTAACCTAATATCCTGCCGCCAAATTTACACATAAGAGACACGAGGTAAAGTGGCCAATCCCTTTAAAGGTTACAATAATATTCAGAAAGGAAGATAAAGACGGGGCACACATTAGGAATGTAGGAGAACAATTTTAGAAAGTAGCAGATATTTGCAACAAACGTCAAGTAGTACATCTAGCCTTTCAAAAAACAAATAATACAGTGTGTAAGTGAGGTGTGAATATACACCCACCGGCCACTTTATTAGGTACACCATGCTAGTAACGGGTTGGACCCCCTTTTGCCTTCAGAACTGCCTCAATTCTTTGTGGCATAGATTCAACAAGGTGCTGGAAGCATTCCTCAGAGATTTTGGTCCATATTGACATGATGGCATCACACAGTTGCCACAGATTTGTCGGCTGCACATCCATGATGCAAATCTCCCGTTCCACAACATCCCAAAGATGCTCTATTGGATTGAGATCTGGTGAATGTGGAGGCCATTTGAGTACAGTGACCTCATTGTCATGTTCAAGAACACAGTATGAGAGATTCACCAAGATTTATGGACATGGTGCATTATCCTGCTGAAAGTAGCCATCAGATGTTGGGTACATTGTGGTCATAAAGGGATGAACATGGTCAGCAACAATACTCAGGTAGGCTGTGGCGTTGCAACGATGCTCAATTGGTACCAAGGGGCCCAAAGAGTGCCAAGAAAATATTCCCCACACCATGACACCACCACCACCAGCCTGAACCGTTGATACAAGGCAGGATGGATCCATGCTTTCATGTTGTTGACTCCAAATTCTGACCGTACCATCCGAATGTCGCAGCAGAAATCGAGACCAGGCAACGTTTTTCCAATCTTCTACTGTCCAATTTCGATGAGCTTGTTCAAATTGTAGCCTCAGTTTCCTGTTCTTAGCTGAAAGGAGTGGCACCCGGTGTGGTCTTCTGCTGCTGTAGCTCAGCTCCCTCAAAGTTCGACGTACTGTGCCTTCAGAGTATGCTCTTCTCCTTCCTTGGTTGTAACGGGTGGCGATTTGAGTCACTGTTGCCTTCTATCAGCTCGCACCATTCTGCCCATTCTCCTCTGACCTCAACAAGCATTTCCGCCCACAGAACTGCCGCTCACTGGATGTTTTTCTTATTCGGACCATTCTCTGTAAACCCTAGAGAGGGTTGTCGTGAAAATCCCAGTAGATCAGCAGTTTCTGAAATACTCAGACCAGCCCTTCTGGCACCAACAACCATGCCACGTTCAAAGGCACTCAATTCACCTTTCTTCCCCATACTGATGCTCGGTTTGAACTGCAGGAGATTGTCTTGACCATGTCTACATGCCTAAACGCACTGATTTGCCGCCATGTGATTGGCTGATTAGAAATTAAGTGTTAACAAGCAGTTGGACAGGTGTACCTAATAAAGTGGCCGGTGAGTGTATGTAGCCATTACATGACTTATTTGCTGTTTTAAGTTTTTTTTTTCATATATAAGCCAGCTACACTTCTTACTGTCACCAAGATATCTTCCATGCAGTGCATTAATAAGTATACAACCTTAATATGGATTTGTTAAGTGACCTTTTGCATTGGTAGATTTCCTTTAATTCATGATCCTCTATTAATGCATCATACATAGGTTTGTAACATTTTTTTTTTAAATGGATGTCATTTTATTTTTGGCCTAATAAAAGGTCACATGTAATACAGATGAAATTTTTATCCTCAAAACATGGTTTGTGGCATCCACTTGCCCACTTTAGTTTTTCTATTTTAATAGCTGAAGGTCTTTATAAATAAACAACATCTTATAATACTGATATAATTTTGTGTGTATGTGGACACAATGCGAACAACTGATTTACATTCATACAATATATAGTTTGAAATTGTTATTTACATTATTAGTAATAAATTATTTCACTAATAAAGTCTCAAGTGACAGACAATAGTCACACACATATGACCAGTCCTTATTTTTCCAACATTCAGAAGCATCTGTAGCATCATTTTGAAAATTTTAGATACTGACTAGAATTTATGTGATTAAAAAGCAAAAGAGATAAAAGGTAGAAGAAGCATCTTCTCTTAGATGACAAAGTTTCTTTCATTTGCTTGTACTACATACTGGTTGTATACTAGATGTGTACTAGGTTGTGTAGGTTTGACTTTGTATGCAAGTGGTAAATTTCATGTAACTCCAGAGCAAGGATTAACAATAACGCTTCACTTTAAACCCCTTTGCCCTTTACGTTGACCATTTCAGCCTGAGGCTAAAGTTCAGTACATTAAAAGCATTTAAAGAGCTTTATCAGGCGTCACAGTGGGCAGGGGTAGATTTGTTACTAGGGTTGTCTGTAAGTTAATAGTTGGGCAACTTAAGTCAGGGACTGCCTTTATTGTATATCTATTAAGAAAAACATTTAGGTTTTGCTAGACTACTGGAAATGTTTTGTAATTCCAAATAAATTTCAGCTTTATAAAAGAGCAGAAGTTAACAAGGATAACAGAACTGGAAACTTCCTATCCTGTATTTTCCTACAAAATAATGGATTTCCATTAGTATTTCCTATACTACTAGCGGGACCATGTGACATTCGTGTAGCCTTTGTATACTAGTCATGAGAATTTCACACTTTGTTTTGTGCTAAAACACAATACACAATATACTTGAGTATAAGCCTAGTTTTTTAACAAAAAAAATGTGCTGAAAACCCAAACTCGGCTTATACTTGAGTAAAAAAAAATATATAGGTTTTACCAGGTTTTTGTGGTAAAATTAGGGGCCTAGGCTTATACTCGAGTATATAGGGTACTTCTACAGAAAGAACTTGCCATGTGTCCTTAGTGTAGACAGTACGAGTATATTATACAAGCAGGTAATGAGCAACTGTAATTAAAGTACACCAATGTAGTAAGGAAATGAAGAGTTTATTTTATAAACCCGTTAACAAATCACAATTATCACAGTAACTGTACCCACATTGCATTATGCAAAGAAATACAAGGTAGACAAGGTAATGAATATATTCTATACATACCCTGTCTATTGCCCCATCATGGATTGGTAGTTCTTCCTCACTGAAAGGGAGAGGAATAGTTTAATAACCTGCATGACACCTCATCAGCCAGTTAGGGGCAGTGTAAGCCCAGACATTACTCCTCCGCACATCAGACAGCAGCATAGTGATACAAAGCATGTAAAGAGTCTTTATACAAAAAGTCACTCGAAACCTCCAAATGGTTTTCATGTAAACCCATGTGAAACAAAATTGATAATAAGGGATTGTCCCCGTCAGATGACAACATAAATGAAGGACAGCCATATAATAAGTAACATCTCAAGATAGCTGGCTGTACATCTGGATCACTCCTAAAGACTCTGTACATAGTTTATTATTAGAGAACAAAAATATAAAATATTTCCTCAGAATTACATGCAAGACCACAGGAATATGCACACTGCTTTACTCCAGGCAGTACTTATTAGTAGAGGAATGAAGACGCTGTGGGTTTACATTGTAGCTGGCCTAGTGACCTACTCATCTATGCAAATCCAGCTCCCAGCACTAAGCTGTCATGGCAGGGAGAAAGCTGCAGCTACCTTAGCCATACTAACCCACATTTAGAAAGAAGTTGAAGGCAAGTAAAATTGAGAGCTGCAACACATGTATTGTGAAGAGTTCATCTTTATCTGGCTCACAGTGATTCTAGCTACACAGAAAGATGGAACGCCTTATTTAGCATTTGTGTTGCCACTCCAGCAAATAAATCTCATTGTTTGTATAGTGGAAAGTAATACAAAAATTCCATTTTACTTTATCAATTACTCCTGATTTTTTAGATCTCTGCTTGCTATAGAAAGCTTCGATGGAAACCAGTTCATGGTCATGTGATGTCACACAGGTGCACGGCTCATTATAACACACAGCTCCGATTACTCTCCGATACAGACAATCCCTGCAACAGTGTAAGATCCCATGACCATGGACAGATTTCCATAGAAACTTTCCAATGAATGACAGCAAGCAGAGATCTAGAAATCCATGAGGAATTGATACAGAAAATATATTGGAAAATTGTATGGCTTTTCATCATACAAACAATAACTTGCTAAAATGAAAACACCGCTTTATAAAGAAAATGCTTAGTATACCATGCAGAAAGTGGTGTTATCAGACAAACTAGTACCTATAGCTACTCAAACCTGTAATGATGTGGATATGTTCAATGATGCATCCACCTAATTTTCACTTACTTTTTTTTAGAAGTACATTGATGGGCTGAAACCATCAGGGTGCGTTCACACATGGGGTTGTGGAGTAGCTTAAGGCTCAGTCCCATTTTTTGGATTCTCTTTATATGGTTATAACTTTTGAACACTTACTTATCAAAGTGATTCTGATTTCCCCACATGTTGTACTTCATTTAAGGGGTAAATTTTGGCTGATAAGTTTTGCATTTATTTACAAAAAAAAGAAAAATAACATTTGAATAACATTTCCCCATATGTCTACTTTACATTTTCATCATTTTTTAAATGTCTGGATAATTTATTTTGACGTCACGCGGCTTACAAATCGAATAGCGATTTTCCGTATTTTCAGAAAATTTTGGAAATTCATCAAAAGGGCTTTTGCGGGGGGCAATGTTACAGGCCACTTTGTGGCATTATGTGGAAGCAGGTGGAGACAATGCAACAAGTCAAACTACAGCACGGAGGGGCTCTGGTAATTAAATGTGTTGGCATAATGAGTACATAAATGTGAGGTACCTGCAATATTAACGTTAACACTGTGTGAATACATGCCCTCACTGTTCATCTAAAGGAATGAAAGATGCAAAAAAAATACAAAATTAAGTCCCCTTCTAAGTTTAAATCAACATCCCACTGCTATAATACAGTGGAATTACAAAATCAGTATTGAGGTGACACTAGAGAACATTTCCTAATGACCAACTACATTGCTGTTAAACAGTTTCCAGGACTCGTCTGCTAAATTTTAACCCAAACAACAGCATTTGGATAAAAAGAAGCAGTAGGGAGGGGACGCGAGGATAGAGAAAAAAATAATAAAACGGCAAATTAAAGCGTTTGTCTTCATTTTATGCTCTGAATGAATCATTTGTGCTCCCCAAAGGAAAATAATTTCATTTTAAAAAGACACACATTAAAGTTTAATAACTGAGAATCGGCATGCAAGCACAAGCTCAATCATGCTAATACTCCAGCTATAAATGTTATTAAAATACACCCAATATCGGTCACCCTGTACAATCTTCCTGCACTTACTGGAGAAAGCCAAATCTATCGGTGACCTTGTAAACAAGGTAGTCTGCGTCCTCCCATGGTTCAATCTTTGCACCTTCTCGGCCCTGTTGACGAAGCAAAGAAAAGTCACTGGAAACTCCTTTCAAATGGCCACATTAAAACATGTAAATCTTTGTAAACAAACTGTACTTCAGTTAGCATGGTTGCCTTGCTAGGGGATTGAGTTTACATGGGCAAACTCTTGTGTCCGCAGAATTATATTCCTGGTATATTTGGTATAACCAACTTCCCAGCTTCACAGTGCCACATGTCCCAAGTCAGACATGTCCATCAGGTACAATAAGGGCTCAGTAATAAACTGTAATTAACCTATACTAAAGTTATATTTAGTACAAGGCCTGAAATTCAGCCTGGGTCTCAGTCCTCTTGATTGCAACTTAACCGGAATTGGCCCTTTTATGTTTTACCACTTCCATTTTTCACTCCCCACCTTCAAAAATCTATAACTTTTTTATTTTTCCACGTAAAGAACTGTGTGACAGCTTGTTTTCTGCATAACAAATTGCACTTCATAGTGATGGTAATTAATATTCCATGTCGAGCACAGGTAAGCGGGAAAGAAATTCCAAATGCAGTGAAAATGGTGAAAACCGCATTTGCGCAGTTTTCTTGTAGGCTTGGATTTTTTACGGCTTTCACTGTGCGCCCCAAATTATATGTCTACTTTATTCTTTGGGCTGGTACCATTACGGGGATATCAAATTTGTATAGGTTTTATAATGGTTTCATACATTTACAAAAATTAAATCTCCTGTACAAATTTTTTTTTTAATTTTAGCATCTTCTGCCGCTACTTTTTCATACTTCGTTGTACGGAGCTGTGGGTGGTGTCATTTTTTGCGACTTTTGATGAAGTTTTCAATTTTGTAATTTTTAGGACTGTACGACTTTTTGATCCCTTTTAATAGATTTTTTTTATATTTTTCAAAATGGCTAAAAAGTTTTCGACTTTGGGCGGTATTTTCTGTTACAGGGTTAAATGCAGTAAAAAAACGTTAATATAATTTGATATATTGGGCATTTTCGGAAGCATTGATACCTGATGTGTTTATGATTTTTAATTTTTATTTATATTTATATCAGTTCTAGGGAAAGGGGGGCGATTGTGAATACATGGCGGGCTGTCACGAACCAGTTAAAGAGAATCTGTCACCAGCTTTTACCCCCACTAAGCTATTAGCAGCCTAAGATAGGGTAAGAAATTTTCTATGTAGGATTCCATTTTTATTAGTAATCTTACCTGTTTACACAACCTCCTCCTCCCCCCAAAATTCACATAATTAACTTATGGCTTTGTGAACCATAGATACAGACAGCTAAAGAAATAGTTGCTAATGTGAACAGCAGTGAAAGATCCAGTTCTGGGCCTAATGTTTAACTGCCTGCAAGTCTAGTTCTTTAATTCACAGAACCTTAAAGGGGTTATGTCACCATAGTTATATTTATTTAATAAAATTGAATGCATTTAAATATTTACTTTTGCCATAAGTATTCATTAAAAATTATACTTCCTTACTTTGCAATTGTCTTTAAACTTATTTAAGGCTCCCCCTGCTGGTTGCTCTAACCGTCCTCTTGTTTTCCTCTGCTGGCCGAACATGCGCAGAGGATTCATCTCGGGCAGCTACTTGTACACTGAGGATTCCTCCGCCTGCTGACCACATCACTCCTCTCCATCTTCACACACTGTCACAGCCAATCAGGCTCCCCTTCTCATGTGCCAGGCTGTGAGAGGCTGCAGGCTGTGTCCTGTCTTTGATGTAGCAGAGCCAGCCCTGTTTCACAGTGTGGACAGGTCAGCCAGGGCGCTGGAGCAGTCACTCTGTTATCACAGGCATCGGGACTGCTGTGTCCAGCACTGCCCTTCCCCCCACCCCATCACACACCTCAGGAGCAGGGAGAGGAGGCAGAGGCTGCCAGCTCAGGCCCAGCCCAGCAAGAGCAGCTGATCTGTAGCAGGAGGAATGGCAGGGGCTGCATTGCAAGGAGGCAATGATTGCGGGTATGGCTACTGCTGCAGGGGCTGTCATTATAGTAAATATACAGTTTAGGTCCCCTGCAGAGTCTAATCACCACAAAACAAAAATGGTCCCTCTGCCCCTGTGTTAGATTCAACAGTACTGCAGGATCTAATGGGTTAATACCTTCCCCATCATCCCTTGGTGCTGCCATTACTCTGAGCTGCATGATATGATAACTCAGCAGTCGCACATGGAGAAGAAGGGAGGGAATAAAAGTTATATCATGGATCCTAGTAGACATTCTGCTACTTTCAGAAGTATGGCAAGTTTGTGTATGTATACATGAGTATATATGTTACATCAGTGTGTTCATATGATTAATGTATTGTATATATGATTATGTCATACATGAGTGCTTTCATCTATGTGGTTTATGATAGTATTGTGAACTCCTGCACACAGTGTCATCTGCAAGATCCTGTGATGGAACTAATATAATCAGCATGCCCCTAAATGCCAGGAGATCCCTTGATGTCAGTGATGAAATCACATTGAGTCCCCTGTGCAGAGCAGAGGGGGCTGATAGAAATGCAGTGTAGGGTTGGGTTCATACTATGTTTCAGGTATATGCTCAGTGTACACATCAAGAAAGCTCCCAAAGTATAAGCCGAGTGTACCCATTAAAATATACTGGCAATGTTATTGCCTCCACCTGACTAGTTTTGGACACATTCACTTAATATAGGAACAAGCTACGTCTTCCAATCCTGCTCCCTCCTGGTGAGCGACGCATACGCTCAGCGGAGTCAATAGAAGGCTATGGGGAGCGGATGCAACGTAGACATGTCACTCAGGAGAAAAGACTTCACTGGGGAAATACCCCGTACACTCCTCCCCACACATTCAGGGGGGAAAAGGGGCCACCGGGTGACGTATCCCACTGTATATGCATACAGTGAGATACGTCAGTGCCATATGTTGTAAGGACACTTTGGGAATCTGCAATGTACAACACAAATATAATGTGAAACCGGTCTAAGATGTGATGTGCATTCTCAGTTTATAAAGATCACGTGTGTCAGATATGAAATGAGATCCCATCAGATCACTGTTATAGGTGATCGGTATCTAGGAAGAGCAGTGCATATATTATGTGTTCCCTGCTAACTGGAGCCCTGCTATCATTATATACTGTACATGTCTTCAGGACACCTATCCTGTATAAATATAAGAGAGAACGCTTTGAGATAGATAGGAGATTAGATAAAACAGCATAGAAAAATAGCCAAATTTACCATAAGAGTTTTTTTAAAACAGTATTTATTGCCCTAGCAGCCAATCTTGGCTCTGCTTTCATTTTTACACTTATTGGGAAAAATAGCAGAGTTATGATTGGTTGCTATTGGCTATTGTATAAATAACGCATAAAATGTGTGTTATGAGGTAAGTGTTATTGTGTTTATCTTCTTATTCAAGTATATGGTAATGGATGAGAAGGGGCAGGGAAGAGAGTTTCAGGGCTTCTGTAGATACGATTTCCATTATATTTACTAAAATCTTTCTTTACTACGTATCAGTAAGTGAAGGGACTATTTGAAAACAGCAGGTGGAAGGAGACTGCGAGCAGTGATGTAGTGCAGTGGAACAGCCAATGAGAGAGACACTCTTACAAACTGCCTAGCTCAGTGCTTGGCATGCACCTTTTAGGCCCCTCCCACATGTACTTCTGTGTGACAGAATAGAGCTCGAGCAAACATCAAGAAAGCATATACAAGGGATATTTTACTCAAGTTAACCATTACTTATATGTTATTATCTGAATATTTAAATAATTTTGAGAGTTTTAAATTAAATAGTTTCATGGCATAACCCCTTTAAGCATGTGAACTGAAAGATGAGATGCTTATCTTTAAGGATAACATACAGGCTTCTGAAGTGACACTACAACCACTAAATTGACTTAACTTGTGTGAAAATTAGGTGGGAAAAGTTATATTTGCCTGCATTTGGGAGAAATTTTCTATAAACTGGTGAGATTTCACATAAAAGAGGGAACTCTAGAAGTCACATCTCATATTTTACCTGAGGTGGATAATCATTTAATGTGGGAAAACCTGGTGATAGGTTCCGTTTAACACCTACCTTACCTTTACAAACATGGATAAAATCAGCAGCTGTGTGAATGTACATAAGGGTCGTTAAAGGGAATCTTTAGAAATTCACGTTGATCCGTTCTTGCGCGGCGTCGCAAACCGAATTTTGACGTATGTCGGATCATACGTTCATTGTATCATACTTAGCCTATCCTACCCTACATAATTATCAATAAACATAGGTACAGTAAAATATTGTGCAGTATAGTACGTTTAATAATGAAATACTGTACTGTGCTGTAACAGTAATAAACAGTGTACTGTACTGTAATAAACAATGTAACAATTCCAAAGAGAGAACAGGCTTACTTATTGGGAGGAAGCTACAGAAGGTGCTGGAGATACTGGGGCAGCTGAGTCAAGAGGGGCAGCTGAGGTAGAGGGTACAGGATCTGTTGCAGGATTTGTTGCAGGCAGGATCTTGAAGTACTGCTGCAGGTTAGTTTGGAAGGAGACCATCTTCTTCTCCTCCAAGATCTCCTTGTAACAGCTAAGGGAATCCATGACTCCTCTGGCAACTCTAGTGTACCTTTCCATGTTGGGATCCTCAGCCTCAAACCTTGACAACCCTTCCTGTATCAGGGCAAAACCTGCTGCCAAGCCCTGCCTTGTAAATCTCTTAGGTTCTGGGGTTGGTTTGTCTTCCTCTTCCTCTATTATCTGCTTCTCCAGTTGAATAAGGTCCTCAGCAGATAACTCCTCTCCATGAGATGCCAATAGCTCTGTGACATCATCCTCCTCCACCTCCAGATTCATTGTCTTACTCATATCAACAACGTTCTTTATGACGCTAGTCACTGACTCTTGGACCTCTGTGACATCATTGACAAACTGGTGACACAGTTTTTTCCACACGCCATTCATACTGGTCTGCTTAACCTCATCCCAGGAATCAGCAATGTTATTCACAGCATCAAGGATGTTGTATGTTTTCCAAAAGTCCTTGAGAGTCAAGTTCTTATCCTTTTCAGTTGCTGCTAAAGCATTACCAATGACCCTTTGTAGGTAGTAGGCCTTGAATGTAGCAATGACTCCTTGGTCCATAGGCTGTATTAGGGCAGTGGTATTAGGTGGAAGGTAAACCACCTTGACATTAGGGTTAAAGTCATCCAGATGGGCAGGGTGTCCAGGGGCATTGTCCAGAATTAGCAACACCTTAAAGGGGATATCCTTGGAGGTACAATACCGCTTCACGTCTGGCACAAAATGGTTGGTGAACCAGTCATCAAACACTGCAAGTGTCACCCATGCCTTCCTATTAGACTTCCAGATGACTGGTAGATGACCTTTTGAAATACCCTTGAGCGCCCTTGGATTCTCAGCCTGATATACCAGCATGGGCTTCAGTTTGTAGTCGCCAGCAGCATTGCCCCCAAGAAGCAAAGTCAGTCTTTCCTTGCCGACTTTATGACCTGGTGCTGTCTTCTCCTCCTTGGCAATGTACGTACGGTTAGGCAAACGTTTCCAGAACAAGCCTGTCTCATCCACGTTGAATACTTGTTGAGCACAGTAACCCCCCTCCTCAATTATCTTAGCCAATTCTTTAGGAAACTCAGTTGCTGCTTTCTCATCAGCACTAGCAGCTTCACCTTGCACTTTAATGTTATGGAAATTGGCACGATCCTTAAACCTCATAAACCAACCCCTACTCGCCACAAATTCTTCACTTTGACTTCCTTCCCCCTTTTCTCTTTTCAAAGCCTCAAACAGTCGCCTAGCCTTCTCCTGAATAACCATAAAACTCACAGGGATACGGCGTTGATTTTGGTCTTCCAACCAAAGCACCAATAATCTTTCCATCTCAATAATAAGCCCACTACGCTGCTTTGTTATCACTGTTGCTTTCATAGGAGCAGATCCTTTCACATGTTCAAGGATACGATCTTTATCCTTGATAATCGTAGCAACAGTAGAACGACTAAGTCCTAATGACCTGCCAATTTCTGTTGCTGTTTCCCCCTTCTCTGATTGCCTTATGATACCTACTTTCACCTCCATGGTGATGGCCTTCCTTTTCTTTGATACACTATCAGATGAGTCTACCTTTCGTTTGGGAGCCATAATGAAGGGTGTTATGCCGTGCAGGAGACTCGTTTTTCTCATGTACAGTAACCGGGTACAGTGTGCAGTACAGTACTCTATGACTTCCGGCGCACGTACGGTTCGACTTACGACGCAAAACCGCGTAAGTCGGAATGAGACGTATAAAGCGTCGTAACCACGAAACGACGTAACCCGAGGACTACCTGTACTCGCTCATCTCTAGTGTTTATGTAATGTTTTTAACTTTTCTTCTTTACTGTTACAGGTTAGCTTGAACAAGCGATCCACTGATTGCTTGTTCAAGCTATTCTTCACCTAATACAGTGTAATACAGATGTATTACACTGTATTATGTGACACACATCGCGCAGCCCAGGGCACTGGCAGTCCACACTGGCAGGTGTCAGCTATATATTAGTGTCGGCTAATATATAGCTGACACCTGCAGCTTCTGGCCCCGGGTGAGCTTATCGGGGTTAACATGGCACTTATTCACTGTCTTTAATAGGGCGGTTTCTGAAGAACACAGCGTTCCCCTGATGAGCCCAATAGGGCGAAACAAGCCTTGTGACAGTACATGACGCCAAAATGCTTCAAACCTGACTATACCTGCTGAATAGGTCTGTAATAGGGCCAGTTACTGCAGGGACAGGTTCCAGTCGGGGCTCTGGTCACATAGGACCATAGTTCCGAGCAGGGGCGTCACTAAGTCAAAAGATCCTGCCCCGGATCTTTTGGCCGGTGCCCCGGATCTCCCTGGGTCCGGAGGACATTAGCACCGGTGCCCGGCATCCTCCTCTCTCTCTCTTCATGATCCTAGTGTTCACTGCTTTCCCTGCAGGACCTGTGATGATGTCACGATCACATGACCTGCAGGGGAAAGCAGTGCACGGAGCTGCAGGAGTGAGGTGAGAGGGAGAACATAGGGAGATCTATATGGGCACTTGACAGGGGGATCTGTATGGGGCACATAACAGGGGGATCTATATGGGCACATAACAAGGGGATCTGTATGGGCACATAACAAGGGGAACTGTATGGGGCACATAACAGGGGGATCTGCATGGGGCACATTACAGGGGGATCTGTATGGGGCACATTACAGGGGGATATTATGTAAATGAGGCTGGTCACATGGTCAGAGGCAGTGATGTCATCCCTGTTACTCCTCCCATCTCCTCCCCCTGGTCATGTCTGTGTGTAATGTATAGTAAAGCATGGCTAGTGTGCCTGTGCTGCATCTGCTGACCTGCTGCATCCCCCTTATACACAGAGACACAGACATCAGCTACACAAGTACCTGACATGTTCTGCTATAACATGGCTGCCTGGAGCTGTTGTATCTCTCCTATACACACACAGGCTGCAGGGGGCGCCAGCACCAGGAAGCACATCATTATACAGCCTCACACCATTATACAGGCTGTCAGTCATGCACTGGGGGTGTGACAGTGCCTCCCACTCATGAACAGCCAGACAGCTTGAATATGCTAATGACTCATTTGACTCATTGCAAATGACCATTTCACAGGTCATTTGCATACAGTTTTAGGACCTAATTGCTTAGATTTACAGGCATGTAGAGGGACAATGAAGGGATAGAGGCAATGCTCTCTAATAGCAGTTTATGAAAATATATTTAGTTTAGGGGGTTATTTTGACGGGTTCTCTTTAAATGTACACTTCCAGTGGATAGAAACCTGTCCATGGTCATGTGATGTCACACAGGTGCACGGCTCATTATAACACACAGCAATGATTACCATCTATGATACGAATAAGGCGTGCACCTCTGTGACATCACATGACCATGGGCTGATTTATATCCACAGGCAGTAAACATACAAGTTTTATATAAAATGACAGCAAGCAGAGATCTAGAAAATAGTTGCTACAGAATGTACTTTGGAAAAATGTAACTTTTCAGTACACAAACAATATCAATTATTTTCTGAAAGTGCACAACCCCTTTATCATAATCAGTAAAAGATACATGGTTGAGGCTCCGTGCCCACATTCGGGTTTAACCCTTTCAGGACCTGGCCCTTTTTTTTGTTTTTTCATTTTTCACTCCCCATGATCAAAAATCCATAACTTTTTTATTTTTCCATTTACAGAGCTGTGTGACGGCTTATTTTCTGCGTAACAAATTGCACTTCATAGAGATGGTATTGAATATCCCATGCCGTGTACTAGGAAGCGGGAAAAAAAACTCCAAATGCAGTGAAATTGGCATTTGTGCAGTCTTCTTGTGAGCTTGGATCTTACGGATTTCACTGTGCGCCCCAAATGACATGTCTACTTTATTCTTTGGGTCGGTGCGATTACGGGGATACCAAATTCGTATAGGTTTTATAATGTTTTCATACATTTAAAAAAATTAAAACCTCCTGTACAAAATTTTTTTTGGGGATTTTGCTAACTTTTTTATACTTTGGTGTCCTGAGCTGTGGGTGGTGTAGTTTTTTGCGGATTTTGTTGACGTTTACAATGTTATCAATTTTAGGACTGTTCGACCTTGTGATCACTTTTTATAGAATTTTTTTATTTTTTTAAATGACTAACAAAAAGTGCCATTTTCGACTTTGGGTGCGATTTTCCGTTACGGGATTAAAGGCAGTGAAAAACCGTTATCATATTTTGATAGATCGGGCATTTTTGGACGCGGCGATACCTAATGTGTTTATGATTTTTACTGTTTATTTATATTTATATCAGTTCTAGGGAAAGGGGGGTGATTAGATCTCTAATAAATCTGAACTTGCTTTGCCACATATAGAATGTACAACATCCAATATCAGACCTGACTATTGACTGTATATTATATGTCCCCCTATATCATTTTATTTGCGGTTGGTGAGATGATAGTATCAAATACTTTTATTTACCTAGATGGGAGATAAAAACACCTTGTTTGCAGAGATAGCCTTACAGCTGTATCACCCAACAAAGCCATCTTTATTATCATTACCCCAGGAAATAACTATGATAGTGTGCATGACTGATTTATCAGTGCACTTCCCCAATACATGTACACAATAATTGAATCTGACGGCCCTCTGCACCTACACAGTCAAAATGCACACACATTCAGTTCATAGGATAACCCGACAGAACCACTTAATCTCATCCTGGAAGATCTATCTGCTGATAACATGTAACAGATCACTTTAATAAGACCATGGCAACATCATTATTAAAAGCCCTGGAAGTTATCATTCCAAAAAGCTAAACATATTGATGGCTGACAACACTGGAATGGTAATTTGCCAAGATATGCATTTACTTACTCAAATACAATAAAACTAATACATACATACATACATATATACACACACACACACACACACACACACACACACACGTCGGAATGAGACGTATAAAGCGTCGTAACCACGAAACGACGTAACCAGAGACCTTCGTAACCCGAGGACTACCTGTATATATATCAGGGAGTGTGCAAATCGCTCTGAACTAATAAGATGCATATAATAAGTCTTACACAAATGTTTTAATATGACAACTTAACTCACATGACCCAATAGATTCAATGAAGAAATTCAGATATTTAAGAATTTTGCAGATATGGTTAAAATATTAATTCCCGTCTGGTGCAACATAGGGATACATTTTCTTACTCATGGTAAAGTCTCACCACTTACTACACAGTGATCACAGGTTTGCTTTCAGTCAGTTCTGATAAGAGGTGAGAACATGGCACAGAAAGTGCAGAGACACCTTGTTGTTATAGCATGTGCTTATTACTATTCAAGTCTGTATTTAGAATAAAGTAGTGAGAAGACTTTAACCCCTTAATGACTGCTCTATCAGGTTTTTATGGAAGTCAGTAAGAGTACTTTTTTTGAGGCGCCGCCTTTCTACAGAGACGCTGAAGACGACTGCAAGAGATTGCGATTCCCAATCGTATCATATCATAATGCATATCACTATCTGCATTTGCCCATTTTAACCAGCGTTAAAATAAATTTTATGTATGTTAATTAAATAAAGATTTGTTATACTACATTTTGTTAATGTGGTTTCTGCTTTGGCTTTGTCCCCAGTTTCTGGAGACATAATAGGATGTACGTTATCAATATCAGTAGAACTAATTTTAAAGAACGAAGAACAATTCTGTAACATATTAGTAGTACTGAAAAGAATAAGAAAAAAAACCTTTGCCACCAATTCACCTTGTCATATTTGGCAACTATGTCGGCCCGTTCTTGTGCGGATTTAACAGCCACATCCTCTTCTGAATCTGGATCTGGGTAAAGGAGAAGAAAAAAAAAAAATAAAAAAAAATAAGAAAAACAGGTTTAGAATCCTTGCCATTTTAGGAGGTTTTACAAATAAACAATAAAACAAAAAGATTCCGACTTAAAAGGGGTATTCCCACAGAGACAAGTTTCTTAAATGTACTCGGGATAACAAAATTACACATTCACTTATTCACTGACAAGAATACATCATATCACAGATATAAGTCCAACCTGTCTATCAGTCCTGGGGTACACAATTTCAGTTGCTCCTAGACACGACCCTGTAACATCTGACTTGGGTTCGGCCGCCATCTTGGATTTCTATGTGACGGCCATGGAGCTGAGTTTCTCTCTCTCTGCTCCCTGCACTCTAGACTCTGTTTAGGGGCCCGGAAAATTCACTCTTAGAATTTCTGACATACCTCAACTCTAATCGCCCGGAATTACAATTCACCATCCATCACGACCTTACGAAAATTCAGTTACTTGACACACTTGTCATTAAAAAAAAGAGGACGGCACCTTATGGTCTGATATATATACAAAACCCACAGACCGTAATAACTTACTTCACTTTTCCAGCTACCATCCTGAATCCACCAAACGTTCCCTACCTTTTTCCCAATACAACAGGGTTGAACGCATTGTCAGTAAACCTGAACTTGTCGATACTAGGTTAGAAGAAATGAAGACTAAATTTGTGAATAGGGGTTATCCGCACAACACTCTAGACCAGTACAAATCGAGACAACAACGACACAAGCAACCACGCATTCCATTTGTACACTCATATCATCCGTTTGCCTACAAAATCCATCAATCCATTAGGAAACATTGGCCCATTCTACACAAAGGTCACCCATCTGTTACAGAATTCCAGCAACCATTCCTTCCTTGTTTTAAGAGGCCCCCCAACTTGAAAGACAAATTGGTTAAAGCCGACATAGGGACTACTTCCAAAATTTCCAGACAATCATTTCTGCGGACACCCAAAAGGAGTACATTCCCGTGCTTGCACTGTGCTCAATGCACTAACATTCAGAGAGGGGACTCATTCACACATTCACTGTCAGGCAAACGTTACTCCATCAAAGGCTACTACACGTGTGACACTGATTACTGTGTTTATCTCATTAAATGCCCATGTGGCCTAGCGTACATAGGGGAAACTACCCAGCGTATCCGTGATCGGATATGTAAGCACAAGTCCACCATTCGTCTCAACAACACATTACTCCCCATACCTGCCCATTCCCTAGAAGCCAGGCATTCCATAAATCAACTTAAATTCCAGATTATCGAACATGTTGAAATGCCAAGGAGAGGAGGGGATCGAGTTGGACTATTAAAGAAGCGTGAATCCTACTGGATACACACATTACAAACATTACAACCAGATGGACTCAATAGAGACTATAATATACAAAGCTTTTGCTAACCCTATTACATTCCCAGTGTCTAATTAATGTGTTTTTTACAGAGACGATAGCATTTCCTGATGCTGATTCGTTGACACCACTACTAAGGATGGGTAAAATAAGCCTGTTCTCTGTATGCTCTCCAACTGTTTTCCAAGTGTCCCCCACCCTAAATCTCTCAATTTTTTCCTATTTATCTTTTCTGGATTTTATTTTTTTACAATTTTCCTTTTATCTACCTTATTTTTCTATTTTTCTTTCTTTTTTATTATCTTTTTTCCCCTCCATGTTCAAAATTCATTCTATACCCATCGATGTCCAATATTCATCATTTTTTAATTTTTTGATTTTTTTTTTTTTTTGTGACAACTTCCCGTCCCATACCGGAAGTTGCTGTCACGATACCGGAAGTACACTCCCCTTGGGCTTTAAATAGCCGCCGCCAGCAGGAGGAGACCAGCGCCACACTCCACTAAGCGGCACAGACCGCTATTCCTTCTGGGCAGCGCTACATTGCTACAAGCATACCTCCCTTTACTGATTCCACTTTACAGACTGGTAAGCTGACCTTGCATTGTATTTCCCACAGGTATTTTCTCTGAGATAGGTTCATGAAAGGCATATCTGGCCAATGAAGACCATTGTATCTGTAACCACCACTTGTCTTTAACATTGTTTGTGACTCCATGACAACTGCTATTGCTGTATTCTAATACCTATTTTGGAGTTTGCTCCCTCTTTATTTTGATGCACTCTTGATGTCAATATCGCAATATATTTGTGACTCATTTGTATATATGTAAATAGCTTTTTTGGTGTTTATATAACATTCCTCATGCACTTCTTTTTTGTACTATATTCCACAGAGTTTGATAAAGGTCTATTGTTGACCGAAACGTCACGTATAATAGTTTGTATCAATAAAAAACTCCCTGCAACCTATACAGTGTGACTGGAGTCCAAGATTTTCTTGCACTCTAGACTCGACCCCTGCAGTCCAGGACGGAGCTCACTCATTGATGCACACTGACACATACAACGAGTTACTGCCAGCAGCAGCAGCCAGAGGAAAGCTACAAGCTACAGACAGATAAAGAACTTATCAGGGGAGGAAGGCACAGCAGATCTAGTGCTGTGGAATAGCAGAGATGTAGGAGAGCTGACTGTCATTGTGTATAATAGGCATCTCATCATCTCTGATCGGTCTCATCTCTCTTTCTGTGTCAGATACTAGCACAATGTTCAGAAGCTAAATTAAAGTGTATATAAACCTGTACCCTGACCATCTAGCCACATTTCCAGCTCACAGAACTAGATGGATCATAATGTGTCTGCTTAAGAGTCCCTGCCCACACACTGGAACTTTGCACTTACCAGCTAAGGAGGTAAACAGCAATAAAACTGAGTAAAATTGTGAAGTAAAAGGTTAAAAATGATCTTTATTGTGTTAACATCACTAAAGGTTTGAGATTTAAGAATTTTCTTTAATGGGAAAACCCATTTAATACCTTGATGCTTCCACCTTCAACTGAAGGAAGTGGATGTTGCATCGATTTATTTACAAGGCACAAGACCTAAAAACAGAAAGATAACCCCCTGTAGATAGAACATACTGGCCAGACTAGGTATGCATCTCACAGTGGAAAACGGTTCCTCCTCAAAAGCTGGTGGCTGAATGTACTGCTATTGGCTGGTTAGCAGCAGAGGCTTCGCGGACCCAGATATCACTGTAGTGCCTTTAGTACTGGAAGAATGCATAGTTCTGGAAACCATTCAGTTCAAAGATTACAGAGCATTTACTATGCAGACACCAGGCATCATAGGACTTAAACCGCACAGAAGCATGGCACATTTTGGGTGTAGTTGTGCCTGACTCAAAAGGGTTCTCCATTTTCAGAAAATAATTAATATTGTGTGTATAAGGAAAAGTTAGCCAATTTTCCAATATACTTTTTGTATCAATTCTTCACATTTTCTAGATCTTTGCTTTCTTGCCATTCAATAGCAAGCTTAAAGTACAACTGTAAAGTATAAAACGTTTGCCTTACTCTGCACTAAAAATAAGCATTTCTCCAATTTACTATATTTAGCTTTCTGCAGCGGTTTTACCTTGCCCCCCAGGCTAATCTCCGTTTGCCATGTGAAACCATATATTTCAGCAAGAGAAAGAGGGCTTGTTGACCATTAGTTATGATCACATGTTTCAAACAAGCTGTCCTGCATCATTTGAAAGTACTTAAAGGGAACCTGTCACCAGGAGACCCATTTTTAGCACTCCCCCAGTCCCCACAGAGCATAGTACATACACTGGCAAAGTGTTTTTGTATTAAAAATTGGTTTTTCAGAAAAAAAGATATGTTATATTGTACCTTTCATTAGCATGTGCTGTGTGACTAGGCAGTTGCCAAAAGGGAGGGTCTGGAAAGGAGCAGTTCCCCCCACCCTTGGGAAACATGTGACCTTTTCAAATATATGAAAACACCCATCACTGGGCTTAGCGACGCCCCCCGCTCCTCTACAGCCAATCCCGAGTGTTGGGAGTTATTCATATATTTGAAAAGGGCACATTGTTTCCCATGGGGGGGGGGGGACTGCTCCTTTCCAGCCCCTCCCAAATGGCAACTGCCTAATCACACAGAAGATGCTAATGAAAGGTACAATATAACATATCTTTTTTTCTGTAAAACCTATTTTTTTATACAAAAACACTTTGCCAGTGTATGTACTATGCTCAGTGGGGACTGGGGCAGTGCTAAAAATAGGTCTCCTAGTGACAGGTTCCCTTTAATGTGATGGAAAGGACCTTCAGTGATGTCACAAGCATGCGACTCATCATGTGCTTCAGATTGGCCAATTACAAACACGCTGTCCTGGTTTGACTTAATTTCCTTGTGCTGCTGTCATAACCAGGAAGTGCCCACCTACATCAGGAATAGCGGAATCTGAATCTAACGTTAAATATTCCAGATATATCTCAGACTAGGAAGTAGCCAGCAGCATGATAGATACAGGTATTGTTGGAATTGTTATCAAAGAGCTCTCCAGCGGAGGCAAAACTATTTTTTGTCAGTAACTTTACAGTTATGCTTTAAAGGACACCTGTCATCAGGTCTGTGTCACTTGTCCTGTCACCACTACCTGTTGGAGCAGTTCTCAAGGATCCTATCCCAGCCTTTATCTAGTCAATTCATATATTAATCATTATAAAATCATATATTCTTTATTATGTAAATGAGGCTGGTCACATGGTCAGAGGCAATGATGTCATCACTGTTTCTCCTCCCCTCTCCTCCCCCTGGTCATATCTGTGTAATGTATAGTAAAACATTACTTGTGTGTCTGTGCTGCATCTGCTGACCTGCTGCATCCTCCTTATACACAGACATCAGCTACACAAGTACCTGACATGTTCTGCTATAACATGGCTGCCTGGAGCTGTTGTATCTCTCCTATACACACACAGGCTGCAGGGTGCGCCAGCACCAGGAAGCACATCATTATACAGCCTCACCCCATTATACAGGCTGTCAGTCAAGCACTTTGGGTGTGGCTGTGCCTCACACTCATGAATAAGCCAGACAGCTTGAATATGCTTATGACTCATTGGACATTTCACAGGTCATTTGCATACAGTTTTAGGACCTCATTGCTTAGGTTTACAGGCTTGTAGAGGGACAATGAAGGGATAGAGGCAATGCTCTCTAATAGCAGTTTATGAAAATATATTTAGTTTAGGGGGGTTATTTTGCCTGACGGGTTCTCTTTAATTGTACACTTCCAGTGGATAGAAACCTGTCCATGGTCATGTGATGTCACACAGGGGCACGGCTCATTATAACACACAGCAATGATTACCATCTATGATACGAATAAGGCGTGCACCTCTGTGACATCACATGACCATGGACTGATTTATATCCACAGGCAGCAAACATACAAGTTTTATATAAAATGACAGCAAGCAGAGATCTAGAAAATAGTTGCTACAGAATGTACTTTGGAAAAATGTGTAACTTTTCAGTACACAAACAATATCAATTATTTTCTGAAAGTGCACAACCCCTTTATCATAATCAGTAAAAGATACATGGTTGAGGCTCTGTGCCCACATTCAGGTTTAATAATGCAGTTTTTGAAGCCAAAAGCAGGTGTGGACAATAATGGGAGAGAAAATTAAAATGACAGATACTCCTCAATGCTTTCAGTTAACTCCTGGATTTGGCTTCAAAAACAGGTACTATGATGGTCTGCAGACCTCTGTAGGCTATATTGCATTTAGTATATTCATTCAAGATTCACAAAGTGAAACAGATTTAGCAAGCAGCAGTCTGCATTTCCAAGTACAGAACATGGATAATGATTTACACCCCCTTCCAGAGTCCGAGGCGCCACTGAAACAGAAAGAACCTGTGTGCCCTGTAAATCCCCTCCATTCCAGCCTTGTCTATGGAGTGGGTTATTAATGTGCTCCTCCACAAGGGACATTTAATTAACTTGACTGTCCACTTTTCTTGGCATTTACATTGGATTCCTAGGAAAGGTTGCCTTTGCACATTTATATTCATGTTGTGCCACGGCAAGATTAATGTTGTAGGTGCTGTAAACAAAACGCCTGAACATCAAGACGCAAGAAAGCCAGACAGATTGCTAATAATTAACTAGGCACAGAAGAACATTTATACCAAACTGCCGGGAGCAGGCCAAGAAGCTAAACTTCTCCATATATATTATATCCACTTTATCTATAGAAGAAGAACCAGTAAAAGCCTACTATTCTCAGTGCTCTGCCAGAGAAAAACTTATCTCAAAAATGCCAGCTCTGATTTCCTCTTCCTCTTGTCAGTAAGGTAGTGTTAGGACACGAAACAGATAAAGCCAGACCACCACTGACCTCCATTCCTGCCCCTAATTTATTGGAGAAATTCATTACCTTTCTGTTCCTGGTGGAAATGTGTCTTTCTATGGAAATGTTAGATGCCTGGCCCTAAAAAGCTGTCTGAGCCTATTCCCAGAATAATTTAGAGCACCGGGAGCAGCAAATCTAATAATAAACTTTAAAAAGAAATAAACAGCCCTCAGTCCTAGGGCGTCAGCTGGACACTGAAGTGTATTCTTCTGGAGACAATGCGCCCTGCGTCTGAAGGAGGAATAAAATGACACTAGACCACTGGACTGGCATACTTCCAAAACATGAGACCATTACAAATCATGGAAACCTATGGGGCAGCTGTGTGTCATAGGAAAGACTAGCGTCGTACTATTTCACCTACTGTCCGAGTCTTTACATAGCTGAAAAGAGGCAAGCTACACCATTACCAAATGAAAAATCCCAAAGAGAGCGATTCATTTACTGTACAGCAAAGATCATTATAATCCTTTATTAACAATTGTTTGATTATTACATTCATTATATACTTTAATCCCTTAAATACCCAGCTCATTTTCACTTTTAGGAGCCAACTTTGTGTCATGATATGCAGTTATAACATTGGAACGTTTCATGTCACCGAGTTTATTTTCAGACTTTATGACACTTTGTACTTCACATGAATGCTATATTTTAGTTGAAATTTTTGCACTTGTTTCCAAAAAAATAATGCAAATTCTGTGAAAATTTTGAAAAATTAGCAATTTTCGGATTTCTAAAGGTCATGCTTTTCATATAGTTAGTAACCTATTTCAAAGACTAACTAACATTAACTATATGGGTGCCGTTTTGTCTGCGTTTGCAAATGCAAACCAAACCGCACTCACTGGGGCGGGCCGGGCGATCGGGAACGAGCCGCCAGTGTTTTGCGTTAGTTTAATGCAAAACACCGGCGGCTCGTTCCTGGTCGCAGGCGTTTCCATAGAAACGGCGATGCGATCGGGCTGCGCCCCACCACGGTGGGTGCAGCTTTGTCTGCGTTTGCATACGCAGACAAACGGCACGTGTGCCACCACCCAAAATCTTTATGTTGACATAATTTTTTATATATTTTATTAGGATGTCAGGAGGCTTAGGGCTCTGTCACATTGTCTTCCACCATTGTTCACGTTCGTGATTCAGTGATTTCCTCACAAAGCCATTGATTTCTATGGGTGTTTTCACATTGGCTTGTATGTTCACTGATCTGCTGCCCGTGGTATAAATAAGTCTTTTTTTTTTTTTGCTGCTGATGCAGAGAATGGAAGGCAATGGAAGTCTATGGGTCTGCAAAAAACAGGTCTGATGAAACAGGTTTTTTTTCCACTGGTGAGTCTGAAAAAGCAGGTGTGACTTTTCAAAGCAATGTTAAACCTTTAAACAGTTTTTTTTTGCAGATCCAGGCACAAAGTAGAAGCAAAACGGGCACAAAATGCACCAACGCCAATGTGAAAGAGCCCTTAGTTTGTAATATCTAGTGTATGAGCAGGACACTAGTTTTATTCCCAACAATACAATAATGTTTTTCCCAAATCTTTGGAAACACATTTTAACATGATCAACAGAAGGTAGCCAACGCTATCACAGAACCTGCAATGCCCATACTTGGGTAAGATCTATGAAAAGAAAAAAAATGCATTTGGAAGTAATTCTTCCGATTACACACATTTTTAGTAGACAATAGTCAAAAACAGGAAATCCCTGCCATTGTGTATTTAAGGCCTTTCCATAGTACGTTGTAAAGTGTGAAAAGGAACGCAATGACATGAGCTGTCTAGTAGTGTAAGGATCACACCAGCTTTCCTGTGAATAATGTAACACAGAAAACAAACAAAAAAAAAAAACTGCATTAGCCTGCAACACACAGCCCCTAATCCTAGTAACCCTTTTTAGCTTTCTCATCTGTTAAGAGACCACATCAATTATACAAATTAAATGCTACAGTATTTCAAACAAAAAAACTATGCAATAAAATAATATGCAGTCTTAAATAATTGGCAAACCTCCTAAAAATCTAAATTGAATCAAAAGGGGCAAAAACCTGAGAAAAGACAAAGTGGTTCCACATTAGGGATTTTTCACTGAACCCATTTTGGCCAACGGACAGATTGTTTTTCTCTTCCCGGTTTAAGCGGTTTTTATTCTTGCCCTACAGAACCATTCTTTGCAATAGGCTTTTTCACACTTTGGTTTTTGTACAGTGGGGAAAAAAACTAATCTGGATGTGTACCCATAAGCCAAAATGGGCTCAGTGGAAAAAATCCCCAATGTGAAAAATAAGAATGGCTTAACCCCTCATCTCCGCATTGGTTTTTACGTTAACGACCAGGCGATTTTTCCGTTTTGTTAGTCAATACCTTCTACAAGCTTCTTTAGTCAATGTGGCTGTGAGGGCTTATTTTCGTGTAAAAACCTGTAGTTTTTATTTATACACATTATCAAAGCATTTTGATGACGTTTAATGTAACTGATGGATGATTGGAAAAATGTCAATTTGGGCATATTTTCTTATTTATTTTTGTCTAGGTTTTGTAATTATTTTTATCAATATATTAGGCTGTGCCACAAGTGACAAAGTTACAGTGACTTGAGATCATTTGGTCTTTTCTTATGTAGTCTAGTGCAGTCCATTACACAGTCACTGGCTCTGGCCTGGCCTAATAGAGAGTCGGTACAGGCAGTGCTGGGGTCTTTCAATGGTCCACCAGTTGTGAGATGGCATTGGCACCCACTGATTGCAGCTGCAGGGTGCAAATGGTTGACAGAAGGAGCTCACTCCCTTTGCAAGCACCTACACACCATGGTCCGTGTTTAACTACAGTGTCTAAGGTTTTAAAACACCTGGGAACAAAGCTTTTCTAATCCTAAAGTTATTGGAAAAGCTCCATCTCCTGCAACCTTTTTCTGATGCGGCTGTAGGAAGGCATTGCATCAGAAGCAGTAAGTAAGCTGCCATAAAAACCCAATACAGCAGCCGTTAAGGTGTAAAACGCACCAATACTCACCAAACTCCCCCCTCACTGGCCTCTTTTGTCACCTTTAACACTCAAAATGCCTGCTTATCGAATCACTAGCCAGGTAAAGACAGGAAAAATTGACAACTAATGAACCCCGGAATGGCAACTGTTTGAATGGCAATATAGCTCAATTCTAAGCAATGCAGAAAACAATTACCAACCAATACATTTTCTGATTCTCTAATAAATCTGAACTTGCTTTGCCACATATAGAATGTACAACACCCAATATCAGACCTGACTATTGACTGTATATTATATGTCACCCTATATCATTTTATTTGCTGTTGGTGAGATGATAGTATCAAATACTTTTATTATTACCTAGATGGGAGGTAAAAACACCTTGTTTGCAGAGATAGCCTCACAGCTGTATCACCCTACAAAGCCATCTTTATTATCATTACCCCAGGAAATAACTAGGATGGTGTGCATGACTGATTTATCAGTGCACTTCCCCAATACATGTATGTATACAATAATTGAATCTGACGGCCCTCTGCACCTACACAGTCAAAATGCACACACATTCAGTTCATAGGATAACCCGACAGAACCACTTAATCTCATCCTGGAAGATCTATCGGCTGATAACATGTAACAGATCACTTTAATAAGACCATTGCAACATCATTATTAAAAGTAAGCAGGCAAATTGTCCTGGAAGTTATCATTCCAAAAAGCTAAACATATTGATGGCTGACAACACTGGAATGGTAATTTGCCAAGATATGCATTTACTTACTCAAATACAATAAAACACATATATATATACATATATATACAGGCGGTCCCCTACTTAAGAACACCTGACTTACATACGACCCCTAGTTACAAACGGACCTCTGGATGTTGGCAATTTACTGTAGTTTAGTCTTAGACTACAATCATCAGCTATAACAGTCATCACTGGTGTCTACAATGAAGCTTTATTGTTAATCCTGGTTCTTATGACAATCCAACAATTTTAAAATCAAATTGTCACAGATACCAAAAAAATTTGGCTGGGGTTACAATGATAAGTTATACAATTCCGACTTACATACAAACTCAACTTAAGAACAAACCTACAGTCCCTATCTTGTATGTAACCCAGGGACTGATAGATTATATATATATATATATATATATATATATATATATATTTACACACACACACACACTCTCGATAGATATATACCGGGAGGCTGTGACCAATGCATTTTCCACCTTATACTCGAGTTAAAAGGTTTTCCCAAATTTTTGTGGTAAAATTAGGGGCCTCTGCTTATAGTTGGGTCGGCCTATACTCAAGTATATACAGTACTAATCTAAAAACATGCTAGACCACTGTAGAATATTTTGCGGTCAATATCTATATCACAGAAGTCAACCACATTACCTGCATTTAACTCCTATGCTCGATATAGTTAAAAAAATTAAGAAAAACACACACACACACACACACACACACACACTTTGTAGGAAAGTTAAACACTAAATTCTATGACCTGCTCAAAAAGCCTTTATAATAATGATCAAAGAAATCTAGAGAGCAAAACCAGACAAGACAGCAAAGTGGAAAACAGTTATTTACTGCAAGTTATTGGAAGAAGCCCTTAATTCGGCAAGCAATGCTTCTACTATATCCGGTGTATTATAGCACATGGCCGAGCTTGCACTTTAAGAGGTAACGCCTGCTGATAATAAACAGAGGGCTAATCCTTTGAATGTCACTGTGCCCTATGTAAGCATGTGATGTTTAACCAGGCATCTACATCTATCCAGCCCTGCCCTAAACAAGAGATGCAAGGAAATTACGCTTTACAACCTCTTTCCCATCACAACTGGTGACATTTAAGTTGAGTATTGTCACTGGGTTCTAAACAGCAGGGACACAGAGTTGGGGGGGGGGGGGGGGGGAAAAGCTAATACAGTCACAGGAACAAATCTTATATTTAGGCAATTATGTGCTAGTATACACTGTACATTGTGTAGGTGTCTCTAAAGCCTCACTGAATAAGCAACAGTGGGGATCACACAACATATCACGACTACAATGAGTGTGATTGCCGTGCAGGGAGGTATTGCCCAGCAGGTTTCCCGCCTTGCAGTTTATTTAAAGAAATGTGGTTAATACATGAGTGTAGATCACTACATAAATGGAAGAAAGCAGCCAACAGAAAAAATGTTTCTGCATTGTATACAGCACAATAAAATCCATTGGTTTAAAGGGAACCTTCCACAACCTCCTTGTCCAGCAGCAGATATTTGTATCCATTATTCATGGGGCAAAACACAACAAAAGCAAATTCACATGCGTTTTGTCTTATGCAGCAAACTACTGGCTTTAGCAGCAAAGACCAACTGCGGTGCCACATGTATGGCAAGTCATGTTAGCTGGAGAGCAACATCAGCAACCAGTGAAGCAATTGGAAACTTATAAGACAAGGTTTCTTTATTTTATATGTAGGGTATGGATTATAAAAAAGTATTATTACAATATAAACAAAGTGAAACAATACGTGCATTTGAACATTCATAAAACTAAGCCAAATATTATATTATTTAGTTATAAATGATTCTATCCACCTGTCTTACCTTCCACTGTACTTACTGCATTGACAACTTCTAAAGAACCTTTACATTGAAAGGTAAATACTGTTCATATGGAAAGTCTTATTACTTTATCTACTACAAACACATTAACAAAAACATACAGCATTATCACATCCATGACTCTACACTTCAGATATGTAGCAGTCAGCAAAGTCCTTATTAAAAGGCAAATGATTAGGAGAAAATGACTCAATAAACCACTACCAGTGCAGACGGTCCCTGGGTTACATACAAGATGTGACCGCACAAGCGGCTGTATGACTTTTATATTAAAAAAAAAAAAAATTTACTCTCCTGCTGTTCATTTCCTTCTGATCCTCCTTGGAATAGTTCTACTCCCTTCATTGGAGTCCAGCTGTGTTCGAATAAACTGATTGGACTTCATTAGGAAAGCTACAAACCTGTCTATATAAGACCTCACAGCCCATGTCAGAGCACATGAGAACTGTACAGAGATATCCTGGATGAAAACATCTTCCAGAGTGCCCTGGACCTCAGACTGGGCTAAAGGTCCACCTTCCAACAAAGAAAAATAAAAATAACAAAGCAGTGGCTTCAGAATAACTCTGTAACCATTCTTGACTGGCCAAGCGAGAGCCCTGACCTAAAACCAATTAAGCATCTCTGGAGAGACTTCAAAATGGCTTCTACAATAGTTCACCATCCAACCTGAGAGAACTGGAGAAAATCTGCAAGTAAGAATGGCAGAGGATCCTCAAATCCAGGTGTGATAAACTTGTTGCTTTTTGTGTACTAGCTAAAAAGCCGCTTCTACTCAACACTGAACAAAAGGGTCTGAATACGTATGACCATATGATATTTCAGTTTTTCTTGTTTAATAAATTAGCAAAAATATATACATTACAGTTTTTTTCTGTTAAGTTGGGGGGCAGAGTGTACATTGACCTCTTAACAATCCTTGACGAGTAATTAAGCGCTAAAAAAATATGAAGAGGGCTCATGGAGTGAGCACTCTTCATAAAGACATGGGGTTTGCTGCATATTTCAGCAAACACCCACGATCAGCGTTGACACTTTGATTGCCACCGTCAGCAGTCAAAAAGACATCCGCACGGGTGCCATTATCTTTGTTTTGATAGTTGCTCACCTTGACGCCATCAGGCAGTGACAATCTATGTACTGTATATACTTTGGTATAAGCAGAGTTTTTCAGCAAAAAATAAACTTACATATTCACCTTCCGATGCTCTGCACGGCTGCTCTTCATGTGTAACAAAGAGGGTAGAGACTAGTTCTTGCGCAGCAGTGTGGCCACCAATGACGTCATAGTGTGCGTCAGCGGGCAGAGCAAATGGATGTGTCTCTGCCTGCATTGATACACATGAAGAGAAGAAGGAAGAGGAGCCGGAAGGTGAACACGCATGTTTATTTTTTTATACACCCAGGGGCTGCAGGGAATTTCATCATTGGGGGCTAAAGAGCATTTCATTATTTGGCGGGTGGGGGTTCTGCATCAGCATTTCATTAAAGCAGGCTGCATAGGGTATTTCATTACTAGGGGTCTGCTGCAGGGAATTTAATTACTGGGGAAGGCTGCTTGAACATTACATTCCTAGGGGAGGCTATGACCAAAGTATTTCCCACCCTAGGCTTATACTCAAGTCTAAGTTTTATTCCCAGTTATTTGTGGCCATATTAGGGGCCTTGGCTTACACCCGGCTTGACTTTTACGCAACTATATACTATATGTGCATCATGCAAGACAAAAAAAAAAAAAGGAAAAAAAATTATGAAAATGTTATAACAAAATTTCAAAGCTATTAAAAAAAAAAAAAATCTGTTTCCTATACCCAGTGGGGATTTCTAAACATATTTAAAAACCTGTCCAAAAACAACTTAATTCCCTGCAGGATATCACTATGAAATAATGCATTGGATGAAAGCGACTGTTTTTCACAATAGAACAGGTCTGCCCTTCCATTCTCTTTGCTTTCTTTGAACACAGATCATTTGTTTGCTTCTAATCTTGAAGTGTCAGCTAGTACACCGACATATACCCCACCAAATACAGGAAGCTATGTGGGAACACCAGCAGAGATCTTACAAAGTTTCCAGACTTCAAAGTGGACAAAATGCCTAAGCTCTTGCCAGTTTTCTCAAACCTTTCCCTTTTCCCCTCAAATATCTAAGAGCAAGATGATCAGACAGTGACCCTCTTACAATTGTGGCGCTTTATGCCCTTTCCATTTCACACAGAAGATTTTCATTTATATCTGCACAGACAAAATCGGCCAGCTATACACAAGCAAACTTGGTATATGTGTGACACTTCCGTGATTCTACATTAAGACTGTTAAATCCAACAAACGCACAAGGCAATTTGTCAGACCAAACTAGTAAGTGTACAGGTGGCCTCAATACTTGTTATTTCTGACACTAAAAGCTTGAACACACAAAAATTGTTTACATTTACAGTGGTTTTTTATTGTAATTTCATGCGAGCAGGACCTTTGCTTCCATTGTTTCAAATGACTTTTAGATATACCCCTTGATATTTAGATCAGCCCTATGTAATGAAATATATGCAATAGCAATCAGCTCTATGCAGATGCGTTACTAGGAGAGATTTCTGCATGGGGCCCCCTTCCTGTTAAAATAAATATATACTGTACATATTTGTACAGACACAATTATACAATCACAAACATTCACGCACTCACTCCAAACATACTCCATATATACTCCAAAATAAAGACAGATAATAGTACCCCCTTGGACAATTCTAAATGACATAGTATTAAGAGACACAAAACTGAACTGTAATGATACAATCCCCATTGCGTTATATATTATATGACAACAACCCACCTTACTTTTTCCTGCCATAAACCTGTTGTCCTTAACCCCTTAATGACCGCCCTATTGGGATTCTACAGCGGTCATTAAGAGTACCTTTCTACGGCGGCGCGTCAGAAGATGATTTCGGGACATCGGGCTAGATTGGCAAGCATAACCGCGGGGTGCAAATTTCCCCACCATGGATCGGATCTCCCCCCTCCCCCCCTGTGTGTTTCCCGGGGAATCCGATCACTCCATGAAAATACGTAAAACTTTGCGTAATGTACCATTTTTCATCAAACACCATCACAAAAAATGTTCTAAAAAGTGATCAAAAAGTCACGTTCCCTAATATGATACGACTTAAAAGAACAACTCTTTACGCAAAAAATAAGCCCTTAACCAGATCTGACAACAGAAAAATACAGAAGTTATGGCCCTGATAATTTGTCTCAGTAAAAAGATGAGAAAACCTATAAATGAGGTATCACCATAATCATAGTGAACCAGAGAATAAAGATAAAATATTATTTTTATGTTACGGTGAGCGGGGGGAAAAAAAGTGCTAAAAATAAAAATTTATGATTTTGTTTGTGCCCCCCTTGAAATAGTTAATAAAATCTCACGAATAAGCTTAAGACCCCCAAAAATAATTACCTATTCATTGTATCACATCCCGCTAATAATAAGCCCTCATATGTTCGCATTAAATTTTACAACTAACATGAAGTACTATGTGTCACGAGAAAACATTCTCAAAACCACCTGGATATGTTAAAGTGTTCCGAAGTTATAACAATTATCGTGACACAGAGCAGATTTGAAAAATCGAGTCTGGTCATTAAGCTGAAAACTAGTGTCGGTGATAAGGGGTTAAAAGAAAACCCCTGTCTCAAATATACAGGTAAAGGTAATAGTAATGGGGTGGGGTTCAGAAAATAGTTCATGATGTGCATTTATGATATTTACGGTAGGGAAAAAAAAAAAAAAAAGAGACTAAATGCAGAAGTGTCTGTTGTGGACACACACATATTTATTCCCAAATGAGCACAAATTGACTCATTCACAATAAGGGGAAGTTCCAAAATAACTAAACATTCCTTCCAAATATGGAATAAAACCTGACCTCTTCAGGCAACATGCACTGTCTAGGACACAGTTATCTAAGCAAAGTTTTATAACACGTATAGGTTAGACATCACAGAACTATCATGGCTTTCCTTTCACACTACCATATACAACCAGTGACAGGTTCCTATAGAGCCCTATTAACCGACTGCCACCCTTCTTTTTGCTAAAAATTGTTTTGCTTACATCACCTTTTATCTTATATTACCTGGCATCAAAGAAGGAGTGTCCTGCTCAACCGGCCCCTTCCATCTAATTGCCTTGTGCCCCCTTACTGGTCACAGTTCATGTCATGTGACCAGAGTGTACCCCATGCATGTATCTGACCACATTAAGTCACAGCAGCCTCCATGGACTTCTACTCCTCTCCATCCTCCATGGAGGCTGCTGTTATTTCATGTGATCACATACATGGTGTACAGTTTACTATTATTAGAAGGCTAAAGGACCTGCGTAGATGTCACTGTAAGCTACATTTATTTCTAAACAACTGATTATCCTATTTCCAATATTGTGTTTTTACATTGCACCATTTTCTAAGTGATTAGTTTATTTGTCATAAGTTCATATTTTAGCACTTTACTCAATATAAGTCTACATGCACATTATCAATAATGTTTACTGTGGACTAGTTCACAGTACACATTGGCCCACATTTATCAAAAACAGTTTGATTGTGGAGTGTGCAGGGTACGCTTCATGAATTGTGGTGGACATTCTTCATGAATCTAGCACTGCTCTGGAAGTGTGCACTTTTTTTTGGTTCACTTTGTTAATGCAGCAGAATTGTGGCGCAAGGTCAGCCTAAGCACTGACACGCCCTTTACATGGACATGTCTCAGACAATTCTTTCTAGTGCAGATAAAGTCAGAGAGAAAACTGGTGCAAACGTGGACTAAGGGTACATTCAGATGGCCATCTGTGTCGGATGTATATGCAGCCTCATATACATCCCCATAGATGGCAATGGCGGTACAATGGCCATTCGGCACCGTACACAGGGAAAAGAGTGTGCATCTGTGTGACGCGTTTCTCTATGGAGGGTTCTCCTCCTACTCCTCTCCAGCGCACAGCAGTATGCCCGCCCAGCTGCAGCCAAGCGGGTATAAGGCTGTGTAAATGTACCCTTATAATGTGCATGGCCATGGTGTGCTGAATGCACCTGGTATCACCTTTACGTGAATGAGCTGAGCAGCCACAGATTACAGAGCATAGTTCCATGCTTTGATGTGATGGCCTTTATAAACACAAAAGTTGGAAATACTAATAAAGTGATGTTACTACATTTAAAATGAATTCAAGCTCCTTGCTGGAGTCACTTGCTCTATTTATTAACTGTGGCACTTTCGACTATGTTTGTGGCTTCCGATATTAACTAGCCATCATCCCTCTTCTAGGACACAATTTTAGAAGGATTTGGGTTATCCCAGCTACCAGAAACAAATGTGGGCCATCAACTATGTGATTTCCGTTTAAGGCCTGGTTTTGGGTGGAGCTGACCATTCAGCAAACAAATGACGCTTCACAAGGAGATTTATATTTAGCTCACTTCCATAGTGCATTTATACCCTTCCATTTCCCCATTATCTATTAACTGTTAATGTAACCTCCTGAAATAATAAAAGTGCCATTTCTATAGAAAATGATTAAAGCTTAGTGATCTATATATACAAAAGGGGAAAAAGGCAGCGTTTTTTCTACTTTTCACATTAAATGGCTTTATATGAAGTGCTGCCTTGTAATTAAATAGTGAAGGAACATTAATGAGCTTCCGGGAAGATAAAACATCTTTATTGTCTCATTGAAAAACTACATCTCGCATCCCTTGTAATTATTAATGGAGGCCTTTTACAAGTAACATGTACTATACTTTATTCTTCTTCCTAAACTTAGAACAAAATAGCTCAATACTTGAAGATAATCTTACTACAGTTACAATATAACCTGACCGGTTTCCAAAATCTTCAGCCTGTTTTCTATATTCTTTCATTTTCCACTGAAAGTGTTATGATCCGTCATTCTCCATCTTATTATTGAAGCACTTGATGGTGCTTAATGTTATATTCATTTTCCACAAGAGATTTTCATTCCATGTTTTGACAGACAAATCTGACTTATTATATTGTATTATTATTATTATTGCTCCTACAACAGCAGAAAATAATCTGAAATATCCAAGGAAAAGATAGGTGGTAGATTGAAGCTTGGGAAATCTGGGCTTTGGTCCGTCACTCGTGGGAGACCCATGAGACCCATGTGGTGAATAGAGGATTATATTGGACCAAAATGGTCATAGACTCCACAGTTCTGTTTTCATGGTCACCATAGCAGTTCTTGAGATAAATGGGGAAAATTCTTCCCACTTCCTTATTTCTTTCAGCTATAGCAGAGGACAACAGCACACATTCATCTCAATTAAAATGGGTATCAGGGGTGCACAAGCCACGCCGACAGGCCACATACAAGCTGTCAAGTCATGAGTGGCGGTCAAGTCATGAGTCCACTGGTGCAGGAGGCCGTGTAGCAGTGAAAGCGGCTGAGAAGTTCTCAGCAGAACACCCACAGGAGAGGGACCCAGGAGTGGTAAGTACTTGTCAGCTGTACTGTACTGCTCCTGGAACGGTTCTGCTCCAAGTACTGATGCCGCCACATACAACCAGAAAGGGCCACCAAGCAGAGCGGCACATAGAGGAGAGAAGAAGCTGCAGTGCAGTGCAAGGAAGAAAAGACAAGCCACGAAAGGAGAGGATTTATTTTTTAGTCTGCTCTGGAGGTCTCCAGTATTCTTATTCCCTCTGGGGGTCTCCAGTATTATCTGCTCTATTATTTACAGTATGCACACCAATTCTGAATTAATTACACAGCCTTGCGTCTTATATAGACCCCAGGATGTCACGTGAAGCAGCAAATTAAAACCAATATGACAGCACTACCGTCTGTTGACAGCCGTTTGTGGCTCTGCCAGCAGCAATGATCCGTGACCTGTGCTAGCACTAATCGTCATTATTAACAATGGGTGTTTGCTGCAATATGCAGCAACCTCAAGTCGGTATAGAGAGGGCTCAGCTCGTGAGCCCTCTACATTCTGCATTAACCGACTTGTGACATGCTAATGTGTCACACGTCATACATTTGGTGCATCTCAAAGTCACACGATTAATTCCATACACTGTTATGTAGCTTGAAATATAACAGACAGAACATATAGCAAGACAGTTGAAATTGTTGCCAAATGTCTACAGCAGCAGGAAGCTAAGCGCAAATGTTCAATACAGTGTCCTCAATCCACAGCAACAATTTAGTTGCAGATCAAAACCCCACAGACTAAACTGAATTTATATCCCAGAATGTGAATAGGATTTATAAAGAGCACAACCACCATACTACCAATGTATTCCCTACTATTTCTGAACCCACTTCATAACCCCACACAAGACTGTCTTTTAAAGCGCTACGGAATTTGACGGTGCTATATAAATTATTAGTAGTAGTAGTAGTAGTAGTAGTATTTATTGCTGTCTAGATTGTGTCAATCCTTTCTCGATTGAGAAACTGTCGTCTGAGTTGTTTGGTAGCTGCTTATTCTGGTGAATACAACTATTTATTCAAATAAGCAGGTCAAGAAAAGGGACAAATCCTTTTTAAACGATTTTTAACACAGGTCGAGATAGATTGGCCAAATCAGTGGGTCCTTGCCTCATTTGGACGATCTATTTCATCCTACTGATCACGCTGGCCAGTGCCAGTTACATACAGCCTGGCCCCTGCTGCGTCTGCCCAGCAGGGAGATATCTCCTTGCCAGTTAGTTTAACCCCTTAACTGCCGCTATCGCTATTTTGTTTCGCTAGTTATGGCGATGACCATGGCAATGTTTTTGTAATGTAGCGGTGGGATTTCTTGTTTTTTTATTGGGAAATGCAGGTATTTTTTATGAATATTTATTAGTATTTTGTGTATTGATATGTTTTTACTTTGTCACAAAAGACCCCTGGGGGACATTTTCACAGTTTTTTTTCTTAAACAAGTATTCCACTGTAACTGAGGCATCTATAAGAACCTCAGTTACAGGGTGAACGAACACCTGTGACTGGGGATTCTGATCAGAGCTGGACTGGGTCTAATTCGCAATGCTTTGAGGAGCGGGATGGAGAAGCGGTAACGAAATGCTAAAGACGTTGCTGCAGATTCCGGACCTATGCACGCTGACGTCTAAAGTCAATAAACAAGCCCTCATATGTCCATGTCGGGTAAATTAAATAATTATGTCTTTTGGAATTTGAGCATGAAAAGAAATGCTGTATATTGAAGGTAATTTTCGGCTATGTCCTTAATGTGTTAAGGCATCAGCTTGCATTTTCAATAAGTAGAGAAACTTAGATTTTACCATGCACAAATTCTAAAAATGTACACATGATCTTTGTGATATGAAAAGGGAAAAGAGTTGGATGCTTCAGGACCAATCCATGAACGATTTATTTCATACAGGAAGAAAAGATGAAGGATTTGGAATGACCTTGTGTGGTTTGTGAAAGAGTACAACTAAAAATATGGCAGGGAACAAGTTTTCAAAGCAGAGTAGGTAAAGCCGACAAAGCAGGGCTCTAATAAGTCGCTGAGGAGGAATGTGTTCCACACCACATATGACCCTTCTGGAACAACAAGCATATTAAAACACTGCTCACCCAAAGTTGAGAAGAAAAAAAAACGGAAGGGGGCAGAAATAAGTGTGAGGCGCCTTCTCTGCTCTCCTATCAGCATCAGACCGCCCCCTACTAAAGGACACCCTACTTACAGACGGCCCCTAGTTACAGACGGACCTCTCTGCCCAATGTGACCCCTAATGTAGCTTTCTATATGCTATTACTTTAGTCCCAAGCTGCAGTGATGAACTGTAAGGTGTCTGTAAAGAAGTTTTATTGATAATCCTTGTTATCATTACAGCTAAAATATTTTAAAATCAAGCTGTCGACTTAAAGGAGTTTTCCCACGAATAAAAGTTAGGCCCTATTCACGAAATGGGGAATAACCTGCTGATCAGTGGGGGTCTCAATGCTGAGACCCCCAAAGATCACAAAAAGGAGGGGTCCAACATACATCACCTTACACACATTGGGCAGCTAAGCGGAGGTTTTAATTTTTCTCTTCTATATCATTTTTTTTTTAACCCATTCATGAATGAGGGCATAATAGTACGTCCCTGTGGGAAGATACTTCTCGCAGCGGGGCTTTCTATTACGTCCCGCTTCTGACACAGCTAACAAATGGAGTCGGCACCAGAAGCAGCCACTGACAGCTATATATTACAGCCGACACCGTGCTCTAACAGTCACGATCGGAGCCGACTCGGATCTCTAGTGTTAACCCCTTATACGTCGCAGTCAAGCATGGCTGGTTCAAGTTTGTAGAAGAAAGAAAAAAAAGTTAAAGAACATAAGTTTAAAGCATAAAAATATAAGCCCCTAAAATGTCACTTTCCCATACAAACACTTAATAAAGTATAAAAAACACAAACCCCCACATATTTGGTATTGCCGTTTCTGAAATAATCTGTATAAAAAAAACAGACTCGTTACTTTACCTACACGGTAAACAGCGGGAAAAAAAATACTTTTTAATTAATACCCTTAAAAAAATGCTCTAACAAGTTATTAAAAAAACTCTAAAATAAGACCACTAAAAAGAACAACTCCTCTCGAAAAAAAATAAGCCCTTAACCAGATTCGTCAGTCGAAAAATAAAAAAAAAAGTTATGCACCTGAAAAGATGGCGATGCTAAAATGAACAAGATTTTCTCCAAATTAGTTTTTACACAGTAAAATTGAATAAGATAAACAAAACCCCCACATATTTGATACCGCTGTCTCCGTGACAATCTGTAAATTACAGTAATCAGATTAATATATCAGAATCATAACTGGACCCGCACAAAGAACCCTGTTAAAAAAAAAAAAAAAAACACAACAAAAATGTTAAAAAAAAAAATATGATAATTTTTAAAAATGCTCTTACAAGAAATTGAAAAGAACAATTCGTCTGAAAATTTTCTCCACCAAAAATAAAAATTCTTACTCCACTAACAAAGAGTTAATAAAATCTTATCAATTAGCTATATATGCCCCAAAATTATGTATGAGAAAAGTGCATCTCATGTGGCAAAGTCCCTATATGTCTACGTTAAAAAAAGAAAAAAAATATTATAGCCTGTACAATTTGACAATGCAAATCTCCAAATCTGCACCTTCATTTTGATTTAACCCCTATAAAACACCTAAAAGGGATAACAAACTTCTTAAAAGTGTTCTTTTATATGTTAAGGTTTGTAGCTTCCATAATGGGGTAATTTACTAGTCTTTCTATTATGTAGGCCCTTCCCAGTCATTTGAGAGTTGAGCAGGTCCCTCTAAATATCGGTTTTGGTGATTTTCCAAAAATGTAAAAAAAACTGCCACCCAAATTCTAAGCCTCATAACATTCTAGTAAAATATGTGGACACTTAAAAAAAACATGCCAACATAAAGCAGACATTAGGGAAATGTAAGTTATAAACTAAATGTGGGTGCTATATGCTTCAAATTTTTAAAATTTTTTGCCAAATTTCAGTTTTTTCATAACTAAAACACAAAAGATATCATAAATAAATGTTTAAACTAATTTGACGTACAATGTGTCACGAGAAAAACTTTAAATCCCCTGGATATCCTACAGCGTTCCAAAGCTATAAAACGGTTATAGTGTCACAGGCCATATTTGAAAAATGGGGCCGTGTCCTAGAGGCCAAAAAAGGCCTCTATTGGCAGGTAATGAAAACAGAACCAGAGATCTGGACCTAGATAGAAGGGCAGGATGGTCAATGCAGTGATGCCAAAATAGTTTTCTGAAAATGCTGATGACTTATCCCTAGCAAAAGCAGATAGCATATTGTGAGGGTATCGTCACATTGACAGACTGCAGAACCGACCATATCCAGAAAGGTACAGATCAATTCAAAGGTTTACCAGCTGTAAGCAGTAACCAGGGACAGAAACTACACAATGTAAACTCACAGAATATTTTTGCATCTGCAATGTAAAAATATCTGCAAGGGCATTACACTAAATCAAAGTTTCTTGAGGTCCCATGAATAATTGCATCCTACATACAAGCGATTCCCATTTCAAACCATTCCAAGTATTGCATTGTTGCTGGAGAGTAAACAAGCAGCTCTTTGTTACAAGACAAGTGATCCATTGTTAACCACAAGTCTTCAATCAAGACAGTACAAGAGCAGAATTTCTTTTGAAACACAATTACTTGTATGTATTCATGTAGAGAACTAGAATACAACAATCCAAACCACAATTAAATTGAGGATAACGCAGGTTGTATTTTTTCAATAGTTACCACCTAAAATGAAAGGCGTAAAAGGGTTAGGTTTAGGCTTAAAGGAAATCTGTAAGCAGGTGACAATATTATATTGTAAAGCAGCTCAACTTCTTCCAGATCAGGATTTTTCATGGGATATTATTGTAGCATCATCCGGAAAACCTACTCTGAACTGAGATGTTTAACTACTTGTAATGTCATGGAGGCAAAGAGCTTAGCAATAAAATCAAGTTCTCCCCACCTCAAGCACCAGTGGCATCAAGCACCAGAATTCAGTAAAGTCGGTTACTAAAGATACTGGATGTAAAAGCATGAAATACAGGCGATCCCCTACTTAAGAACACTCGACTTACATACGACCCCTAGTTACAAACGGACCCCTGGATATTGGTAATTTATTGTACTTTAGTCCTAGGCTACAATAAACAACTGTAACAGTTATCACATGTGTCTGTAATGAAGCTTTATTGTTAATCTTGATTCTTATGACAACCCAACATTTTTAAAATCCAATTGTCACAGAGACCAAAAAAGTTCTGGCTGGGATTACAATGATAAAATATACAGTTCCGACTTACATACAAATTCAACTTAAGAACAAACCTACAGACCCTATCTTGTATGTAACCCAGGGACTGCCTGCACAGTGGCAGGGTGGCGAGAGCTTGACTGCAGTGCGTAGTGCTCTGCCTCTCAGTGACTTTATACAACCAATTAATATTCCAAGTTAAATTTCAGGATGCTACCACAATCCCCCCCCCCTTCCTTCTCTCAGATTTTGTCAGCTAATATAGGTTTGCTGTAATCATGAAGTCTACTTAGCTGCTTGAGAATTTTTCCATAAATCACTTAGTATATTAGAATCAGTATAAAGTTTAGTATACTGCAGGGATAAATAGGCAATATGCTTGATTGTGTTTCATAACTTTCATTAATAGACCAAGTAATGTACTAAGTTTAAACCTGAGATCCAAGTTTATATTAGAGAATGCCTGCAGCATATTATCAGCTCCAGGAAAACAGCCAGACTAAGCAACATCGCGGCCTGTGAGGCACTCAATAATTCATGCCCTCCTTAGGTGCTTAGTGGAACCTCAATGTTCTCAACACCTGTACATTTTCAAATATTCTGACCTGTTGGATCAAGTACCGTAAACGTACTCAATCCCACTACAAGCCCCCCCTGGCACTGCCCATGTACATTTCATGTTCTGCAAACAAGCTCAGAGAGAAGACTATGTATACAGGCGGTCCCCTACTTAAGGACACCCGACTTACAGACAACCCATAGTTACAGACGGACCCCTCTGCCCCATGTGACCTCTGGTGAAGCTCACTGGATGCTTTACTATAGTCCCAGACTGCAATGATCAGCTGTAAGGTGTCTGTAATGAAGCTTTATTGATAATTCTTGGTCCAATTACACCAAAAATTTTGAAACTCCAATTGTCACTGGGGCAAAAGAAAAAAAATTGTCTAAAACTTCCATTATAAAATATACAGTTTCGACTTACATACAAATTCAACTTAAGAACAAACCTCCGGACCCTATCTTGTATGTAACCCGGGGACTGCCTGTAGTAAAAAAACATATTGCTTAAACAAAAAAAAAAAAAAAAAAACATGTTCATTTCTAATTAGTCATTTTTGTTTTTTGTGCACTTTTTTTCCCATTCTCAAAAAAACATGGTCCAAAATAACATTGAAAAAGCTCAGTCTCACTGAAGAGTATGGATGTAGTTTGTCGGAGCAGTGGTTCTTAACCAAACCCAATGCTGCGGTTCTGTAAAATACCACCTCATGTTGTGGTGAGCCCAATAATACAATTATTTTTGTTGCTAGTAGAATTGTGGGTGTGGAGCGGGTGCAGCTGGCGGCAGAGTGAGCCGAAGCAGGTCATTTCTGCCTCAGACCTGCGCCCTCACTATAGCCTATGAACATTCACCTACACCAGGCAGGGGCGGACTAAGATCTATGCTGTTGGGTAAACGTCAGGTAGCTGAGGGGCATAGCTTCCATCGAGTGCCGAAGTGTGATAAATTCCATGTGGTATATTTCCTCACATGGCCCCAGCTTCCATTAAAAAAAAAAAAAATTAAAAACACCCAGTAGGGGCTGTTGGGGTTAAAAAAAAAAAAAAAAAAAAAGTAAGTAACAAAAAACAGAGGTATACAGAGAACTAAACATTTCCTGATAAATTCTCTCTTGTGACCAAAGCTTTCCCATGATGTGTACAAATTGATAAAATGTGACCTTTCATGAAGATTTGTATAATGCATATTTTACAGAGGTTTTCCCTGGCAAGATTAGTTTAGATATTACAGCGCAGCACAACAAAAGAGAACTAAAGTAATTTCCCAAAGGTCAGGAGGGGCAAGCAGCACAGCAAGGCCAAATAATTACCACACTGCTCCCTCACAATGCCTCAGGGAAACATCAACACGTTATTGGGTACGCTGCCGGTGATGGGCGAGAGCCACTTCTCTGCTTAAGAAACAACTATTCTCTAGCCAGATTAGTGGCTCTCAATAGGTGCCTTTTTATGGCCTTAAAATAAATAGAAATAAAAAGCCACTCCACACTGTAAGCACATAAGATACCTATCCCAACAATCCTCTTCAGGAACAAGGAAAAATACGTAAAGCATCCGGTAGCAAGGGACCCGTTCTAAAATTATAGTATGTAGAGAATATTTTAAAGGGAACATCCTGCAGTCTGAGCCACACAGTAGTAATCGCTGAAGTGAGGAAAGCTAGAGCGCACAGCCTACCCTTGTTTGGCTGATTTGGATGGTGCCACCTAGATGCCTTTTTACATCTAAATAACATTAACAGTTATGTTATATAGAATTGTTTCCCCTAAATCCCTTCCTCCTCCAATCCCTTCCTTGGTTGAACTTGATGGACATTTGTCTTTTTTCAACTATAAACATATAAACTATGAAACTATCATTCACAGGCAGTTACCTGGCACAGACACATTGGCAGAGATTTATCAGAGAGTAGAACAGTTCTAGTTGTCCATGGCAACCAATCAGAGCACAGCTTTCATTTTCCAACATGTTGCATGGCTAGTTTAAGACACAACTGTAAAAGGAACTCATCCCATCATGGAAAAGGTATTTGATGTTACCAGAACCCCCAGTGGAGTATCAAGGACTTGCAAGTCTCCACACTCCATGGACAGACTGCCTTTAATGGCAATGTCTCCTTAAGGAATTTCCATACTACTCCTCAGAATTAAGCTACATACACATGGTTGGCGAGCTGGAGAGGAGGAGGGGTAAACCCATAGAAAATAATGCTGCACGGCATTTCTCAAGGTCGAAGATAGAGCAAGGTCTATTTTTTTGTGGCCATGACTCGGAGCGGTGAGCAATCGTGCTCAGTTTACCGAGCCCAGACGCCATAGCCGTCTATGGGGGACATATAAGGCAGGATACATGTTACTCAACTAAACCGGCTCCCTACCCTGTGCTAAAGAGATGCAAATACATGCAACAGCTTTTTGAAAATGTCATGCATCATGTAAAAGGGGGCTGTCTTACAAAGCAGCTAAGAGGTAGTGTTTTCCTTAACCAATCCTCGGAAACGTCCATTTACCATACATTACCTCCAGAGAAATTTGGCTTTGACTTCGGTGTGAATACTTCTTTGCGACCATTCAGCCATATAACAAATCTTAGAGAAATGTTTCCAAACCCCTTGAATGTTTGCTGGTCGCTTTGTGGACCAAGTTTTCACTTGTCAAGATCAGTACCCTTCTAGTCAAAAAATGACCAGAGTTGAATTACATGTTACAAAGCTGACATGCATAAAAAAAACTCCCGTGTAATCTCAATAGCCATATAACAGAAATATTTTCATTCTGGTATTTACCATACATGTATAGATCCACTGCAATAACTGCATCTTTTAGCATTTTTGACTAAAAGTCCATTAGACAAATATCTCAATACTCATTTTCTCAGAAGAACAATATGCCAATTTAAGAACATTTACATAATGGAAAAACATAGTGTTACAGTCATTTATTATGCATTACGCCTGACCTAATTATCTTCTCTCGGAATTTTAATAGTTTCCTAAAATTTCATAAAGAGCGTTTGGAAATACCTGTTACAATATAGTCACGTACATTATTATTACCACATCTGGATTGTAAAAGCTTTCTCACAAGTTTAATGGAAATAGCAGATAAAGCCAGTAACACATTCTACAGACATATACTGTACAATCAGGACTGCAAGAACAAGGGTAAAGCGAAAGGCAAATGTCACTATAGCTCTTCATGCTGTGAAAGACAGACAGTAGAAAAGGGTTAACATGCAGCAGAAGAACACATGCAATGAGGAGTAGCACCATCACGACCACTCCGCTTGTTTGAACGTCTCTAAGGTTTTATGTCTCATGATATACAAAAAAAAAAAAAAATCCTAAGGATCACACTTTAGATGACGCCTACCTTTCTTTGCTGTGGCTGCTCTGCGTCTCGATGGAGAGACCAATTCTTTCACAATCTGTAAGACTTGAATCATTGCTAGTTAGCAAGACAGGACACCAGCTGCTCATACATACAGCCAACAGGTTTCATAGCTAGAGCTCACTGTATTCCCCTCCTATAAGCTCCAGCAATGCAGAAAAGGAAGATCATACCTTCTTGGAGATGCTTGCTGAAATTCTTTTGAAAGCTCAAAGGCAACCTTCAGGACTAGCAGCAATAGCACAGAGCATGTTAGCTCAGGGATTGCGTTCACTGCATTCAAGTAAGACATATCCAGCCCTCCAAGTCTAGTAGTGTACGGCAGCATGAATAATCACCTCTTGTAAGCTTTCATAGAGATAAGAGCAGCACAACAGAACACAACATAAAGCAGCAAAGCACCAACACTGGGAAAGTTTTACACAATGAAAGACGATATGGAGAAGATTAGATTTAGAAAGCCATACTGAGCCTTCTGCATTAAGCACCCTGCAATACTACATTTTACGGCAGCACTTGCCTCCAACTATAAGATAACTCATTGGGCACTGCAGGATGCAGCACACCTGGCGATGTCAGTACCACTGCCACCTTGAAACCAATAGGGTATCCACAGTATTTTGTCACAGAATTTCCACTAGGGAAGAAACTATCAAAATCCTTATCCTACTGAAATGCTGAAGTTCTCCCAATGAGAAGCGACATGTGTTCCATTACAAAGCAGATTATGACACTATTTCCAGTGGAAAATCAGTGTGAAAAATTTAGTAAAAATGTACCCTGCAAAACTGCATTGGAGAGGAGGGCATTCCGTTTCAATGATTCTGGTGCAGTTACTTAAATTTACAGACAATTCTTTCCAATGCCATTCTGATACCGTTTCAACTTTACAATATGGACGCACCATTTGGAGACATTTGCCAATATTTTCCTAAAGTACAGCAACTCTTTCAATGAGCATTTAAAGAAAGGGGAAAAACCTTAAAGGGCTTGATTGGAATTTGAAAATTGTTTAAATGTCAGAATGTACTGCACATGAGACTAGTGATTTCCTGTTCATATGAACTATAATCTTCAAAAAAAAAAAAAAAAAAGGCTATGCAAGAAGCAAACAGCACACCAAACACATGTGAATGATGGGAAAAGTAGGTGAATCCAGCAACCAGGCTAAAAATATACTAAATCATAAGTATAAAACTTCGTTTTTATTTCATCCTTTTGAAAAATAGGTTCAAAAGGTACCATGGTAATGACAGAAACTGACGCGTTTCGAACTAAATGCCGTTCTTAATCATAGTCAACACATCACCATACTATGTAAAAAGTTATATAGAAAAAGGAAAGGAAGTGGGCGGAAAAGGGAGTCGACAATATGTCACAAATTAAATGCAGCTGAGTGGCAACAGGAAAACATCAAAAAAACTGAGTAAAGCATGGTTAAAACATGATTAGTAAATGTACATTACATCATTCCTGGAATTTAGACCTAGTGGTATTCTAGTTTTCATGGTTAATATCCAGTAGGCTTCCCTATTTCGGAGAGCTTTGATCCAATCCCCGCCTCTTTTAGGGTGATTAACCCGTTCTATGGGTACTACTGATAGATGTGAAGTGTCTCGGTTGTGTAAATCCCTGCAGTGTCTGGAAACTGCTGAAATGTTATGTATATTGCTTCCTACATGCATGGTGGATGGATCATAGCGTGCCCCCGATATATGTTCTGCTATTCTCTGTTTTAAAGCCCGTTAAGTGCTACCTATGTATTGCAGCGAACATTCATTACAAATAATAGAATACACTACATATGTAGAGTTGCAATTTATAAACGAGTTTATTTTGTAATTAGTGTTTTGTATAGATGGTGCAAATTGGGTTTTGGAGATGTATTTACATGTGCCACATCTTGGTTGAGCACATTTAAAACGACCTTTGCTGTTTAACCATGTGGGATTCGTATGTGAGGAAGAAAATAAATTGGGAGACAAAACGTCACCAAGGGTGGCGGAACTTCTAGCCGAAAAACGGCATCCAGATTTTAATATTGTGTTTAAAATGGAATCCTGGTATAAAATGGGAAGATGTCTTTTTATTATATGTATTACTTGATTATATTGGCAAGTGTAATCAGTGGAAAAAGTTACCTGATCAGTACTTTTATTTTTTCTGTTTTAGTGTTGGTGGAACGATTAGTATAAAGTAACTGAGACCTGGATTTGTTTCTTAGGGTATCTTTTGTACGTGAAATAAGGGCTTTATTGTATCCTCTTTCGTATAGACGTTGAGTAATATTACTAGAGGTCTCTAAATATTGTTTTTCTTGTGTACAGATTCTTTTAGCCCTAATAAATTCTCTTTAGGTAAATTTCTGACTACATGTGGTGGGTGACAGCTAGTGGCATGTAACAAAGTGTTGCCTGCAGTGGGCTTTCTATAAAGGTTACATTCTACTTTGCGATTTTCTGGAACACCTGTCAAACATAAATCCAAAAATGCTATAGAGGTGGCTGAAAAAAGAATAGGTGAAACGTATATTATGATTATTGTCATGTGAATGATGGACCGAGGAAGCACAAGTCACTGCGGAACACTCCATTAATTCATGTGTTTGGCATGCCGTTTGCTTAATAAAGACTTAAACAAAACCTTGAATTTTATGGCAAATGCACGAATATCTCTTTTTTCCATTTAGAAGATATCAAAATTGTGTATTTTTATCTATAGCACCACTGTGTTATGCACTGGTTTCCATCCTGGGTCAAGTTCCTTCAAAGCTCTGCATAATGCTGCTCCTCCCTACCTCTCCTCTCACTCATCTCAGTCTATCGCCCTACCCATGCTCTCCGATAGTGCTAGTGATCTTACATTAATAGCTACCTTAGAGGGGTATTCCCATCTGGGCATTCACATTTAATTAAATTCACTTGCCATATGTAAACATTTCTTCAATTGGAATGTTCCTGTGTGAAGATAATTTCTCATAGATGTTGCCATGCAGACCCTTAGAAACGAGATAGCTTCCTCGGACACGACCACCTCACATTTTGGCAGTGGTGGCCAGATGTGCGCTATTGAGCCCTGCTTGACCACATGGATTCAGCGTTCATTATTACTGGACGGCTGTGGGACCTGGAGTAACTCCTCGGACATTTAATATTCTGAAACTTTTTGTTTCCTTGTGCAATCACTCCAGCAGAAGTGGCCGTAACCAAGGACAGTCTTGTTTTTAGGGACCATATCACTAAATTTATGAGAAATTATCTTCACACAGGAACATTTTTTTAATAACATCTAATTGAAGAAATGTTTATATATGGCAGATTAATGAAACTGAATGCGAATGCCCAGCCGAGAATACCCCTTTAATTCTAACCTCCCACTTGCGTCTCCAAGACTTCTCTAGAGCTGCACCCATTCTATGGAATGCTCTGCCCTGGACTATTAGACTAACACCCAACCTCCAAGTTTCAAACATGATCATAAAACGTAACTGTAAAGCTATAGTATTTTACTGAATTATTATATGTGATGCCTACTTTGTGCTGCTCTTCCTTTTCTTTCCCAAGTTATAGCAATTTTTTGTTCTGAAAGTGTTTGACAATACTCTTCTCACCAGAAGTGAAGTGGGCGGAGACTAATGTATGTCAATCTATTGTCCTTAGGCTGAGGCCAGTTACCTTGTCCACAGATCCCATGATGCCTTGCGTTCTCTCCCAAACTAATTTAGCATTAAATTTATTTAGTTTCCCACAAGTAAATCCACTGCACAGTGCACATACAGGATGCATATGGTGACAGTCTGGCAGCTTCCATCACATGCAGGAGCAGGGAACATACAATAAGTGGTAGGAATCTTAAGTAAATCAGTTACACGCAATCTATAGCATGAGCTGTGTGAGCACTAAGGTTAATAGCTTACCCGGACAGAGCTGATACTGCCGATGACAAAGGAGGGGGAGGGGTGAGCAGCTAGAAGAGCAGAGACAGACAAATAAAGTTCTGTAGAATCACAGACTGGGATGGAGGGAACAGGGAGATCTTGTACCTCACTATCCTGTGCACGAGACATCAGCACACACATCCAGCTCTGCTAAGTTCACTGTTCAAAATACTTCCAGCTCTGCCAAGTTCACGTCAGCCATTGCAGCAATGAGGTAATGTGAGGGCTATATGCAGTAAGTTAATTAATAGGCAAAGTTGTTTACATCCCAAGAGATACGGATTTGCGAAAAACAAAAAACAGCTACTCTTTAAAACCCATCACTTTAGGCAAGCCTATCACACTCGCTAACTGCATGAAGTTACTTACCCGTCCTGTGTCCTCCTGCCATCTGTTCTCTGCAGTCCCATTCAGCTTGGACTTTGTATACAAGATGACAGCTGATGACTGGTTCAAGCGACATCACTTCTATTTCTTATATCATCTTTTTTCATTTCCTTATGAAAAATGGCTGGACCATTATATAAGCTTTTTACCTCTTGTGTCACCCCATTCTTCCTCATAGACTGTAAGCTCTTGCGAGCAGAGACCTCACTCCTTTTGTTCCATATGAATGTTTGTGCCCTGTCATGTTTTATTATATTTGTCCGCTATGATCTGTAAAGCGCTACGGAATTTGATGGCGCTTTATAAAAGATTATTATTATTATTATTATTATTATTATTGGGGTTTTCTCAACTAAGCACTGACATTCAGTTTCATTAATCTGCCATTTATAATTTATTAATTTCTCATAAATGTTGTCATATGGTCCCTTACAAACAAGACTGTACTTGGATACTGCCACCTCTGTGGGAATAATTGCACAAAGAAGCAAAAGGTTTTTGTAAATGAAAGGCTGAAGCCAGTAGGTCAGCCAGGACCCAATAGCGCATGTCTGGCCATTGCTGCCAAAATGTGTGGTGGTCGTATCCGAGGAAGCTATCTGGTTTTAAGGGACCATATGACTACATTTGAGAAATTATCTTCACACAGGAACATTTTTTTTAATAACATCCAACTGAATAAATGTTTACATATGGCAAATGAATTAAATGTGAATGCCCAGATGATAATACCCCTTTAAGTAAAGCACATGTGAATTGACAGAAGCCAGTGGACAGTACCAGTAATATTTTCGCATGGATATTGTCACATGAATAATAATAAATAATAAGATAATATTTACTGACATAGCACCAACATATTCCGTAGCGCTTTACAAATCATAGGGGACATATACAAATAAAATATTACATTACAGAGTACAAATATTCATATGGAACAATAGGAGTGAGGGCTCTGCTCACAAGAGCTTACAGTCTATGATGATGTGGGGATGACACAAGGTAAAAGCTTGTACAATGGTCCAGCCATTCTCTATAAGAACAAGCACGATACTAAGCGCCAGCACTCAGATACTCTTTGGTAGACAGCTTTGGTGCTTGAGAAAGGCCCTTGTGGCCGAAACGTCACATAAGTATCACTGCTGTAATCTATCACTTTGAAGACATTAAATGCATGTTAAAACCCATTGGCATCCGTGTGGCGTTTGGTCTGAAAGAGTAGCATGGCTGTTGCATTAAGAATAGATTGGAGAGGAGATAGGTTAGTAAGTGGAAGATCGATCAGCAGAGAATTAAGTTTATGGCTGTGGAAAAGAATCCATCCCTGCTGTAATATATCTGAGGCCCATAACCTTTATTCAAATACAAATGGGTCCTTAAAATATAAGCTAATATGTAATTAGTTATTTAAAATTCTGCTCCCCTTAGCAGAAAAATGTTGCTGACATACACTGTAATGGAGAATTAAAATGCTACTGGCCTGTTAATCAGCCCGCCGATTTTCTCCATGTAGAGCAGACATAGGACAAACCACATGTTTGACTATATACACACACATTTTTCATATATAAATGATTTATCAGCATATATACTATATGCATACAATGAAATATATACTCAGAGGGGGAATGTAGTTAGCCTTTTGTAGTTATTGATGTAGTTGGCGCCTAAAAATGCTCTCCTTTACATTTATCAGGGCTTTTAGACCTCTTTTTCAACCTTTTTTTTTTAATTATGCCATGTACGGGTCGCAGCCTGTGGAAAAGGGGCATGGTCATATGTAAAATAGGATGTGTGCCAAAAGAAACTAAGACTGTGCCACAATGTGGTGCAAAGTTTAGACCAACTCAAAGATAGTAGAACACAACAGTTTTTCTCAGTGATAAATCTGGTGCAGCAAAAATACTAGTGGAAGACCCAGCGCCACACTGATACATTCCCACCACTTTTGTATGCAACAGTTTCAAAGGTGAAGCAGGCGGTCCATGTACTACTAGATAACAATTCAGTGCCTACTGCACAAAACGTGTCTGGCAACACCTTGTTTAGTAGCAAAATCAGCAATTGTAAGGAGTGTCATACACTTACATCTAAAATAAAAGGTCTCATTGCAATTCTTCCCATATTGAGAAGTTAATATGACAACCCAAATTTGGCATCATGTTCCCAAAGAGAAAGACAACAAAAGCACACAGCTAAACTTACTAAAGTAACGCTCAGAATTAGAGTCATGTTGTACAGAATGCAACTTTATATAATAACCGGAAGCAGTAATAAAAGTAACAGCTCAATGGAGCTCAGAAACTAAAAATGTACAACAGCAGTATAGAGATGTGGAAGTGCAGAACAAACACACTCATAGGGCAATATAGACACTTTATTAAAGAAATCTCATCCCCACAACACATCGTGTGACTGTTTTTTGGATTGTATCTACGGTGTTTGCCAGATTTTTCTCTGAAATATTTGCTAGTCTTTGCAAGATCATAATTGAGTTCAAATTTATCAATTTTACTTCTAAAAAACTGCACATGACCACCACAAAAAATTTTATGAATCTTACAACACGCACAAGGTAAGGGACCTTCATTCGACACGCAGCTCTGCAACTGTGCATGCAGTCACAGATCATGTAGCAACCGGACACAAAGGTTTAAAGAAAGAATTTAGTAAGAATCCACAATTATCTATTATTTTTCTCAATGCCAAAAAATTCCTATAAAAGCCCTTATGCTTTTTAGCTGCTTAAAGGAAATGGACAGTCTCACTTATTTGGTACCTGTCTTGCAAAAAATGAATGGGGATATGAATCATGAGATTTTGATTGCAAACCTCCTTCAACAAGGGTGTTGAAGAAGAAACGTGGCTGGGTCTTTCTGCATGACAATGATAACAAGCACAATGAAGGAGTGGTTTCAAAAGAAGCATTTCAAGATCCTGGACATAAAAGAAAGATCAGAATAATGTCAACATCCAGTTGTCAGTTTATTCATAAATATTCACAAGAATAACAGAGGAAAGGCACAGAAGATACAGAATTGTTATTTCAGAGTCATTAGAAGAACTGACAGAGTTAAAAGTACATCTCAGCGACAACCACATGGATAGAGAAAATCTATTTAAAAGATTTCTGCTTCTCCAAACTAGCCGGCTTCAAAGATCTGTGATGCCAATCAATAGCATCCTAAACCAGCAGAAGAGCCGAAACTTCCAGCTCCACCTACTGATCAATAGCATCATCCCAGGTCTACACAGAAAACCACTCAGATGTGTTGGATATTGCACACACGCATTCACAACATTAGGCAGAAAATATTTAAATCACTAACATAATTTGTGGAAACAAGGCCAGTACACAATTAATGGCATCTAGAGGTCTGTCCGTAACTAGGAGCAGTCTAACTTACGGGACTACTTGTATATATTTTGTCTTCTTACAATAGTCCTGTCTTACAGCAGCAATGAATAGTTAGGACCTCGCGTATCGTCTCACCAAGCACAGGAGATGGTAGTGGCAAAGTCCATATATTGGGATGGATTCACAAGGTATGCGTACACCAAGGATGTTTACACAGCTCAGTGTGGACAGAACCTTACAAACAGATCACAGAACAGTACTGCATCTTATTCTTATCAATAAGAAACATTTGCATGGCTACCAGTGGTCAAGGAAATGGCATACTGACACAACATAGGGATGTCAGAAGACATCTTTAAGAGGATGGAGTTTAAAAACCTAGTATATATGTGGGTGAGGGAAAAGTGTAAGGAATAGCCAAGTTTATAAGCAATGATTTTATTTAAAAAAAAAACAAAAACGTATAGATAAAAATTGGAGCCATCGGAGGACATCTGAAGGCTACTGCAGGGAACGTGGTGATCAAGGAGATGACTAAATACATTCTTCCAATTAGAATATTACACTCAGGAGGTGGTACAATAACAATCACAGCGCAAAATCATTTAAGCTTGGCAAATCTATAAGTAGGACTAATGTTCTAAATATAAAACACGCATTTTAGGAAGCAATTCATTAGCGGCCAGAAGCTTTCAAAGAAATTGCAGTTTTCAAAATGTAGGAACAAAATAGAGTAGACAAAATGTAAGCAGTTTGTAACGTGCAGCATATCCTGATTAACCCCTTAAGGACGCAGCCATTTTGTAGCTTAAGGCTCAGCCCGATTTTTGGGATTCTGACTTGCGTCTCTTTATACGGTTATAACTTTTGAACACTGTTACTTATCAAAGCGATTCTGAGATTGTTTTTTCCCCACATGTTGTACTTCATTTTAGTGGTAAATTTTGGCAGATAAGTTTTGCGTTTATTTACAAAAAAAAAAGGAAAATATGATAAATTTTTGGAAAAATTTGCCAATTTCGAAATTCAAAATCATTGCGTTTTCAGGCAGATCGATTTACCACCTAAATAACTTGCTGAATAACATTTCCCATTTGTCTACTTTACATTTTCATAATTTTTGAAATGTCTGGATAATTTATTTTGATGTCACGCGGCTTACAAATACAATATCGCTTTTCCGGATTTTCAGAATTGACTATTTTGGGGATAAATACAGTTTTGAATGAAATTTTACATATTTAGCATCAAAACCCCCTATATAACCAACCCATTTTCAAATCTGCACCCCTCAAGCTATCAGAAACAGCATTTACAAAGATTGTTAACCCCTTGAGATCTTCATAGTAATTGAATCAAAATGGAGGTGAAATTTAGAATGGTCATATTGTTCCCTTATACGTTCATTTAGCACTAAAATTTACACATTTCCAAAAGATAAAAAGAGAAAACCCACCATACAATTTGTTCTGCAATTTCTCCTGAGTACAAAGACCCCCCACATGTGGCTGTGACTTGTGTTATGGGGGCACAGCGAGGCGCAGAAGGGAAGGAGGGCCCTGCAGCTGCCAGGATTTTAGTTTCCTCATTGGCCCCTTTTGAAGGCTATAAAATTTTCGCTTTTTCGTTATTGGGGCCATGTGATGCCATTTTTTTTGCGGGATGAGATGCTTTTTCCAGTGTTACCATTTTTGGGTTTGTATCACCTATTGTTGAAAATTTAGGAACTTGACGTCACAGACGGCATCTTACTGGCAGTTCTTGCAGGGTTACTATAGCAACAATCGGCGATTGTGGGGGAAAGAACCCCCAGCTGCACGTTAGATGCCGCGGTCGCGCTGACCGCGGCATTTAACGGGTTAAGCACCCGCGATCGGAGACAACTCCGATCGCGGGTGTTACACTGGGGTGCCGGCTATCAGTCACAGCCGGCACCCCGTGTTTCCCGATGCCGGTTCAGCTCAGATCTTGAGCCGAACCGGCATCAGCTCAGCGTCCGATATATCGGACGCTGAGCGCTAAGTCACTGCGCTCAGCGTCCGATATATCGGACGCTGAGCGTTAAGAGGTTAAAATGGCTCGCCATCCCTTCATAATGAAATATTTATCAGGCCATCTGTATTGTGTGCAGCACCCTTGTTGGTGTTCTTCTATCAATATCCATCCAAATTCTTACACATGGGGCAGCTAACCACCACCACCAAGGTTTAAAGAAGAGGGAGGGGGGCTAATGTTTGTGAAACACATATGATAACAAGAAGACTGAAGCCACGATCAGAGAGGATCATGCTCCAATTTGACTGCATATAAATCCCACCTACAAATTTTACTTCACAAGCAAGGGGTTAAAACATTTTACATTTTAATACCAACATCAACAGCTCTAAGAAACACAATTTTTTCTGGTCAAGCCAAAAAGGTGTCTGGGATTTTATTTTATGGCGTTAACCTTCGGTAAGTTATAAAAATGACAATGTATACTTACCGGACTCTGGAACTTCTTTGCAGTGTGCCACCTCCGGGCCCTGCTGGCATACAGAGGCTAAGCAGTGACATCACATTGACAGTACACACCCCTGTACGTTGATGGCACAGCATAACCTCTTTTATGATTCACAAAATTTTATGGTCTCTCTAAAGTATGCGGAGTTATAACCAAGATGGCCGCCACTGGAAACTACAAGTCCCATGATCCTTTGGTTCTCAGTAACTCCTCCTCCCTCCTATGCTCTGCTCCCAATGATGATATAAAGACTGTCCTGCTCTGTTACCATAGCAATGATGTGTAACTACCATCACTGCACATTACCTCACTGAGATTATGTATCACCACAACACTGTCCGTACAGGATGCACTGCAACCAACAGACTACAGCCAAACATAGTGGTGATCACATGACCATCCCAGGTAGGTGCAGGACATGTGATCAGCTGCTACTTTCTGTCCTGTGTCTGCTCCGCATGGAGGAAATCAGCAGACTGATTAACTCCTTAAGGACGCAGCCATTTTACAGCTCAAGACTCAGTCCCATTTTTTGGATTCTGACATGTGTTCTATGAATATAACTTTTTAACACTGTTACTTATCAAAGAGATTCTGAGATAGGTTTTTTTTCTCACATGTTGTACTTGCTTTATTTACAAAAGAAAAGGCAAATTTTAAAGAAATTCATCATTTTTTCATTTTTCGAAATTCAAAATCATTGCGTTTTCAGGTAGATAGATTTAGCACCTAAAAAAGTTGCTGAATAACATTTAGCATATGTCCAACTTTAAATTTTCATAATTTTTGAAATGTCTGGATAATTTATTTTGATGTCACGCAGCTTACAAATCGAATATCAGTTTTCCGTATTTTCAGAATTGACCATTTTGGGGATAAATACAGTTTTGAATGAAATTTTACATTTTTAACATCAAACCCCCCCAATATAACCAACCCATTTTCAAATCTGCACCCCTCAAGCTATCAGAAACAGCTTTTAGGAAGATTATTAACCTCTTCAGTTCTTGATAGTAAGTACATCAAACTGGAGGCAAAATTTAGAATGGTCAAATTGTGCCGGTTATACGTTCATTTAGCCCTGAAATTTACACATTTCCAAAAGATAAAAAGAAAACCCACCATACAATTTGTTATGCGATTTCTCCCGGGTAGAGAGACCGCCCCCCTTCAAGTGGCCGCTACTTGTTTTATGGGCGAACAGCGAGGCGCAGAAGGGAAGGAGCGCCCTGCAGTTTCCAGGATTTTAGTTTCCTCATTGGCCCCTTTTGTAGGCTATAAAATTTCCGGTTTTACGTTATTGGGGTCATGCGACGGCATTTTTTTTGCGGGATGACGTGCTTATTCCAGTGTTACCATTTTGGGGTTGGTATCCCCTATTGTTGTAGGGGATGTAGGAATATTTTTTTGAGGGCAGGAGTAGAAAAGCATCAATTCTGTACTGGATATTTTACTCTTTTTTCGTATTCACTGTATAGCCTAATAATCATGTTATCTTTATTCTATGGGTTGATCCGATTACGGGGATACCATACACAAATATTTTTTCTTACATTTTACTAAATTTGCCAAATAAAACCGGGGAAAAATCTATCATTTTTGCATTGTCGTCTTCCAAGTGGCATAACATTGTCACTTTTTTTGGCTACAGAGCTGGTTGATGGCTTGTTTTTTTGCGGGACAAGTTGTACTTTGCAACAGTATCATGTACAGTATTCTGGAGTACATATGTCTTTTTGATCACTTTTTATTGCATTTTTTGTGGGATTCAATAGGTAAAAATCATAATTGTTGGCAGGTTTAATAATTTACTTTTATTTTATGGGTTGTTACGGACACGGTGATACTATATATGTGGGGTTTGTGTTATGATTTACACTTTTTGTGTTATAAGTCTCTTTATATGTTATGGGGATTTTTATTGATTACTTTATTTTTTATTGAATAACTTTTTTTTTTTTTTTTTTTAACTTTTTGACTATTTCCGATTGCTTGTTCATGATAATACTCTGCAGTACTGATGTATTGCAGGGTATTAGCAGTGTCAGCCTTCGCATATGCATAGGCTTACACTGTGGCAGTAAGATTATGTCAGAGACGCCATCTTTCAGGCAGTGCCTTCAGGCATCTCTCGGGTCCTGATCAAAAATGGCGCGGGGGGCATCGTGAGGGAAAGACCCTCCAAAGGCATGTTAAATGCCACAGTCGCGCTGACTGCGGCATTTAATGGGTCAAACACAGGCGATCGGAGCCCACTTCGACTGCATGGGTTTTACATTATGGTGTCTGCTATTAGTTATAGCCAGCACGGCTCAGATCTTGAGCTGAACCAGTATCAGCGCTACGTACGATATATCGGACGCTGAGCGCTAACAGGTTAAAGGGCCAGTAGCATTTTAATTCTTAATTACAGTGTATGTCAGCAGCATTTTTCTGCTGAAGGGAGCTAAATTTTAAATAAATTACATATTAGCTTATATTTTAAGGACCCATTTGTATATGAATTATGTTGATTCCTGGAATACCCCTTTAATTTTATACCCCCTGGTTATAAAACCCAGGAGAGCTGTAGCTGTGACAATTGTCACTATATAAGTCACTTTTAACCTGAAACAGACTACAATGCAATCCCAGTTACAGTGGTAAAGTATATAGTATACGAGGGCAGTTCAATAAGTACCCGTGTTTGACAATAGAGGGCATTACTTAGGGAAGTTGGTATTATCGCGTGCTGCCATCTATCAAACAACGGCAAAACAAATTGCAGATTGATTGATTGGTTAGTTTGGATTTGGCAGCCATTTCAGTAAGACTTGTTTTGTGATTTTTGCAAAGATGAGAAAGGAGCAGTATTGCTCGGTATTCGCTTCATTTTTGGATGGGAAAAAATGTGAGGAGATAAATGCAAAGTTGGATGCTGTTTATGGGGACAGTTCGCCATCTATGACCACAGTTAGATATTGGATCAACGATTTTAAACGTGGGGGAACATCCGTTTTTGATGAGGAGCGACCAGGACACCCGGCAGATGTGGTTACCAAGGAAATCATTCAAAAAGTCCACATGATACTCACTGATCGACGAATGAAAGTGCACGAAGTAGCAGCAAAAATTAATATTTTACATGATAAGTTGCCAATTGTTGGCCCGGTGGGTGCCCTGCTTGCTCACATTGGAAAACAAGCGTATCGGGCTGTTAACTTCTAAGCAGTGTTTGGAGCAATTTAAGAGAGATCCAAAGGATTTTTTGTGTCGAGTTGTCACAGTTGATGAAACCTGAATATATCACTATACACCAGAAACTAAGCCAAAAAACACCAAGAGTATTAGGGTCCAACTCAATAGTTTATTTTAGAATCACATTAAAATACATAACAAAATATAGATAAAAACAAATATAAATCCAAAAAGACTATAATGCAATCTGACCTGGGTACTGCCAAGGAGTATAATTCATAATATATAAGTGCATAGTGCATGTAAACTTTAATGGGTAAACATTACTAGGGATGAACTTATTGGCATCTCATAGGGACAGTAAATACAACACAGTATTCATATAGAGGCTAATTGCACGTACCTATTCAAAAAACTCCTGGATCCCAGGCCGTGGTCAATGTTCCCCAATGCACGTTTTCTCAAAAAGAAAAGAAAAAAGGCCTACAGCCTGCGTGTCCCACTTCCGGGGCAGAGATATCGTCACGGAGGTGTAATCTTAACCTAGCCACACACCCCCCAGTTTCCTTGGCGTATACACAAGGAATAAAGCTCGAAAAAAAACAATGAGTAATAATTAAATATCGGACCACCTCCGACACCACACACATGGGACCGCGACTATACTAGAGGGGCACAAGAGCAACGGAGATCACTCTGGCTACACTGCCGAGACACATGGATATAGTTCTCATGGATACCGGACGCGGCCACGGGCCGCCAAACTCTCAGGCGCGCTACTGAGAGCCCAGCGGTTCTCAAACGAGGAAGTCATCGCCGAGACATAGGCGTATTTTAGAAAGTTGTATTAAAAAAATAAAAAAAAAAAGGGGGTTCTCTTCTGTTGACTAAAATTTAGCTTAAAAGTAAAGATTTCGGACAAATAAACATGAAATATGATGAAACGCTGCACCTGCAGATATGTCTGTAGTCGCCTTCCTCCCGAGTCATCTGGCAGCCGGGCTTTTACACCAGGTGAGATAGCGCTGTTAACCAGCGACTGCTCAGTTTGATTGATTGTAGGCTATAGCGAGTGTGCAGACGCAAAGCAGGAAAGCCCCTTGCTGGCCCACTTGATGTGGCAGTCGCGTAAAGGGGAAAATAATAATTTCAGGGCTAGTATACCAATAAAAGAAAGTCCTGATTAATGTCCCCCTTTGAAAACAACTTGGTCCTAAGGAGATTAATGTATAGCCAGTTTATGAATGTTATACATGGGCCTAACTGAGAACCTACAGATTTCACAAGTTTACAAAATAAAGTTTAATTACAAAGAATGACTAAAGTATGTAATCCAGCAGTCACTCAACATAAATAGCAGTATTTTTGGCTAAGAAACATCTCGTACATTACTTTAGCTGACGCTGTAGAAATGGAACTCATTGGAGAATAGTGTTTACAAATGGAAACTGTGGTTGGAAAGGAACATGAATGTTCTCCAATGACGCGCAAGTCGAACACTATCTACAGTGTGATTCTGTGCGAATGTACCCTTCAGTCCACAAATTTGAAGACAAGCTGCTAGTCTTCTGCATTCAAACAGAGCCTCTCCCCATCAATAGCAGTTTGTCATCTACTGCACCCCTGTTTCCCGCTGATACCATTAAGTCAATCAGCTATAAGGTCTACAGAATTTCAAGGAATCTTACAACTATTTCAGGAACACAAATGACTTGAAATTTGCTGTACACATTCAATAAATATTAAACCTCGGGTATAGACAAAATCTAAAGTGGTTCACTTTCATTTTGAAGCAGAAGGGCTGAGTTCTAATAGCCCCAGCGAGCGGACAATTTTTTGAAAAGTCTTCTCTGTTCACACATGACCTGTGCAATTGCCACTTACATGGATGTTAATGCAATTCAGAGGATAATTTAAAGAAAATAATAAGCTAGGGACACTTACTCAGATCTAGGCAACATAACCATGATTAGAAAACAAAATTGAGACAGGTGTAGTGGGATCATCACATTTCATTTGCCTAAGCGTCAAGATCCCCTATAATTGCACCCTAGACAGTGGCTAGTAATTTAATCAACATCCTATTGTACCTCAAGGGGTTCACCCCTAGAAGAAAACAGCCAGACTAGAGAAGTGTATAGATAATGAAGAAAAATACTTTATTTAGACAATAAATAAAAGCATTTAAAAAATCCGGGTAATGGTTAGAACAGAGGAATAGGGGGGCATCACCGGACACAGCAAGTGGAGAAACATATATGCGCATATGAGTAGGTGAGACTTAAAAAATGGGACACTTCCATATAGACCAACAATGAGGCTGTGTATAATGCAGATATTGCACAAAGTAATGGAAGAACATAATAACTCGTCCTGAAAAGGAGTCTTACCCTGGTGTTAGAAAGGAAACGCTCCACTGTCTGGGATGGCACCCTCCCCGGGTGGAGGGTGCCATCCCGGACAGTGGAGCGTTACCTTTCTAACACCAGGGTAAGACTCATCAAAATCCATCATGCTGAGCCAGGCACACTTACCCATAGAACCAGGCAATGAGGTAATCTTATATTTGTTATCCATGGTCTCCTTCCTTCTAAAATTAACTTTTTAAAAATTTTTTAATGAGCCTGAGGTGATCTAGGCTGTTACAATGAGCAGTGCAGTTCTCCCTCCCCTGCACTTCCTGCTGCTGCAAGATAACACAGAGGGAGGGAGGGAGAGGAGGGCAAGACTTGTCCTGCTCAATGTAGCGGCTTGCGAGGGGCCCCTTAGGCTTATTAGCATAATGTTAAAAGTTTATTTTAGAAGGAAATAAGTCATGGATAGCAAATATAAGAAAATTACCACAATCACGGAGCCTGGACTATGATTAAGTGCCACTGGTTTATCTGGCTTAATGTTGATGGTCTGTCTGTTTCAGCAGCTACCACGTATCCGTATTTCTATGGGCTTGCACAAACAGGGGTGGTATCCAAAGCTCAGTGTGCAAACCACAAATTATAGAACTAATCCTATTCCTTCCAGTGTTCACGGCAGTATTTTCTATTCACTTTCTGTAAGCTTTGAAGTCACTTTTCCTATTTGGGAATTTATATTTGCAAGACAATGGTAATATCTCCCTTGAAGGCGTTTCCCAACCACTATCCGATGTGAATAGGGTAGAAGAATGCGGGCGGGCACACACAGTGATTTATATGATTCAGGGGTATATTTGGGCCTCCGTTCTCTCAGTCTATGGGGCTGCGCTAAACTAGTTACCCAGCTATACCATAAACATGTAGAGAGAAGTTATATTAGTAGGACACGTATAATTCTTTGAGATACTCAAGACCACTACTGCCCATTGCTTAAACATAAGGAAATGTAGATTAAAGAAAAAAAAATCTATTTTGTAATAGATTCATTTGTTATTGATACAACATACAACATACATGAATCCAACAGTCATACTTGAAAAACTTGTATACATGGACATAAACAATTTTTATGATATCAAAGGGAAAGGATTTGTGTCAAAAAGATGTTGAGGTCACTGACATGTTCACAGAAAGCTTTGAACACTGAATATAAGCGACTGCAAAAGTCAGAAAAGGGAGGAGGGGCAAGGAAAAGGGCAGTCCTGCCCTAACCCTTCCTGGCTTGAAGTCCAATAGAACAAACACACCGTCATAAAATATCTGCAGTAGCTACCATCCTAACCAGTTATAACTCCAGAGAATTAATCAAGTTGGGCGGGGACATCCACTGGAAATTTAATCATTGAAATCCTGACACTGTCATGAACAACCAGGACCATTGGCATTCAGTAAGACTGTACTCCATTCTGACACAATGAATATTGCAGGAAGCACCAGAAGTAGATAAGTACAGGATAATCTACATCAGAGAAGAATCTGCTTACTGTACTTAAAAGCCCAGAAACAGAAAATGTCTAAAGGCAAATTAAAGGACGTTGCAAGGGGTTGGCCAATAAATTGTCACTTTCCTCTGTACCATTTGTCTATAATGTGTGCACATAGTTTACAGTGCGAGGTCTTAGGTACAAGTCTAGTCAAGCTAAAATACTAGTGAGGCTTTGAGCTGATGTAGATAAGATATTCAGGTGTTCATTTACATGGCCGGGGCCACTAGTCATATCGCTGTATTTTTCTGTCTAGTCAACACTTGTTCAGAAAGCATCCGATCCTGCACACACAGATAATGGTATTAATGTTGTAATCGGCTTTACATTGAAAAATAAAAGCTTTATGTCAAATTACACAATCAAGCACCACTTGGTTTAAGCATAAATTAATAGAATAAGTGCACATAATGGGGGGGGGGGGAATTATAATTAAGTGGCTTTGCCCATGAAAAAAAGTTCTCAAATAAAGACCTTATCTGCCTGTTGCTGGAAGTGCCAGAGCTGGTCCTGTAATGCAGGGGTGGGGAGGTGCAGGAGGCAAAGAGCACTGCAGCGTGCAGACAGGGGAAGCTATTCATGAGAAGAATCCGACGTCCAAAGAATCCAAAGTAAGATTTACGGTCAGATTCAGGGACAACACTGGGACGGTGAATTAGAGTGTGTTAAAACTTGTTATCCTGAATATATTTCAGAATCTTGTCTTCATAGGAAACCCCTTTAAATGAACCTGTCGCCACATTTTCACAAATACAGCTAGTGACAGGTACCCACACAGACCTATTTATGAACAGACACCCTTCTTTTAGCTAAAAATGGTTTATCTTGGATCCCCATAAATTATAAACTTGCTTTGCATACAGCCAAATCTAGAGGGTGTCAAGGGGGTGTAGCCTCCTCTGGCTGAATCTATGACTGACACAGATCCTTTGTTTGCAGCTCAAACTGTATGTAGTGCAATATAATGCATATAATGTTTTTGCTGTCAACATTTGCCAGCTGCTGCAGAAAAAAACAAAACAAAAAGAGCATAAAACCTCAACAGAATACAGCAGATTTGCTTTGTGTACTCCATTGAAATAGCCTGTAAAATCACAGTCACAGGTTTCAATATGGGGAGCAGGAAAGAAGGAAGTCAATTGGTCAAGTAAACATTTTGCCAGGGGACAATAGCTTCTTGTTCAAGATCAGATAAGATGCCAACCAGCATTAACCTTCACAAGACTGATATGTATGGACAGGAAAGCAAAATACATTTGGCCAAAAGCCATTTATTGTATCAGTGATTGGGAATTGATACCTGCAGATCATTGAAGAAACTCGAGGCATTAGACACATCTGAACTTAATGGCATAGAGTGGACATAGTACATAAAATGAAATGTGAACACGAAAACATCAAGACACAATTTTGCAATACTCCATACAATAGCTGTAACAATAGTGGGGATCTTTTTTGGTCTATATTAACATTTACCCACTCCTGTAGAAATAAGCCATCAAGGTTCATTTTTTGAACAAAGCTTTTTCTTTTAGGGTCTTGAATTTTCAAGTAATATTACTAATTAAGCCCCAATGCAGATGAAAGTTTTCAGCATGTAGAAACTGACTTATATGCAGAATATACAGAATTATGATGTCAGGAGTCCCTTCTGCTAGCTGAACAGCAGAGCTATAAAATGTTTCAGTTGGAGAACAAGCAAAGATTACTACTATAATCCACAATATCCTAAGGGATCAATAAAGCTTTATTGTACTAAGGCTGGAAAAGTATATATGGTAAAGCCAATACGGGGGGGATATTACACAAGATATTCACAAGAACATTGCAGAAATCCAGTGAAATGCAACTAATCGCACCAATGAGTAGAATGGGTCATAATGCACCATAAGTTCTATTCATTAAATAGTGTAATAGGACTGCTAGTGAAAGGGCCATAAAGAGTAAATCTGCACCATACACAAGATAAAAATTGATAAATTTACGTATTTTGGCCATTTCAAGGATCCAGCACCAAGTCAATGATAGGTAGTTTTAGCCAACAATGGCTAAACTGTAGTCTATGTAGGACATACTCTAGCAAAAAACCTACTCAGTTGTACCCTTAAATTTAATCTGTCCAAATAAAAAGTTGGCTTAATTTAGTTTGCCTAGTTTACAGCAAGAAAATGGGCAAATTGCATAATTTTGGGCGCACAAAAGTTTTCCCTCAAAGCTAATTCTCTTTTATTAGACCATATCCTTTTTTCATACTATGAAGAACTCTTGATAAAAACAGTGTCAGGCATTTTCGGACAATGAATATAAGAATAGTCATACAGGCAATCCCCAGGTTACAAGATGGTCATGAGTCAAGACATAAAGCAACGTATGAAACATGTAGATCGTTTATAGGAGTTAACGGTGGAGTTCCAAGATTCCGAGTGCTGGATTCACCTGTCCTATAGTTCCTTGCATTTACATGCGGGCACTATGGATCCCTCCATGTGATGATTTTATTAGAGGAATACAAAGTACTGAGTTTCAGATTTTGTTAGTCTAACTCCAGATAATATTTTAGGTCCTTGTGACAATTGGATTTTCAAACTTTTCAGATGACAAGGGTAAAACGATTAAAAACCAAGAACACCGATGCTTCATTAGAGACACCTTACAGTTGATGAATGCACCATGGGGCTAAAAATTTGTAAATTAGCCTCATCTAGAGACTATTACGAGCTATCACAGGGGTTGTCTAAAGGTCAGGTGTTTAAGTTTGGGACTGCCTGTAAACTAAAAAAATATGCTCTATAAATGTTATAGAGCAGGAAATGCTGACAAGAACATGATCAAACTTTGCACAACTGTTGTGCTTATCCATTAATGTTATTGTCATTTGTGTGCACAAAGTCAGTCATCTATTATAAGGGTGGTCTATAAGGAATTGACATCCCTCTAAGTAGATGTTAATCAGCGACAGGACCGCCCCCTAAACAGATGGTGGATTCTAGGAAAAGTAAGATCAGAGATCTAAATTAATAATTACAAGTTTTACTTAATCTTTCCCTTCAAAACTCTATATCAATCAGCTCAGCTTCTTATATTCCAACTGCATTTTTAATGGCAACAGGTTAACAGAATCTTTCTGAAGTAAAAGAAAGATGTATTATCCATTTACACTTACAATGTTTTCCTCCCTCACTGCTGGGACATCCATATTTATAAGTGATCCCAAGTTCCCAAATCTCCTAGGGGGAAGATTTCAGGGAGAGAAATCAGAGCAGCAGCAGTTGGATCACATCACAACAGTGAGTGCTGCAGTTACATGTTCTGCTACCATTGCAAAGCTTGCAGAACGTGTGACCGCAGCCTGAGGAGTAAGGGGAGACGGAATTAGAACCAACGCTTTAGCTAAAAGACATATCTCCTAGACTTGTCGCCTGTCACTGCAGTCACACCTATAGGAAACATCACTGATAATTCGTAGCATGCATAATTTATTTTCACACTGCTCAAGAAAAGAAAAGTTGTAACAAAAATGCATTAAAGTTTACTTTTTAGGCAAAAATAATGAAACAAGTTAAACTAGACACAGACAGGAAAATAAAACACTGGTCATTCCATGCTATGAAGGACTGAAACGTAAAACATGCGGTATAATAAGCGCTTTTCAGTTGTTGGCACAACAGCCGTGCAAATAAACAGAATTAATTTCACTGCAAACATACTCATTTTGGCAAGATGCCTCACGAATGCACATTACTCCAAGCTTTAATCACAGAGAAACTAAACACATCCACATGAACAAGGCATTCTAATGGTTACTGAAATTCTCACAGAAAATATCTATAGGCATACAGCAATCCCATTGTTCAGGAGAAGCTTCAAAACAAGACCATTTCCAAGTGGACACAAACCTTCACTTGTCTCTGGGAGGTGATCGCCCGCGCAGGGCTCTGAGCAAGCGCTGTGACCATGCTTCATTGTCACCAGACAGATGCTTTAGACGGCACAAGACAATTACTATGTACAACAAGGACACATTGTTTTTTTGTGATAATACACTGTGATGCAAAACAGCAACACACATGACCATTAGTGGGATGAGTGCAGTGTAAAGTAACACAATTCTACCTTAAGGGAAAATATGGCACCACCAACTCTCCCCCAGCCCTGAAAGAGAGGACGGTTATGGGTAAGGATGCAGATCACAGCACCATATGCTATATACACACAATACAAAAACAGCTAGCAAAGAGAAGTGCATTAAAATTAAAACACAACTTTTCCCCTTTACTTTCACACCAATGAAACGCCACAAACAGTTTGGGATCCAGAACTAGTGCAACTATTCAGCTATATTCATTCACATTTCATTCATGTTCCATCTGCATGGTATATCAAAACGCAATGTAAACGTCCGGGCTCGGCCTAATCGCTTGCAACCAGTTACGAGTATAGAGTGTTTTGCATTTCTCACAGGCTTCATACGGAGAGTTTGTTACTGAACACATGCTTTTCAATGCAAACATATGTGATCAGGCCAAGCCCCAGATGTTTGTACTGCGTTTCAAACGCAATGTGAACTGAATGTGTGAACACAGCCACAGGACACCTTGATCTAAGTGTGATCTGGAATCACAGGCCCAAACACCATTTAGTTGAGCTCAAGTACATAAGTTTAGTTAGGAGGTTGTGGGGCACTAAAACCAACTCACTAAGGTGTATAAGGGTCTCTTGGCACTGCCTTATTAGGATGTTAGAGGAGAGAAGGATTGTTCATTCACACTGCCATGTGCTCGCCCTAGTGGAAGAGGGGTGAGCGCAGCCCCCCCCCCCACCTCTCCATAGAACACCGAGCAATATGGTCCCGGTAAGACACTGATCACCACACCGTGATTGGGTGCCATAGACCTCTATGGGGTATGATTATGAGGCCTTTAAGGTGAGAAGGCGGAATTTATTATTGCACCTGCGCCAGAATTCTAATGGAAAGGGAAAATGCCTTGTGACACACTTTTTTTTGGCACTTTTCAATCTATTCAGGTTAAGGGGGGCGTGGTTTTCTGAAAATTTGGTGTGTGAAAGTGCCTTCAAGAAAAAAATTGTGTGGCATAGTTAAGACCAACAAAAAAACGGTGTAAAATAGAAACCAACAGTCTTAGGCTATATTCACACTGACGTATGGGGGACGTATATACGGCCGCCGTATATACGGCCGATATACGTCCCCCATAGGCAGCAATGGGCGCACGGCACCCTACGGCACCGTACCGTTCCGTACCCGGAAAAAGATAGGACCTGTCCTATCTTTATCCGTAGTACGGTGCCGTGCGCCATTAATTCCTATGGAGAGGGGCGGGGGTGAGCTGCGCTCACCTCCTCCTCCTCTCCCCGTACACTGCCGTTGCCCGCTACGGTACGGGCGGGCAACGGCAGTGTGAATATAGCCTTATACTACATAATAATTAATTATTACGGTGATAAATCTGACACAGCAAAAAAAAATTAGATTCTGCCAGTCTAGAGCTAAAAAACACAAGACACATTGGGCCACATTTATCACTTTTGTGCGCCTAAGTGTAGTAGTTGCGCCTAAATTCGGGCGCACTGTTTTGCCAGAATTATCACAAGCTACAACCCTCTGTGATAAGTATATTTTCTGCCTCTTATTAATCACTTTACTTTAACGCAGTTTAGGCGCAATGTTAGATTCGGGCACTTACATGTCATCCTGCTACAAGCTCCTCTCTGCTTCTCCCACAGCCCAGAATGAAGATAACCCTCACAGCAGCACCCAGGTGTGTGACACCCAGCACCCAGTGACCTCCTCAGCAGGGGCTTCTCCTAGAGGGGATCCCCCAGTGCTGGTCTCCTGCTGCACCCCTGTAATTCTGCACAATATCCCCCTCAGACACTGTGCAGAATTACATGGGGGACACTTGTTTGTAGTATCTGCAAAATGCTGCAAGCTTTTGCAAACTTGTGCAAACTTCTCTTGCTCTTGCTTTGAGCTCAGGTTTTGCAGATTGTTTTGTAAATAGAAGGTGATGACCTGTAAATAGAGTCTGCAGCTCCTGTCTGTAATGTATCTAATGTATCTATTATATGTTCCAGTGTCTGGCTGAGCTCTGCTGCTAGAAATGAGCTCTTCTGCAAAGGGGCTCAGTGCTTTCTTCTCAGATAACGCCACCTTCGAGCTGGAGTGTTTTTGCGCCCGTTTTTGCGCCTAAATGCAAAAGTCGCACGTGATGAATATCATTAGGCGCAGCAAAACATCTGGAATTGAACGATAGATGAGGGAAAGGTGGTTATTTTTGCTGCGCGGCTAATTTGACGTTTAATCGCAAAAATGGCGCAAAAACGGTGCGCCTAAACGAAAAGGCGCAAAAACAACAGAAAAAACAAGTGATAAATGTGGCCCATTGTTAAGTTCCCCCCAATCACTACATTTCCCTCTTGAAAGAAGATTCATGGGGTCAGGCACCAAATTTAAAGGAAACCCACCACCACGAATCTACCCCGCGCTGTTTTGTGAACTTATGTTATCACTCTATGCTAATTTTGTTATGCGGCTACTGGGGCGTGGAGTAGCCGCAGCTGTGGCTACAGGGCACGGCTACTCCACACCCCAGTAGCCACTTTACCCCTCCCACTCACAATCTTCGGTGCGCAGCTCCTTGCAGCTGCGCGCCCTCGTCCGACGAACCTGCCGTCTGTGTATGCGCAGAACAGCAGGCCCGCACCTGTTTCGGAGCAATGACCGGACAGACGCATAAATTAGCATAAAGTGATAACATGTTCACAAAACAGCGTGGGGACGTGAGGATTAGCCCTTAAAAGGGCTATCCTCACGTCCTATTGATCCACCTACCACCCGATCTACCTTTATAGGTAGATTCGTGGTGGTAGGTTCCCTTTAACATCTTATAGGTATAGAAAATATAGCGGTACTTTAGATGGAAGCTGAATATTATTGAGAAAGAATCAATTCTTTGTTTATTTAGTGTGTATCATGATTACAAATACTTATATAAACACTGTTGTCAAGGTTTAGCGGAGTCTGGTTTCTACAACTACCTATAGACATTGGTTACCGTGGCTCTTTCCCCAGGTTTATCAGAGGGTTTTTCCACCAGCACAAGTTGCCACTAGTGATCAGGAGTCACAAGGTTTAGAGGCAGAATGCAGAACATGGTTACACTGCCATCACAAGCGTGGGAGCAACAATTTAGAGCAGGTAATGGTAATCCCCAAGCAGCAGACATCCCCACAATTACTGTATTCATGACACTTTAGAGCCACAAAAGTCACAACCCGAGTTCTTGATCAACTCTATTCCAGTTTATACATTTCTAATGTTAAAGAAGAATTTAGGGAGCCATTAGGCACTTACAATAGCACTTAAGGACGGAAATTTCAGAGAAGTTATACAAAATAAGGAAACATAGCCACATTCCTGTGTAGTTTCTGGTAATGCAGCCATCCTCCTCAAGTGACAGCAATATTTTCCAAACCATACACCACATCTGTAAAGGAGCCGGCCCATTTCTTCAGCTGAACTGAAAGTTTTAGTAAAAAAATTTTTTAGCCAGATGAGTTCTAAAAAGAGCTGGGAATTATGAAAGAAGGATTTGCACCTCTACCTCCTGGGTCTACTTTGAACTCAAAAATCTATAATTCTAGCGGCTTTTTCCACACAGCATAAGAAATAAATAAAAGCTGTGTGTGAAACCACACTAGACCAGGGCTACACAACAAATCAGCTGCACAAAATTACCAGGAGATAATTCTGTGTGATCTACAGTAGTGGCATATATGACAAATCAGCTGTAACTAAAGTCTGTGGTATGTGAAACTTTGCTGTGGGTTTAACCTGCAACTTTCATAGTTTGGTATGCAGGTTAACGCTGTACAAGACAAACAACAATGCAAGGACCACTCATTTCTTTTGGCTCTTACTGTGGTGGCTTACAAAAGAATACAATGAAGAATCACAGAAGTTGTAGAAAAGTTTATTTACCTGTCTGTGTTTTGCTATTGTTGCTATTCTGGTAGTATAGTGATTTTGCCATCAAAGATATAAAGTGTAAAATAAAGTCAAACATTACTTCCACAAGTGCTTACAATGGCAATGTCACAGGTGATCCATAACCAAAATGCCAACAGGTTTAGAACTAGGGTAGTATTCACATGATGTAGTTGCTTGCCACAACACCCCAGTAATTATTTGTTATTCCTTGGGTTAAAACAACCAAGCATATTGTTAGTAAATACAATGTCAAAAAATAATGCAGTACATTACAGAGCGCAGATATGGACCAAAAAAGACAGTCCAATATACTGGGGCAGGAAGTAAATAGAACGACCATGCTCCCTTTAAGTATATGAGCAGAGTGTGATTTGTTGTGCTATATTCTTATCATATCATGTCGCCTGGATAATACCAGTAGTATAGTAGTCATTATCCCCACACAAACAGGCAAGCCCAGAGCTAGTCTTCATTCAGCCCGGGTGGTAATTTAGTCATGGGGTGAGCCGGGCACCTGAAGGCTCAATGCCTGAGGAGTTACAATGAAACTAAGCAAAACACTCTGTATGACTACTACAACCTGTAAGAAACAACTTCTAACTCCATGGGACTGGTGAGCGGAGAGGTGCCCGCTGCCGGGCTCCCCACTTTCTGTCACCTGCAGTGTCACAGCCCTGTACTCCAGGCATAACTTTCCCCGGAGCCCGCACTCACTCATAGCTGGAGCAGGACACGGTCTCCGCTGCCTCCTCAGCTCCGTGGTGCTCCCCGGATCCCGGGCAGCTCGGTGCCCCAGCCGGACATCCCAGCTCCTCACTACGTCTTCCGGTCCACCCGCCTAACTGCTGGGGGCCAACTTCCGCATCTCTCAGGGAACACGGCCCCACCCAGATACGACACTGGTCACGCCCACACCCAAGTAAATAGCTCCTCCCATTGGATGGGACATTTAGTCAGGAGGAGCAACGCAGCGGAGATTTTGGCGTGACGTCATCAAGGCGGCGACGTGGTCAGGGGTGTTTGGCTGAGGAAGGCTAAACAGCCTATTTATAGCAGGACAGACTTAATCCCATTGTCTGTCAGGGAGTAATCTCCAAGCTCCGGATATGAAAGTAATGCATGCATTTTTACATGTGTGGGTGGAGCTGTTACTAGTTCATTAAGGTGTGGGAAGCATTGTGAAATAACAGCACATTACTCATAGCACATACCAGCACAGGAGTTGAGAGCTTTTACCTAACCACATAGCTCCGTATTTACAATTGTGGAGAATTCTGCCATAACAACCACTTTTTTAGGGAATGCATCGACAAGTATTTCACACCTGGATTTGGGGATCCATTCTTCCTTTTTTTACCTGTGTGCTTAGGGTCATCATCTTGTTGGAAGGTGAAGCTTCAGACCAGTCTGGGGTCCAGGGCACTCTGGAAGAGAATTTCATCCAGGATATCTCTGTATTTGTCTGCCATTCATCTTTCCTTCAATTGCAACCTGCTGTGATGTCCCTGCACAACAGAACACCCCCCCCCCCCAACTCCATTGCATGATGCTGCCATCACCGTGCTTCACTGTTTTCTCCACACATACCGCTTAGAATTAAAACTAAAAGTTCAATCTACGTCAGATACCAGATAATCTTATTTCTCATAGTCTGGGAGTCCTTCAATGTGTTATTTTGCAAACTGTACGCAGGCATATGTCTTGCACTGAGGAGAGGCTTCCATCGGCAACTCTGCCATAAAGCCCGGACTGATGGAGGGCTGCAGTGAAAGTTGACTTTGTGGAACTTTCTCCCATCTTCCTAATGCATCTCTGGAGGTCAGCCACAGTGATCTTAGGGTTCTTATTTGACCTCACTCATCAAAGTTTTTCTTCCTCTATTGCTTAGTTTGGCTGAACGGCCAGGTCGAGAAAAAATTGTGGTCATCCCATACTTCTTTCATTTTAGGATTATGGAGGCCACTGTGCTTCAGACCTTATGAGTTTCATGTGCTCTGATGTGCACTGTGAGCTTTATATAAACAGTGAGTGCCTTTCCTAACCAAGTCCCATCAATTAAATACAGCTGGACTCCAATGAAGAAGTAGAACCATCTCAAAGAGGATGTAAGGAAAATGGACAGCATGTGCGTTAAATATGACTGTAATGGAGGAACTGATAGGGAACAAGGGAGATCTTGTACCTCACTATTCTGTGTAGGGGACATACGTATCCACAGTCCTGAAGACACTTAGCTCTGACACATGACCTTCTCCTCCATGAGAAGGGAGCAGCATTCCTACACCGCCAACAAATTTGTAGAGTTTGATTACAGGACGGACTCCAGGGCTTGTCAGACAGAGGAAGGAGCTACCTCAGCGCTGAGATAATCTGAGACGTATAGCAAAGATACTGCTGGAAGTTGTTTTACGTCAAAATAGCTTTTATTTGTGGAAAGAAAAAAACTTTACAGTTGTTCTTTAACTCATTCCACCAATACCCTTGATAATTTTTGCATTTCAGTTTTGGTCCCCTCCATTACTCTCTTATTTTTCCATTTACAGATTTCTACATAACAAATTGTATTCCTTTGTATCAGTATTTAAAATCCTAAATAATGCACTGGGATGCTGTAAAAAATTGTAAATGCAGTGAAATTTTAAACATTTGCAGCATTTTCTTGTGGTACCTGTTTTTATGGCTTTAACTGTGTGCTCCAAACACCTCTTCTTCGATCTTTGGGAAGGTATGATCACAGAGATACCAGTTTTGACAGATATTGACATGCTTTGTGCTGCGCTGCGTAATCTGTGTGCGCTATCTAAATAAAGAATTATTATTATTATATTGAGGACAATAACTTTTTGATAATATCGAGCTGTGTAAGGTGTCATTTTGTGCAAGACAAGCTGACTTTTTCATTGCTTTTTTTGGGAATCCATGACTTTTTGATTCATTTTTATTCCATTTTTTATCAGTTGCAAAATGGAGAAAAAGTGGTGATTCAGACATTTGCACACTATTCCTCGTTATGGGGTGTACCAACAGGAATAATTATATTTTGAAAGCCTGTGCTTTATGGAATCTAGCAAGTCTGATCTCTCATACTATACACTGCAATACTACTGAATTGCAGAAAATGGGGCTTTCCCTGCTGATCTGTTACTGTCTGCCCTGGGCTCCAGGTTTTTCAGGAGAGCAGAAAGAGGAACTGGAGAGTAAGCATTCAGACAGCCAGTCAGTTTTGCCAAGGCAATAATAATAGGAATATCCTCATACGTAGAGCGGGGAAAATAGAATGGAGAGGTCTGTAATTTTTATCATAGGTACACTTCAACTGTTACTTATACTGCAATATGAGTTCCTGTTCAAGGTCACAGGTGCCCCTGCGATCCATGTCTCGGATTTTAGTCACACCCGTCCCCTCTCCGTGGCAGCGCTCCGTTGCCGCTGTACTCACCTCGCCTCATTCCTGCTCCCATCGCGCTTCTGGGTTTTCTCAAAAGCCGGCTTCTCCCTGCAACCCCTGCAAGAACTTTGAGCTTATTCCTGTGCATTCCTTGTGTTCTGATCCTGACCATGCACCTCTGCCACCTGCCCTGACTATCTGCCTGTTCCAGACTCTGAGACTGCCTTTTGTTCCTGTACCTCGACCTTCGCTGCCACCGCGGACAAATCGCACCTGTGAAACGACCTGTAGGCACCACGCTGCAGCAAGACCATCCAGCTTTGCGGCGGCCTCTGGTGAAGACCAGGTGCCACTTAGATTCCGGTCCAGGTGTCGTCTTGTATCATCTTCCGCAGTGATCCAGGGGCTTCAATGACCCAGAGCCCTGACAGTAATATCCGGCCATGGACCCTGCCAAGGTGCCTCTTCCGAAAATGGCTTACCTTACCACCATTGTGGTCCAGCAGTCCCAGCAGACTGCCTCGCAAGGAGAACAGCTAGAGCAAGTCACCGCCATGCTGCAACAATTGCTTGCCACTCAGCATCAGAAGCAAGGCTAAGACTGTCTATGCCTGACAAGTATGATGGGAACCCCAAGCTGTGCCGAAGCTTTATTAGTGCTCCTTTCACATAAAACTCATGCCAGCTCAATTTGTCACTGAGCGATCCAAGGTGGCATTCATTGTCAGCCTCCTGTCCAGGAAGGCCCTGGCCTGGGCTACCCCTCTTTGGGACAGAGGCGATCCGGTCGTGGCGGAAATCCAGGCTGTGTTTGAAGAACCTGCACAAGCCTCCTCAGCTGAGACTGCGCTGCTGAACCTGCAGCAGGGGACTCGTCTGTTGGAAAGTATGCAGTTCCGCACCCTGGCTTCTGAACTCTCCTGGAATGACGCGGCTCTGTCAGCGACCTTTAAGAAAGGACTTTTGCCACAAGCTAGGCATGCATTGGCCACTTATTGACCTGCCGTCTACCCTGAGTGGTCTCATCACACTAGCCACTTTGATTAATGTGCGGCTTATGGAGCGTGGCAAGGAGTTATGTCATGAGCATCCCCAAATCCATCCTCGACGTCTACCTTGCCTGGCCCCTGCCTTCCAAAGGCTGGTCCAGCCTCCGGCCGTACCGCCTGTAGAGGAGCCTATGCAGCTGGACAGAGCCAGACTCTCCTCCCAGGAATGCTCGAGACGATCTCAGGAGAATCTTTGCCTGTACTGTGTCAGTCTGAAGCACTTCATTGGGGCTTTTCCGGTCTGTCTCCAGCGCCCGGGAAACGCCAGCACCTAGGGTTCTTGGGAGAATCATCCCTAGGTGTAAACAAAGCTTCTTCATGCCTGACTTTTCCTGTTCTCCTCCACTTCAGCGCCCAAACTCCAATTGAGGTTCCAGATTTCTTGGACTCTGGTTCTGTAGGGAATTTTGTGGATGCTGCTCTGGTCTCCCGGCATCACATTCCAGTGGTTCCTCTTGAGAACCCTCTCATCATCTCCTCAGTCAGCAGACAAATCCTCTCCAATCCTGTACCGCACTGAGCCCATCTTTTTGCAAGTAGGATCTCTGCATTAGGAAAGACTGTCCTTCTATGTGCTGCCATGCTCCACCTCATCTCTCCTGCTAGGTCTCCCTTGGCTGCAACTCCACGCACCGGTTCTTAACTGGAAGATGGGATGGTCCTTCGTTGGGGACCAGAATGTAAGTCCCGCTGCATGGAGGCGGCTCTACCTGTTCTGGCTTCCTCCGTAACTCCAAAGCCCTTGGAGGGCATACCTACTTGTTACGAGGGCTTTGTCGATGTTTTTTCAAAAAAACAAGCAAAGACTTTGCCACCGCACCATCCCTATGATTGTCCTGTGGATCTCCTGCCAGGTGCCTCTCCTCCCAGAGGTTGTGTGTATCCTCTTTCAGTTCCAGAAACTGCTGCTATGTCAGAGTATATTGAAGAGAACCTGCAGCGAGACTTCATATGCAAATCCTCCTCCCCGGCTGGTGCAGGCTTCTTTTTTGTGACCAAGAAGGATGGATCCCTCCGTCCTTCCATAGACTATTGCGGGCTTAACAAGGTCACAGTTAAGAACCGCTACCCCTGCCTTTGATCACGGAGCTCTTTGACCGCCTGCACGTTTCCAAGGTCTTCTTCAAGCTGGACCTTCGTGGAGCTTACAATCTCATCTGGATCTGCAAGGTGACGAATTGAAGACAGCCTTTAACATTCGTGATGGACATTTCCAGTACCTTGTAATGCCATTTTGACTGTGTAATGCAACATCTGTCGTTCCAGGAATTGTTATTGACATCGTTAGAGAGCTGCAGTTTATACGTTGTGGTGGGGTCTAACTAGAAAAATCTGGTGTTCTCTCGATCTGAGATCCACCAGTCCCACATAAAGCAAGCTTCTCGTCGCCTTCGGGCTAATCCTTTCTACGCAAGGTTGAGAAATGTGAGTTTAACAAAGGAGCCTTCCTTTCTCAGCTATCTAGTCTCTTGACAGGGGTCTCCAGAGGATCCTGCTACGCTGTTGCCGTTCTTACAGGTGTCCAGCCCAGAAGGTCTAAGGTGACCATACAGAAAGATCTGGGTTTTGGTACTGTTTATCGGCAGTTTATTCCACATTTTTGCCACTTTGGTGTTCCAATAGTGGTGCTCACTAGAGATGAGCGAACAAACGTCGAGGCTTGACCTTGAGAGGTAGATGCACCCACCTTCACCCCCAGAACTCCCCCCTTCATCAACCACTCCCTTCTCCTCCTCCCCCCCCCCCCCTCCCCCTTCCTTCCCCACCCACAAACCACCCTCCTTTTCGTTCTACCCCAACCCCCCTCCCCCCCCCTCCCGCCTTTCCATTTTCCTCGGATTAGGTACTCGAATGCTCGTTGCTCGGACAAATACTTGCCCAGCTCGAGGTAAATGGCATTCTCCCGTCGTTTTGATTTTTTGGCGGCCCGAAAACAGAGCCAATCACAAGCCAGGAGAATCTGCACTCCACCCAGACATGACGGTGTACCCTTACAAATGATAGCAGTGGTGACTAGCTGATCAGGTGACCCTGGAATAGACTAGCCCCTGACCCCGCTACTCGCATCATCTTGTTCTGCCGTTAGGGGAGAGCTGCTGCTGCTGCAGGGATAGCGGTAGGTGGTGTTACTTAGCTTCACTGTTGGCAGGAGTGAGTCTACAATGAAACCACAAAGCCCTTGTTCGATGGCTAGAATAGCGTTATATATTTTTTTTTTTTTTTGTTTGCTTGTGGCTGGGCTGCTGGCACTAGAGTGCAGGAGTACCATATTGTGAGGATTTGCGGGAGACTACGAACGTTCTTAATTCCGCTTTAGTGACACACACATCTCAAACACCTAAGTGGGACAATTTATAGGGGTTTTGATTGAATTAGGCACAGTATGACGATTTTTTTTTTTTTTTTTTCAAAACTTAAAGGACTTAAAATCCCAGTTTCTTGTGTGCTGTTATAAACTAGGCCTACAAGAACCCAAACCGACTTTCCTTAGGCCTACAATAGCGTTTTATATATATATATTTTGTTTTTTTGTTGATTTGCTTGTGGCTGGCTTGCTGGCATCGTGTGCAGTAGTACCATATGTGAGGAATTTGCAGAGAGACTTGGGACAAGTCTATTTAGTCTCTTAGTGACGCACACTCTCACAAAAAACCTAAGTGGGACAATTTATTAGGGGGTTTGATTGAAATTGGCACAGTCTGACAATTTTTTTTTCTTCAAAAACTTAAAGTGACTTTAAAATCCAGTTCTGTGTGCTGTTTAGAAATTAGGCATACAGAACCAACCGACTTTCTTAGGCCTACAATAAGCGTTATATATATATATATATATATTGTGATTTGTCTTGTGGCTGGCCCTTGCTGGCACTAGTTAGTGCAGCTGGTACCATATTGTGAATTTGCCGAGAGACTTGGGGAACGTTCTATTTAGTCTTAGTGACCACACACATCTCAAAACCTAAGTGGGACAATATTAGGGGGTTTGATTGAATTAGCACAGTCTGCTGATTTATTTTTTTACTTTTTTTTTTTTTGATAAATCAAAGTATCAGGCACAGCACAAAATCAGTTGTGTGCTGTCAGTGTAGGTAGAAACAGCCATAGAATGGATAGACGTTTGTAAAAAAAAAAACACAAATAAAACAAAAAAATCCAAAAAAATTTACAGTTTACAATTAATTTTGAAAAGTTGAAACCCGAGGGCTAGGGGTAGAGGACGATGGGTGTGGACTGGGTGCGTTCCAACTACTTGCAGGGGGTCAGAGTTGGCCGTGGTCCGGGGCGGGGTGAGACACCACTTCTGCTGATGAGGGAGCAGGGGAACGCCGCAAGGCCTACCACCTCCTAGGGTCATGTTCATCAAGTTTTACTGGGACTCGTGGTTAGAAGCATGTTTGAGGTCCAGAAACAGTGCGAAACAGGTGATGTTGTGGATTGCGGGACAATGTTCTAGACATTTGTCCACCATCAGTCTTTGCCACGCACGTCCATCCCATGTCACCTGAAAATTCAGACTCCTCCTGCATTCCCTCCACCTCAGCCTCCTTCCCACCAGTCTGCCCCTCCCATCACAAATTTGGCGTTTGAACCGGATACTTGCCTAGAGAACTGTTTTCTGGACCTTCCCCAGAGTCACAAACCCTTGTTCCGGTTGATTTGCGAGCTATTTTCCGATGACCCAGGTTTTTTCGCTCCACCGGTAGCATGTTCCGTGGGTTGGGAAAAATGAATCTGTTGACGTAAAAAAAGTGGAAGAAGGTGTTAAAGAGGGGGTCGACGTGAGGGAGACATGGAATGTCAGACAGATTGGTGAAGTTTGTCTTGTCAGGGCAGTGAAGTCCGAAGGGGGGAGCAGAAACTCTGAGGGACCGGAGTGCATTAATGGAAGGTCGACAGAAACCCAAGTTGGGTTGAGGATGTGGCGCCGGCGAACAACATTCGTCTGCTTCTGAAGACGGAGGCCATCCGTTGACGAGAACAGGTTGGAACGAGGCGAGTGGTGGGGCCAGACGGGAGAGGCAGGGCCAGTAGTGGTGCTCACCGCCAAATTGTTTCAGCGTTAGTGACCGAGTCACGTGGCGAGGGGGCTAGATTTTCGGAAGTCTGGCAGGTTCTTTTAAAAAGAAAACACGGATGACCGAGTGACTGTGGTGTGCAACCTGTGCCACACCCAGGATCAGCAGGCGGTCACCAAATTACAGCTTATAACCACCACTAGTATGCGCGCAGGCTCATATGAATGCTAAACCACCCCACTCAATGGAACCAGGACCGTTCACCCCTCCGGCCGGGACACTAACTGCTTCCTTCCGTGGTCACCTGCCTGCTTGCTTAGTTCAGCCCCACTGCACAGGGACCCGGCCCCCAACCACCTCCACGTGCGACCAAAACACAACACCTTCGCCTCGACGCATCCTCCCCAGCATCCACCAATGTCTCCATGCGCAGCGTTTCAGCTCTCCATACCCCAGATGCGGACGCAAGAGAAGTACAGGGCAACCACCCACACGCGCCAAGCCCCTCAACGTGCGCACATCTCAAAACTGCTTAGCTGGAGATGCTGCCCTATGTGCTGGTAGAACCGAGGCCTTTCGCAAAACCCCATGGCGGCGACCGCCCTCGGTATTCAGTCCATACTGCCACTCTTCACGATGTGCCGTCCCAGCCCTGCACCAGCACCTGTCAGAACATCATCAGTGCCCTGACCAACGCCGTTTTGACAAAGTCCACCTGACCACGGACATAGTGGACGAGTGCTGTCGGGCAGGGCCAATGTATATCGTCGTGACGGCCAATTGGGAACTTGGTGGAGGTGGGACCGAGTCTGAGCCTGGGGTGGTCATACTATGCCGAAGCCGAGGATTGGCGGGCCTACCGCGGTCCAGGTCTCTCAGGCCTACTATGCCTCCTCCTCCCAAGGCGATAAAAGGACCACTCCAAGACATACAGGCGGATACGGCGCAACTGATCTGTGGCTGGACAGCTGAACCTGAAGCAGGCATGGTTGTGTGTGACAACGGCGTAACCTGATGGCGCCACTCGCAACTCGGCAGCCTGCCCATGTGTAAATCTCATAGACAGCGTTTCCTCAAGACATTACCCAAATTCTGTCAGATTTGCTCACGAAATGGTCACGATCTGTGCGCATTCAGGAACGTCCAGACAGATGCTGCCACTCCTCCGGGCAGTCGCAGCGCCGCCTCAACTGCCCGCTCACAGACTGTTGTGCGACGTGCCCACGATGGTGGAATTCAACATAACAATGTTTTCCAGAGTTTACCGCAGCAGCAGAGCATGTAGACTGCCAGATGTCCAACTTCCACCAGAAACTGGTAGTCAGGTCAGTCAGCTCCTCAAGTCACAATGGGAGGGGAACGGGAGTTGATATCTGTAGGTTGCTGAGTATAACTTTGAAGAGTCAACACAGCTGGTCAGGCGATGCCGCCATCATCAGCCTCACATTATCGATGCTTGGCCTGTTGAAAAACTCTTGGTAGCATGAAGTCGGAAGCTTTGCGTCTTCACAAGGACGGGGGAAGAAGATTCCCTTGTTGAAGCCAAAGAACCTCAGTAGGTTTTCAGCGAATATCGGAGGAGGTGGAGGTGAGGGATGGAGGAGAGGAGGAGAATGTTGGCGAGACAGAGAGGGGAGCATTGTTCAGTCCTTCACTGTTAGCGTGTATGGCAGAAGAAGAGGAGTTGGGGAGGGAGGAAGAGGAAATGGAGAGTCAGGCCAGTGAGGGGAGTGAATCTTGCGCGTGTTACCTGGCGCATATGGCTTTCACATGCTTAGGCTGCCTATCCCGTGAGGCCTTGCGTTCAAAGAATTTATCCAGCACCGATACTGGGTATTCACTCTCGGACCCAAGGTACAAGCAAAATCTTTCACTATCATCCCTGGAGAGGAAAGGAGTGTGGAATGACATGAATACCGCAGGCCCTGTGCACAACAATGAAACAGTATTTCCCTTCTGACAGTGTAGCAGAGAGGGCGTACTCCTGCGGGACCAAGTAGCGGGGAGGGAGAGTAGGCGAGCAGGCAGCTTGTCCAGCACTGGCAGGGGTACGCTTTACAAGGCCTTGCCAGTTTTATGTCACCCAGCAAGACACTGCAACCTGGTCCCAAGCGCGAGAGTAGGGCTGATCTTTACAGAAAGATGGTGAGGGAGTACGTAGCTGACCATACAATCGTCCTAAATGATCATACAGCTCCCTACACACTTGGGGGTTCAAAGCTGGACAGTGGCACAAACTGGCGTACGCCTTGGAGGTTCTTGCCTGCCCTGCCGAGGTGTTTACGAGGGGGTTTTCAGTTGACAGCTGGTGGCATTATCACCGATAAGCTACAAGGCTGACGCTTCTCAAGATAAAATAAAGCCTGGATTTCTCAGGATTCCATTCTCCACCAGGTGAAAGAAGTCAAATCTGAAATTTTTGCACTCCTCCTCCTCATTTTCTCTTCTCCTCCTCTTGTACACTAAAGCAGAGGAAACTGGCTATTTTTTTGGCCAGGGCCACTGGCTCTAGCTATAGTACTCTATGTATTAATTTTTGGAGGGAACTACCTGCTCCACTGGTTTGAAAACTTTTTTGGTACTGCCACATACAGGCACTATCCAAATTAAATGTCTCCATAGCAGCCCCACCACGTTGTCTTGTTCCATTGCTACCTACCCAGTCACTCCAAACGCTGCCATCCAAAAGTCGTCCATATAGCTGCCTCCAGACATCGTCCCTTACAAACGAGCTGTGTCAGGCAGAATTTGGGTTGTTTTCATGGCTTCACCTCAAACTTGTAATCTTTGTCGCAACCTGCGTGTTATCCACAAAATATTCTGCAAACTTTTATATTTACCGATATATTTCCGCGACTCTTGGCATTAGTTTACATTCCGCTCACCGCCAAGCCTAGAAATTATAAGAACACGATTACACTTGCAATCTATACAAAAGGTACTATAGAAGTGCTGTTTGGGGAGGGAGCGAGAGAAGGGGCTTGGACAGGCGCGAAAGCTCGCCTGGCAGCGGACCGCCAGTTCCCTCCACAAGATTTACACTAACATAGTTTTAACTGCAGCACCTTTAATCTACTACTACTACCTTACTGCTCCATACATCGTCCCCTTATCAAACGAGCTGTGTCAGGCAGAATTTGGGTGTTTTCATGGCTTCCACATCAACTTGTTTAACTTTGTCGCCACCTTGTGTTTATCCACAAAATATATTGGCAAAACGTTTACATGTACGATATTATTTCAGCGCTTCTTGCGTCATTGTGTTACATTCCCAGCTCACAGCCGAATAACCAAAACTTATAGAACACTACTACACTGACTTTAACAAAAGGTTCTTAGAAGTGCGTTTGGGGAGAGCCGAGAGACAGGGGCTTGGACAGGCGAAAGCTCACCTGGCAGAGGACCGCCGCTCCATCCCAAGATCAACTAACATAGTTTTAATGCAGCAACCTTAATCTACTACTACTTCTTCTGCCTCCATACATCGCCCCTTATCAAACCAGCTGTGTCAGCAGGCAGAAATTTTAGGGTGTTTCACCAGACATAATGGACTCGGGCATCTGTCGCGCATGCTGGAGACCTGAATTTGCAATATAGACGCGCAAAGTGGATTGCCCCCATACTGCGCTCTTAATCGGAACATTTACTGGAGAAAAACACAATTACAAATAGAACCGCTATGATATCATTATTCCTAGGTGACAAATCAAAAGACCCGACTGCTTTGAAAATTATAATTTTTCAAAGTAAACGCTTTTTCTGGGCCCCAGGCCCATTTTGGGTGAGGAGGAGCCGAGAGACAGGGGCTTGGACAGGCGAAAGCTCTTCTGGCAGGGAAAGCCGCCTCCCATCCCAAGATTAGGCAAGCCTAGGGATCATGCATGCTGCTCCTGCTGTTTCTCGTCCATTTTGCCTCCACGATCCTCACCAGCGCATCCACCAAGTCTCCATGCGACAACTTCAACTCTCTATACCCCAGGGCTGGAGCGCGAGAGGATATATAGCACCTAACACACCCATCCTTATCATTGAGCTGTGTCAGGCAGGCAGAATTTTAGGTGTTTCACCCGACAGATACATAATGGAACTCAGCTGCACTGTGCGAGCATGCTGGAGGACTTGAGTGCAATCATAGAAGCAATATGGATGCCCCTACTGTCAGTCTTCAATCAGGAAGGAAGGGTTCCATGGCTGCCTCCACATGTCGTCCTCTTATCAAACGAGCTGTGTCAGGTATCATTTTTCGGGTTTGTTTCACCAGATACGTTAGGAAAATTGGTCACTAGGTCGCCACCATGGCATGTGGTTATAGACCTAAATTATACCGTCAACGTTTGTTCACAAGGAATCATTTCAGCGTTTCTGTCACATCTCTTGGGCTCCCTCTCTGCCCACCATTGGTTTGAAGCCTGAGTCCATTTAGGGTATGTATGCCATGACACTCTCAAGCTGCCGCGCTGTGCGCGGCTACACTCTGCATCGTCTTTCTATAGTGTCAAGGGTCAATATGGATGTTTTAGATATATCTAGCCTCATTCGGTCCTCGTCATGCCATGCTGTGTTGCCCATATTTTGTAATGGTGCTTATTAAGCAGCCTCAGAGGCATCCATGAATGCTGCCCCTGCTGTTACTGTTCCATTTTCGTGGTGTTACATCATTTTCTGAGGTTTCCAGGGTTGTTGGCCAAACTTCCCTGTGCAGACCCTTGGTCCCCTTGAGTCTCCCATTGACTTCAATGGGGTTCGTTATTCAAGTCGAGCACTTGAGCATCAGGAAAAGTTCATCTTGAATAACGAGCACCCGAGCATTTTAGTGCTCGCTCATCTCTAGTGCTCATCAAGAAGGGTGCTGTCACAATTCGTGAGGGTAGTGTCAGAGTCTCTTTGGGAAGAGTCTGTGGACCCCCTGGGCCACCGCAGGGGTTGGTATGAGACCTGTGGTGGCAGCCAAGGTAACTAATGCAGGAAACAGTCACAACCTGAGATGACAGCAGGAACACAGAGGAGCACTGGTAACGCTGATACGGAGTGAAGACACCGTTGGGCAGGAACCCCGGAAGGCACGGCAGAAGCAGAGGAAGGCAGGAGGTCACCATTGGGCTGGAACCCTAGACGGCATACTACGAGCGCAGTCGTATGGGAACGGACCACAGGATACAGACCACAGGATATGGACCACAGGATACGGACCACCGGACACAGAACACTGACCAAAGGATACAGACCACCGGACACGGACCACAGGATATGGAGCACAGGACACGGACCACAGGATACAGACCACCGGCGTCTGGAAATGCACAGGAAACTGGACCTCAGGGAACACAAAGGAACAGGACCTCGGGAACACATGGGAGGCTTTCAGGGCGGGGAGTGAAGGGAGCTGCCTGGTTATATAGGAAACCCGGAATTGACCAGCGCCAATGGGAAGGGCGCTGGCCCTTTAAGTTCAAAGAAGTCAGCGCACGAGCCCTAGCAGCTGGAGCGTGCAGCCTGGAAGGCAGGAGGTGTGCGGCCTACACGCCGGGACCCAGAGTACAGCTAGGAGGTAAGTGCGGGCAGGCAACCAGCGGAGCACGGGTGTACCTGTGATCCGTGACAGTACCCCCCTTTAGGGCCCCTCTTCTCTTCTTCTTCAGCCTCTTCTCGCACCTCCTCCGATTCATCTTGGTGACGGCACACCTGAGGAGACTGGAGCGGCTCTCGGCATACCGGACACAGGAGTGGCTCTTGGAACATTGGAGATTGGAGCAGCTCTTGGCACACCGGAGACAAGAGTGGATCTTGGCACATCGGAGAGGCCTCTGGGAAGGCCGGAGACTATGGTGTGGCTACTGGGAAAGTCGAAGACTCTGGAGAGGCTTCTGGGAGAGCCGGAGACTCTGGAGTGGCTTCTGGGAGAGCCGGAGACTCTGGTGCGGCTTCTGGGAGAGCCGGAGACTCTGGAGCAGCTTCTGCTAAAGCCGGAGATTGGAGCGGCTTCTGGGAGAGCCGGAGACTCTGGAAATACCGGAGCCAAGCAGGGCAGGCATGGAAGCCAGGCTTGAGCTGGTCCAAACCTGGACCGGATTTTTTCCAAAAATGTGATATGGGTAGCCATGCCTGGATCACCACTATCCCACAGGGGAGCAGGCCAGGCCAGGGCCTCTCCAGAGAGCAGGGAGAAGACAAACGCCAGCTTGGAGCGTTCGGTGGTGGTCTGGGTGGTGGTCAGTTTAATGTGCAGTGAGCACTGGGAAACAAAGCTCCAGCAAAAATTGGGGTTGGCATCAAATTTGGGTCCAGAGTCTACTGCCAGAAAACATGATGGGGTGGCTGGAGCAGCAGAAGGAGAGTTGCTGCCACCCTTTGATCATCCATCAAAGGGTGGCAGCGAGTGTGTCTAGGAGTTCTTTTTGGGCAGCAATCTCTTGAGACTGCTGGGCGATAGTGCTTGGAAGGTCAGACAGCAGCCATAGTGGATCCTAGCACAGTGCATCCTTTAACAGAATTCAACCTTCGCAGAGTCCATGGCCGGATCTTACTGTTACAGTTCGTGAGGGTAGAACTGTCAGATCCTCTTTGGGAAGAGTATGTGGACCCGCTGGGCCAACACGGGGGATGGTATGAGACCCGCATGGTAGCCAAAGTAACTAATGCTGGAAACAGTCACAACCTGAGATGACAGCAGGAACACAGAGGAGCACTGGTAACACTGATACAGAGTGAAGACACCGCTGGGCAGGAACCTGGGAAGACACGGCAGAAGCACAGGAAGGCAGGAGGTCACCACTGGGCTGGAACCCTGGATGGCACAGCAAGAGCATACAGTCATACGGGAACGGACCACAGGATACGGACCACCGGACACGGACCGCAGGATACGGACCACTGAACACAGACCACTGAACACGGACCACAGGATATGGACCACTGGACACAGACCACAGGATATGGACCACAGGATACGGACCACAGGATACGGACCACAGGATATGGACCACAGGACACGGACCACAGGATATGGACCGCGGACACAGACCACGGGAGGCGTCTGGAAACGCACAGGAACAAGGGACCTCTGGAAACACACAGAAACGGGACCTCGGGAACACAAGGGTGGCTTTTACTTCAGATGGTAGACTTGAAGTTCCGGCGGGGAGTGAAGGGAGCCGCCGGGTTGTAGAGGAAACCTGGAAGTGACCAGCGCCAATGGGAAGGACGTTGGCCCTTTAAGTTCAGAGAAGTCAGCGCGCGTGGCCTGGAAGGCAGGAGGAGTGCGGCCTGCAATCCGGGACCTGGAGCACAGCCAGGAGCAGGAAGTGCGGGCAGGGGGACTGGGACAGGCAACCAGCGGAGCACGGGAGCACCCGTGATCCGTGATATGGCTCGCGGGAGCACCCATGACAGGTGCCAATCCCTGTCTCTGGCCCTCGGCAACTGAAGTTGCCCTCTCAAGGTTGAAGTCCGCCTTTGCCTCGGCTCCAGTTCTCTCTAGGCCTGACACGCAGAAGCCCATTGATCTTGAGGTTGACGTAGCTGCTGGCTGCTCACCTAGAAAAGTCCCAAAGGCTGTACTCTCAGTTGCATTTTTTTTCTCTAGGACTTTTTCCCTCGCAGAGAGGAATTACTCTATTGGAAACTTGCTCTGGAGGAATGGCGATATTTACTGGAAGGTTCTCACTATCCGGTTTGTGTGTATACAAACAGGGATCTGACATTTGAGAACCGAGGATAGAATGCTCGTAACTGTGGACCAATAGGGTTGTATAATTGGGCAGAGCCAAAATATGTGTGGCACATCTGCTCCCCCCGCCCCACACCGCCAGCAAGTATCAGGTGAATCAGGGTAAACTCGGTGTAGTAATGCCGGTGTGATACCATAACATTAGCAACTTATATATTAGCAACTTATATATTTGTTGCCATGTTATCAGTGGAAGTTCTCTGCCCAAGAAAGATTCCCACTTCTTCATGTAGGTATGTTTCGGTATTTCTGTTGGGTTGGGGTTTATTAGTATTCTGTAGATTGTGGAAATGAGCCCTGTTATGGATGCGTTCAATTTACAAAGTCGTTCAAAGTCAGTAGGTGTGAATACAGTCGGTGAGCCGTATAAGGAGGAGAGAAAAGATTTAATTTGTAGGTAGCTATACATAGCTTGAGATGGTAAGCTAAACCTATTTACCAGATCAGGGAAATCTAGTATCATTTTGGAGCTAGCATCGATTATGTCCGCAAAGCGAAACAAGCCCTTTTGGTGCCATGGCCGAGACAGAGGACCCGTGAGGCTTGATGGGACGAGTGGGTTATACAAGAAGGAAGTCATAGGGGAGTGGGTGGATTCCAAGGGAAATAATTTGCTGCATTTTAACCAAATGGATCTGGTATGGTTCATGGGACCTAGGAGTGCTACCGCCGGTGGGGTTTAGGCAGTTGCCCAGAGGTAGGCGTTAGGGTGTATCTGCGCGCTCCACAATTTCCATCCATTTGGAGTATGCGAGGAGAGTGGACAAGGCTGGAATTCTTCGTAAGTGCGCTGCCCAATAATACTTAAGCAGGTCTGGCACACCAAGACCCCCCCTGTCTCTCGGCTGAACCATTAGTGTGCGTGCTAGTCTATGGCGTTTGTGGGCCCATATGAAGTGCATAAGTGAAGCCTGCATTTTCCTGAGAATTTTAACAGGAACCGGAATCGGTAGGGATTCGAAATGGTACATAAGTTTTGGAAGGATAGTCACTTTGACTGCCGTGATTCTACCAAAAAAAGAGATCGGTAGTGAGTTCCATTTGTGCAATAGAGTCTACAACGATTCAAACAGGGGAGGATAGTTTTGAGTATATAATGTTTTGTAAGCCTGAGATGACAGCAGGAACACAGAGGAGCACTGGTAACGCTGATACAGAGTGAAGACACCTCTGGGCAGGAACCTGGGAAGACACGGCAGAAGCACAGGAAGGCAGGAGGTCACCACTGGGCTAGAACCCTGGACGGCACAGCAAGAGCATACAGTCATACGGGACTGACACGCAGAAGCCCATTGATCTTGAGGTTGACGTAGCTGCTGGCTGCTCACCTAGAAAGGTTCCAAAGGCTGTACTCTCACTTTTTTTCTCTAGGACTTTTTCCCCCACAGAGAGGAATTACTCTATTGGAGAACTGTTGCCCATTAAACTTGCTCTCGAGGAATGGCGATATCTACTGGAAGGTTCTCACTATCAGGTTTGTGTATATACAGACCATAAGAACCCTCTATATCTCCAGACAGCCAAACGCCTGAATCCTTGGCAAGCCTGTTGGTCACTTTTCTTTTCATCCTTCAACCTGTTGATCCATTTCAATCCTGCGGAGAAGAATATCAAGGCGGATGCCCTTTCCCATGCCTCTGATGTTCTTGGAGAAGAGCCAGTCCCTCGGCATATTATCTCTCCTGAACAGCTGGTTGTTGCTGCTCCAGTGGATCTCCAGCAGCTCCCTCCCGGCATGACGTATGTCCGACCTGCACTCCGGAAGAGGATTTTGTCTTGGGGACTTTCTTCGCGTCTGGCTGGGCACCCAGGGGTGCAACGCTCCGTGGGCCTTATCTCCCGCTACTACTGGTGGCCTGACCAAGTCAAAGACAATCGGGATTTGGTGGGGTCCTGCTCCTCCTGTGCCCATAATATGCCTTCTCGCCTTAAACCGGCTGGACTGTTACTTCCGTTGCCGATACCCAGTTGCTCATGGTATCTATGGACTTTGTCACAGATCTTCCATCTTGCTCTGGCAATATCTTCATCTTGGTGGTGACGGACCGCTTTTCCAAGATGTCTCATTTTGTTTCTCTTCCAGATCTTCTGTCTGCTCCACATCTTGCAGTTTGTTTTTCCAGCACATTTTCCAGCTACATGGACTTCCTCGACACATCGTATATAACACGGGGTTCAGTTTGTGTCCAAGTTCTGGTGTTCCTTGTGTAACCAGCTGCAAGTAAAACTAGACTTTTCTTCTGCTTACCACCCAATAGTCAATTAGAAAGAGTGAATCAGACTTTGGGTTGTTATCTCACTTAGTCTCTGCCTATCATGATGACTGGTCCTATCTGCTACCATGGGCTGAGTTCTCCTATAACTCCCTGAAAAACAGAAGTTAATATTTGGTACGGAAACCTTAATTGGCAATTGCAAAAGTCAGGCATTTCCCAATTAAAAACTATCTTTACTGCTTTCACTGAGGTTAAAGGTTAATCTTAATATACATGGCCCCATTCATTCTCCCTTCAATACGGTACAGTCATCCTGTCCCCTTTGCAGTAAACCACCCCCAAAGTCTGATGTTTTTTTGCCTCCACGCTTCACAGACAGGAAAGCGTTCTTGCCTCCAGCATCCAGATGCTCATTGGCAAACAGGCCTGCACATGTGCGAATGTGAGCAGAGACGCGTAGTTATCCTTTTTAGACACTCCCAGAACGCACAGGTTCTGAGAAGCGCCGGAAATGATTTAAAGTTTTCCACACACCTTTCAGATATGGCACAACAATAAATCACAGCCCTGAATTGCTATAAGATCTCTTTCACTAGCCTCAGTGAAACAGAACCTTATTAACCCAATTATGCTGCCACCAGTTTTCCTTTAATATAAACCCAGTCTGTAACGGGATTATATAGGGTGAGCAACCAACCCGGTAGCATGTATATTACTGAGACATGGACATTGGGTTTGTGGCTCATTTGCTATGGTCTCATCCAGAGATATTCATACCCAAAATACAAAAATGTATTTGCCTTTGGGCTGAGATGGACCATACCTCCATAACCAACATATTGGCCTAAGTTTTATGACTCATTGGGGCTCATTTACTAAGGGTACGCGGACTGCACAAACGTCGGATATTTTGACGGTTACCATTTTGCGCTACATTTAAAAGGTGATTGCGGTGCATGCGATCGGATTTTGGCCCATCGGCTTTTATGCGGCAAAAAAATTGCGGGAGCACGGGATTTAACATTTATATAATGTGTTTTTATTGAGTTTTTCATGTTTTCATGCTTTTACAACATTAATGGATATTACATAGTGCAAGATTGGAATACAACATTGATGCATCTATTTTACAACAAGGTGAAGTAACTGGGTCAGCCGACATAGACCAATTTGTACAAAAAGGGAAGAACTCCCCAAAACCATGTCGTTAGGAAGACATAAGTAACAACTAGAGAGAGAGAAAAAGAAGTAACTTAACCAATGGGGGGATTTGACAGAAGACAAGACACAAGAGGAAGAGGGTAAGGGATGGTATCCAAATTAGCTGAGTAGTGAGTGCTTCCTGTTATAGAAGCTGCTCTTTAACATACACTTCAACCCGTCCAATAGTCATCCCATGGGGCCCATATGCTATTAAAAGTATCTACCGTATTTTGCAGGAGTGCAGTGAGGTACTCCATAGTACGAATCTCCTGTATACGTGTACAAAGCTCCACTTTGGAAGATGCTATGGGCTTTTTCCATTTTGCAGAAATTAAACATCTTGCCACAGTAAGGAGGTGTAGGAGTAGCCTAGATGTGTGTTTGCGCATTTCTGCCGGGTAGAGGTTCAATAAATATACACTGGGATCTATAGGGATCTGACATTTGAGAACCGAGGATAGAATGCTCGTAACGGTGGACCAATAGGGTTGTATAATTGGGCAGAGCCAAAATATGTGTGGCACATCTGCTCCCCCCGCCCCACACCGCCAGCAAGTATCAGGTGAATCAGGGTAAACTCGGTGTAGTAATGCCGGTGTGTGATACCATAACATTAGCAACTTATACTGATTTTCCTTGTATTGGACGCATTGCGATGTCTTCGCCGCCCTATCCCATATTTGTTGCCATGTTTCCAGTGGAAGTTATTAGTATTCTGTAGATTGTGGAAATGAGCCCTGCTGTGGATGCGTTCAATTTACAAAGTCGTTCAAAGTCAGTAGGTGTGAATACAGTCGGTGAGCCATATAAGGAGGAGAGAAAAGATTTAATTTGTAGGTAGCTATACATAGCTTGAGATGGTAAGCTAAACCTATTTACCAGATCAGGGAAATCTAGTATCGTTTTGGAGCTAGCATCGATTATGTCCGTAAAGCGAAACAAGCCTTTTTGGTGCCATGGCCGAGACATAGAAGGAAGTCATAGGGGAGTGGGTGGATTCCAAGGGAAATAATTTGCTGCATTTTAACCAACGGGATCTGGTATGATCTGGTATGATTCATGGGACCTAGGAGTGCTACCGCCGGTGGGGTTGAGTGGACAAGGCTGGAATTCTTCGCAAGTGCGCTGCCCAATAATACTTAAGCAGGTCTGGCACACCAAGACCCCCCCCTGTCTCTCGGCTGAACCATTAGTGTGTGTGCTAGTCTATGGCATTTGTGGGCCCATATGAAGTGCATAAGTGAAGCATGCAGTTTCCTGAGAATTTAACAGGAACCGGAATCGGTAGGGATTCGAAATGGTACATATGTTTTGGAAGGATAGTCATTTTGACTGCCGTGATTCTACCAAAAAAAGAGATCGGTAGTGAGCTCCATTTGTGCAATAGAGTCTTCACCGATTCAAACAGGGGAGGATAGTTTTGAGTATATAATGTTTTGTAAGTAGGGGTGAGTCGAATGCCCAGGTATTTTAAGGATAATGTCTGCCGTCTATAGTTGTAATTGGCTTTCAATAAGGTAAGTGTAGGCTGGGGTAGGTTGAGAGGTAAGGCTTCTGTTTTACTGATGTTGACCTTGTAGCCTGATAGTCTACTGTAGGTGTCTAACAATCTGTGCAGGCTTGGGAGTGAGGTGTGAGGTTGGGTGAGGGTCAATAGAATATCATCCGCGAAGAGCGAGAGTTTAAACTCTTTGTCTCTTACTAACACTCCCTTGACATCCACAGAGATCGCCGGATGGTTGCCGCTAGCGGTTCTATACATAGGATGTATAGGAGAGGGGATAGAGGACAACCCTGGCGCGTCCCTTTGCGTATTGGAAACCTAGGGGACGTAATGTGGGGTAGTTTGATTGAGGCAGAGGGGGAGAGGTACAGGTTCTTAATGGCCTCTAAAAAAGGACCATGAAGGCCATAGGCCCCCATGGTCCGTAGCATAAAAGACCATCCCAGACGGTCAAAGGCCTTCTCTGCGTCAAGGCTCAGGAGGTGGGCCTCGCTTTTGGTTTTGTTCACTACCTCAATCAAATCTATAGTTCTCCTCGTATTATCACGCTCCTGATGGGACAAATCCAACTTGGTCCTTGTGAATTAGCTGAGGAATCCATTGTATAAGCCTATTGGCCAATATTTTCGTGAAAATCTTATAGTCCGTATTTAATAATGTGATGGGCCAATAGTTGGAGCAGTCCAATGGGTCTTTGTCAGGTTTGGGGATTAGGGTGATGTACAAGTGTGACATTTCTTTGGGATGTGTATCCCCTGGAGGAAGGCATTTTAGAGTTTAAGCAGGTGAGGGGAAAGGATGGAATGAAAAGTTTGATAATATAGGTATGTGAATTCCTCTGGACCTGGGGATTTACCCGTTGGGAGGGATTTTACTACCTCTGCTAGTTCTTCTGCCTGGGATTTAACATTTAAATTGTGTTGCAAGACAATGCACTTACATGCACCAGGAAGAAGAAGGTAAACTCCAGCAGACCTGAGCGGGGAAGCAACACATGCAGGATATTGGGCACATGATCTTAGTGAATTGCGCTGGAGTGCGAGCGCACAGCGGGGATTGTGACAGAACCGGGTAAGTAAGTAAATGTGCCCCATTGTCTCCTGTTTAAGAAATGGAGGGAGATCCATGGAGGAGCCGCTGAGGCTGCAAAATCTTTTGAAGCTACCCCTTCTGGAGTGATAGTTGACACCCTAGCTAGCTCAATTAGGCTAATTAAGCTGAGGCTGGGGGAAGTAAGGGATATGGGTGGCTTGATGAACATAACAATATCTGGTATTTGGATCTTCTTTGTTCCCTTGTTCATCACCAAGCCCTTCTTCCATGTTTTTATAATTGGGCTAACAGTTGTTGCCTTCTCACCAAGCTGCTGTCCAAGAGCTCTTTGGTCTTGGAGTGTGATGGATTGAGTGTGTAATCTACCCAAGGTAACACCCGCGGCCCGAGCGGGTGCCGATCGTTTGTCTTAAACCTTTAAATGCCACATTCAGTGCACAGGGGCATTTAAATGGCTGCATTGGTTCTTTTGCTTGGATGTTGGTTCCAAGTAGGTGCTGTGCGTGCTGCATAAGGATCCTCAATGGACAACACATAAAACAATAAAACAAAGCTATAAAAACATGTTTCATGCCCGTGCAGGGCTCTTCCTAAGTGACTTTGCTTTTATGACACAAACTGATAATGGCAGGTTTATATACGAACAATTCAAAGGAAGTGATGAATAAAAAAAAATGGAAAGGAAGTGATGAATAAAAAAAATGGAAAGGAAGTGATGAATAAAAAAAATTGGAAAGGAAGTGATGAATACAAAAAAATAAATACATAAAAAAGGTAAAGAAAGTGATGAATAAAAGTAAATTGAACAAACTATAAACCCAAATTTTAAAATGGGAATAAATAAATAAATACTATAGTAATCAGAATCATGACGATGTATTATTATGCAGTTTGAAGAAAAAGAGAATATGTATCCAAGGATATCTTTGTTTAAATGAACCTCCTTGGGTCAAAAAGGGACTTGGTCGAAGTGGACTTCAGCGCTAGGTGGGTTAAAGGGTCAATCAGCCCTTATTGGTCTGTTTGATCGAGATATATCTCAAGAAGCTTGGGATGTTCTGTTTTTATATTAAGATGGTGTGTGTAACTTCATTTAGTCCAATCAGAGTAAGTGTTAACTAAATTAAGTTACAGACACCATCTTAATATAAAAACAGAACATCCAAGCCTTCTTGAGATATATCCAGATCAAACAGACCAATAAGAGCTGATTGACCCTTTAACACATCTAGTGCAGAAGTCCACTTTGACTGAGTCCCTTTTTGACCCAAGGCGGTTCATTTGAACAAAGATATCCATGGATAAATATTCTCTCTTTCTCCTTACTGTATAATAATACATCATCATGATTCTGATTACGAGTGTAAGTCGAGACCCCTAATTTTACCACCAAAAACTGAGAAAAACCTATTGACTCAAGTTTAAGCTGAGGGTGGGAAATGCATTTGTCACAGTCTTCCAGTATATAGCCAGCCAGCCCCCAGTATTATATAGCCAGGTATATAGCCAGCCAGCCCTCATGTAGTATACAGCCAGCCAGCCCCCACGTAGTATACAACCAGCCAGCCCCTATGTAGTATACAGCCAGCCAACCCCATGTAGTATATAGCCAGCCAGCCCGCAGTTTGCCAAGCACATTTAAAAAAAACGTAGATACTCACCCTCCGAAGCCCTGATGCTTGGCGCGGCTCTGGCAAGCTATATACTACAGGGGGCTGGCTGGCTATATACCACAGGGGCTGGCAGGCTATATATTACAGGGGGCTGGCTGGCTGTATACTACAGGGGGCTGGCAAGCTACAGGGGGATGGCTGGCTATATACTGGGGCTGTGACCAATGCATTTCCCACCTTCGACTTATACTCGAGTCAACAGGTTTTTCCAGTTTTTTGTTTTCAAATTGGGGGTCTCGCCTTATACTTGGATTGGCTTATATTCGAATATATATGGTATTTAAGGTTTTTATTCTTGACTCGTGTATAAGCCGAGGTGAGGTTTTTCAGCACATTTTTTGTGCTTAAATACACGAGTATATAAGGTTCTATAATAATTTATTACCATTTTAAATTTGTGTTTATAGTTTGCCCAATCGCTCTAAAGATATGTCATTTTTTTTATCCATCACTTTCTTTTCTTTTTTATTTTTATTTATTTTTTCAATTCATCACTACCTTTCCATTTTTTTTTAATCATCACTTCCTTTCAATTGTTTGTATATAAACCCGCCATTATCAGCTCGTATCATAAAAGCTAAGTCACTAAGGAAGAGCTCTGCACAGACTTGAAACGCGTTTCAATAGCTTTGCTTTATGTACTCTTTTTTATGTTTTTTTTCTCAATGGTGTAATCAAAAAGACCAAAATCTTTTAAATACCACCAATTGTCCATTGAGGATTCTTATGGAGCGTGCACGGCATCTACTTGGAACCAAAACAACCAATTTCAAGATGTTCCTGAGGATACCCTTGTAATCGATTTTGCAGAGGCACAGCAGCAAAGGGTGACCCTATTAAGTGGAAAAAAAACAGTTCTGCCGATCTGCACAACTCAAAAATGTAAGCAGCACCAGCACACCACCTATATATGCATTTTTAACTGTATTACACTAGTGGCGCTGTGGGCGTCTCTTCATCTTTATCCCTACAGTACATTTAAATGGCTGCAGGGAGATTCCCTACTCAATCAGCACCCCCAGTGTTTTAGAGGGGTGGCGATCAATGCTATGGCGACCCTGGGGACGGAGCTAAGAGGTTAAATACTTATAAGGTCCTGTAAATAAGTAAATATTTATAAGGTCCTGTTACATACAGAACCTTGCAGGCAGTGTGTCAGGCTTAGGCTGACAGCGCTAATACCCTGCAATATATCAGTATTGCATGGTATTATGATGAACAAGCAACCAAATGATTGCCTGTTCATGTGACATAGCGTGACAAGTAGAGATGGGCGAATTTGTTAAAATTCGTTTCGTCCCGATACACCGAATTTTTCGAAAAAATTTGATTCGACCCGAATCGAATGAAAACGAATCACGTTATAAAACAGGCATTTCCTGGCTGCAGAGAGCCTGTAGGGTGTAGGGTGTTGTAGAACGTTGTTCCATGATTAAATATGCATAGGGAGCGTGGTTTGATCTTCAAACAATGCTGTGTTTTAGTATGACACGCACATGACAGCCGCGGCTCTTAGTATCGCTTCACTCTTCACTTCCATGTGCACTTACATAGCAAAGCGGGAACGCAGCCTGACAAGGTAACGTCTGTGCCAGCTCGAAAGGACCAAGCTGAGGGCCAAGATCCCACTATACCATCAAAGAGTGCACTCTTTTTACACTGACATCAGATGATTCCACAGATTACGACAGAACCTGTTCTGTTAAACGCGGATACATGTGGAAAGCCACCCAAAAGAGTGCAGAGGATGTCGGCAGTAAGTTTGCATTGATGTCACTGATCATTTTGCCCTTCTTTACACGCTTCAGTGTCCTCTTTCAATTGGTCAATAATCCATCAGTATTGCTAAAGCCAAAAACAAAATGCTGAGGACGACTTCAGATTCTTAGGATAACGTAAATTTAACAGAATTTATTTTTTTCAATAAAGCTTTCTTTTTGTTATTAAAAGTGTGGGTTTTTTCGGTGTCACTTTGTATAATTTGCCATAGCAGTGGTGCTAATTGACGGTGCTCATTACTAAGGGCTGGCCTTAGTGTTTGCCCTCTTTTGGGCAAATTTACACTTACACCAATACTATAAACTTGTAACCCACCACCACCTGGGGTGCCGGGTACAAACCAGTACCTGACCGTCTATAGATGGTCAGGTAGTGGGGCGGCTGCAGGATGTTATTGTTGCGCTGGAATAGTCCCCTAACAGTGGGCTATCCCTGCTCAGTAATGGCAGGCTACAGCAGTTTTTTGTATCAGGCTGATTTGGACAATTGGAGGGGCCCCACATTTTCTTGGCCAGAAATTTAAAAAAATCATCTGGGTTTCCCCTAATTAATTAATGGGGACCCCACATCCTCTTTTTCTTAATTTTTGGCCAAAAAATGGGGGGAAAAATTATGTGGGGTTCCCCCTTATTAATAGGGGGACACACACACCTTTTTCATATTTTGGCCAAAAATGGGGGGGAAAAATGATGTGGGATCCCCCTTATTAATACTCACATTCATTTTTTTCATATATTGGCAAAAAAAAATAACGTGGGGTACCCCCTATTGTCCAAATCAGCCTGATACAAAAAAAACTGCAGCAGCCGGCCATTACTGAGCTGGGATAGCGCAACAATAACAGCCTGCAGCCGCCCCACTACCTGACCATCTATAGACGGTCAGGTACTGGTTAGTACCCGGCTCTTCCCGGCACCCCTGGTGGCGGTGGGTACCGAGGTAATAGTATTGGCGTTAGTGTAAATTTGTCCAAAAAAAAGGGCAAACACTAAGGCCAGCCCTTAGTAATTAGCACCGTCAACTAAACAGCCCCACTACTGTGGCAAACTATATGAAGTGACACAAAAAACCCACCCATTTTTAATAACAAAAAGAAAGTTTTATTGAAAAAAAAAAGCGCACACACCCTCGTTTTATTTGTAAAAAATTCATTACGTCATCAACGTAATCCTTCGAATCCGAAGTAGTCCACTGCATGCATGGTCCTGGAAGACAAAAAACAAACACATACACAAAAAAAGGGGTCTTGCCAAGGGGAGTGAGGTACATGCTCGTTGCCAAGGGGAGTGAGGCGCATGCTCGTTGCCATGGGGAGTGAGGGGCATGCTCGTTGCCAAGGGGAGTGAGGGGCATGCTCGTTGCCAAGGGGAGTGAGGGGCATGCTCGTTGCCAAGGGGAGTGAGGGGCATGCTCGTTGCCATAGGGAGTGAGGTACATGCTCGTTGCCAAGGGGGTAGCGGTACATGCTCGTTGCCAAGGGGGACTAAAATACTGCGGCATGATGCACATATATCTATATATATATATATATATATACATATACAAACACACACATATACGCACACACATATATACACACACACACACACACATATACACACACATATATACACACACACAGATATACACACACATATATACACACACACAGATATACACACACACATATATACACACAAATATATACACACACACACACACATATATACACACACATATACACACACACACACATATACACACATATACACACACACACACACACACACCACATATATACACACACACACTCCACATATATACACACCACCCATATTACATACATAATATATATATATATATATATATACACACACATATATATATATACACACACGCCGGAGAGTATACTTACTGGTGGTAAGTAGTAAGTGGAGATCACGGTGGATCTCATACACATACAGTAAATAAAGCAAATATACACACACACCCTATACACACACCTATACATACCCACACACACACCTATACATGCACACACACCTATACATACACACCCATACATACATACACACACCTACATATACACATCTATACATAGGAGTTGTCTTACTTTTTTCTTCTTTTCTTGTTCTGGCCGTTTCTGCCTTGTCCTCCAGCGCGGGGAGGGGATTCCGGAGCGGAGAGAGGAGAGCGGAGACTGGGGAGCAGACAGCGGAGACTGGTGAGCGGAGACCAGGGAGCGGAGACCGAGGAGCTGTGAGCGGAGACCGAGGAGCTAGGAACGGAGACCAGGGAGCTGGGAACGGTGACCGAACGGTGACCGAAGTTAGAATCATTAGAATCGATTCGCCCATCTCTAGTGACAAGTATAAAATTAAAACAAAAAAAATTAAAAGTAATAAATTAATCAAAAAGTCCCCAAAGCCCTGTTATACATTACACTTAAATATACAATTTAAAAAAGTAAAAATCACCATGCAAACCCCAAATATGTAGAATTGCCACATCTACAATGACATGTACAATAAAATAAAATCATTATTACAACCTCACAATGAACTTCATTAAAAAAAAAAAAAATTACTGTAAAAACAAAAATGGTACTGTTGTAAAGCACAACATGTACTGCAAAAAAACAAGCTCTCATCCAGATATGTAGATGAAAAATTATGTTTTTTATGCTACTTGGAAAATGGTGATGCAAAAATTTTATTTCCCCACATGAGGTTTAATTGTACAAAATTAGTAATACATTGACAAAAATCAAAAAGACCAAAATCTTTTAAATACCACCAATTGTCCATTGAGGATCCTTATGCAGCGTGCACGGCATCTACTTGGAACCAAAACAACCAATTTCAAGATGTTCCTGAGGATACCCTTGTAATCGATTTTGCAGAGGCAGAGCAACAAAGGGGGACCCTATTAAGTGAAAAAAAAACAGTTCTGCCGATCTGCACAACTCAAAAATATAACCACCTATATATGCATTTTTAACTGTATTACACTAGTGGCGCCGTGGGCGTCTCTTCATCTTTATCCCTACAGTACATTTAAATGGCTGCAGGGAGATTCCCTACTCAATCAGCACCCCCAGTGTTTTAGAGGGGTGCTGATCAATGCTATGGCGACCCTGGGGTCTGAGCTAAGACCCCAGGGTTGTCCATAGTAAATACTTATAAGGTCCTGTTACATACGGAACCTTGCAGGCAGTGTGTCAGGCTTAGGCTGACAGTGCTAATTCCCTGCAATATATCAGTATTGCATGGTATTATAATGAACAAGCAACCAAATGATTGCCTGTTCATGTGACATAGCGTGACAAGTAGAGATGGGCAAATTTGTTAAAATTCGTTTTGTCCCGATTCACCGAATTTTTTGAAAAACTTTGATTTGACCCGAATCGAATCAAAACGAATCACGTTATAAAACAGGCATTTCCTGGCTGCAGAGAGCCTGTAGGGTGTTGTAGAACATTGTTCCATGATTAAATATGCATAGGGAGCGTGGTTTGATCTTCAAACAATGCTGTGTTTTAGTATGACACGCACATGACAACCGCGGCTCTTAGTATCGCTTCACTCTTCACTTCCATGTGCACTTACATAGCAAAGCGGGAACGCAGCCTGACAAGGTAACGTCTGTGCCAGCTCGAAAGGACCAAGCTGAGGGCCAGGATCCCAATATAACATCAAAGAGTGCACTCTTTTTACACTGACATCAGTTGATTCCACAGATTACGACAGAACCTGTTCTGTTAAACGCGGATACATGTGGAAAGCCCCCCAAAAGAGTGCAGAGGATGTCGGCAGTAAGTTTGCATTGATGTTACTGATCATTTTGCCCTTCTTTACACGCGTCAGTGTCTTTTAATTGGTCAATAATCCATCAGTATTGCTAAAGCCAAAAACAAAATGCTGAGGACGACTTCAGATTCTTAGGATAACGTAAATTTAACAGAATTAATTTTTTTCAATAAAGCTTTCTTTTTGTTATTAAAAGTGGGGGTTTTTTCGGTGTCACTTTGTATAATTTGCCATAGCAGTGGTGCTAATTGACGGTGCTCATTACTAAGGGCTGGCCTTAGTGTTTGCCCTCTTTTGGGAAAATTTACACTTACACCAATACTATTAACTTGGTACCCACCACCACCTGGGGTGCCGGGTACAAACCAGTACCTGACCGTCTATAGATGGTCAGGTAGTGGGGCGGCTGCAGGCTGTTATTGTTGCGCTGGAATAGTCCCCTAACAGTGGGCTATCCCTGCTCAGTAATGGCAGGCTACAACAGATTTTTGTATCAGGCTGATTTGGACAATTGGAGGGGCCCCACATTTTCTTGGCCAGAAATTTTAAAAAATCATTTGGGTTTCCCCTAATTAATTAATGGGGACCCCACATCCTCTTTTTCTTAATTTTTGGCCAAAAAATGGGGAAAAAATTACTTGGGGTTACCTTCATCCTCATTTATTATCACCACGAGCCAAAAAGAATAATTTAATTATTTTGTTGCACATATAGTACACGTAGACATGTGTCAAATAAATTACGTCTGTGCGACACATTAATCTATTACAGTGTTGGAGACGACATCTAGTCAGAAAAACCACAGGCGTACCCTACGGCACAGGTCATAAATCCCCCTCATAGTGTTCTTGTAAAGAAATTATTGTGAATTAACTTGATACATTATTAAAGTCACATTTTTTGTGAGTTGTCTTTTCCTTTCACAGTTGCTTCTTGGTGAACTCTGACAGGGGTCAGCAGAAGACAAGTTATCATGACAATAATGTTGAATGACAGTAGCACTTATTGCTTGTAGCTGCTGTTACTAAATCCATGCTATCTCCACAGCAGTGGCTTAAAGCAGAGGTGAGATGAAGTGCCCCAACCGTGATGACTGTTAGTGGTAACCCTGGGACTATAACAGACCATCATGTTCATGTTCTTCATCCAGCATTCTATATCGCTTGCAGTGATTCTTTTACCTTCATATGACCTTTTATCTTCCCTTCTAGATATAAATTGCAAAAGAAAAATGGTTGCCAGTCTTTATGGATGGCTAGGTGCTTACAAATCCCTTGGATTCTATAAAGGACGTATTCTCTATATTTCTCGTGGCTTTACAAACAAGAGGTTAATGGAAGAGAGTGTTGTGTATTTGATCTGCCACTGTGCTGCTAAGCCACTCTGTAATTTTATGCTACATATAACCCTTGAGTCTGAGATAGACAAGTCTGTGCTTCTTTATATAGTAGAATGATAGAAAGTGACTTATGTTGCTGATTGAAAAAAAAATAATCTGAACATCTCTGATGGACCACTTTCTTGTACAAGCCCATCTTTGAAACAGAATATAGGATGTTTGTTTGGGCTTTCAGGGTACATAGGGGTTTGCAGACTTTATGTTGTGGAATCACAACACTACATGGGAGAGACGTATCAAATGTATAATATATCGTAACATAGCGGCCACGCCCCCTTTGTGCGGCCAGACACATCAAAAGGCTGATGGGCAGATCAGGTCGGACCTGGCCTAGTTTTGCGTGAAAACAAGCAAACATGTGGGCGCCACCTCTGCCCACATAGTGCAGAGGAGGCATATTCGCAATTTTAATAGTAAATTATTTTACAGCGCAAGAATTTGCTATTATTTCACTGCTTCTAAGCCTGAAAACTGGCAGAGAAGCAGCAATAAATCTTCACCCATGTGTTTAAAAGATGCTGCTATTCCTCTGTGTAGATGACTCTAGTATGGCATTTACTACATTTACAGCATATGTAATTTATTATTTCACACAGAATTTTGGTGCAGCTTTCAGGCATAACATAAGCCAAATAACAGGATGTATAAAGTATGACTAAACAGTCTTATACTACACCACATATATCATCCAGCGGCGTCTCCAGAGGTTTCTCGCGCGTGTTCCCGGCGCCTAGGTCACGAGTGCGCCGGCTCTGTTAGATTTAAAAAGAAAGCTGCCCTTTCTTATAAATTCCCAGCCCCTTCCTGATTTCCCTGACAGATCTTTGTGCCTCACAGATCCTGACTACGCTCCTCTGTTGCCTGCCTTGACCTGTTGCTATGTCCCCAACTCTGATCCAGTGCTGCCCGTCCTGACCTCCTGCCTGTCCCCGACTACAACGTCTGTGTACCTTGCTTTGACTGCCACTGCAGGCAAAGTCGTACCTGTGGAACGACTTGGTGGTACCACGCCGCAGCAAGTCCAACCTGCATTGCAGCGGGCTATGGTGAAAACCAGGTGCCACTTAGACTCCGGTCCCATTTGTCGGCTTACGTCATCGTCCGCAGTGGTCCAGTGGGTCCACTACTCTTGGAGCCTGACAGTTTTACCTTCCCACACTTTTGATAAATCTGCCCCAGCGAGGGTAAATAAGCGTGCTTCATGTATATGTATTCCCAGGTGATATGCCCAATAAAAGCCCCAATCCAAAGTTTGCATCAGGTCCTGTGGAGTTTTGTTACACCACTGCATATGTGATATTGCCCCAAATTTCCTGATGGCAGCTCTTTACAGGGCCACTTTTGTTAGCCAGAGAGGAGAATCACTTAGTAAAAGTGTGTATCTTGCAATATATTATTCATGTAAATGAGCAAAATATAATAGTATATATGGGGTCTAACGTGTGGCCAGCCAAACATCGAAGAATTTGAAGGATTTCAGTTGCAAATACATTGAAATAAGATGATTGCAACTTTCGGTAAAAGAAACAACTAATGATGTACTGCATAATACTGGTTTCCAATTATAGGTAATATCTATATGTTTGCAAGTGTTACTTAACATGAAAGATGGACTTAAATTTCAAAAGTCTTATAAGCTGACAAATGAAATATGACACATGGGTGTGCATAAGCCCCTAACTACACGAGGCACAGTTGGAAGAAAGAATGTTGTGTGGAAGTAAAGGTGGAGCACAATAAAAGATCCTTGTACTTATTTTCTGTTGACTCTTAGGGGATTTTTGGACAATGGCTTAATTAAAGAATTAACTTTGTGCATTATATATTACACAACAGAAACTTATTTCTCTTGTTACTAACAATGTCAAAAATGACGCTGCTACTCCAAGAGTCTTCATCCATTAATCACAACTATATATTTAGTATAGTTGTATAGTTATACCGTATATATACACACATATACTAAAATATACACCGTATATACACTCACCGGCCACTTTATTAGGTACACCTGTCCAACTGCTCGTTAACACTTAATTTCTAATCAGCCAATCACATGGCGGCAACTCAGTGCATTTAGGCATGTAGACATGGTCAAGACAATCTCCTGCAGTTCAAACCGAGCATCAGTATGAGGAAGAAAGGTGATTTGAGTGCCTTTGAACGTGGGATGGTTGTTGGTGCCAGAAGGGCTGGTCTGAGTATTTCAGAAACTGCTGATCTACTGGGATTTTCACGCACAACCATCTCTAGGGTTTACAGAGAATGGTCCGAAAAAGAAAAAACATCCAGTGAGCGGCAGTTCTGTGGGCGGAAATGCCTTGTTGATGCCAGAGGTCCGAGGAGAATGGGCAGACTGGTTTGAGCTGATAGAAAGGCAACAGTGACTCAAATCGCCACCCGTTACAACCAAGGTAGGCAGAAGAGCATCTCTGAATGCACAGTACGTCAAACTTTGAGGCAGATGGGCTACAGCACCAGAAGACCACACCGGGTGCCACTCCTTTCAGCTAAGAACAGGAAACTGAGGCTACAATTTGCACAAGCTCATCGAAATTGGACAGTAGAAGATTGGAAAAACGTTGCCTGGTCTGATGAGTCTCGATTTCTGCTGCGACATTCGGATGGTAGGGTCAGAATTTGGCGTCAACAACATGAAAGCATGGATCCATCCTGCCCTGTATCAATGGTTCAGGCTGGTGGTGGTGGTGTCATGGTGTGGGGAATATTTTCTTGGCACTCTTTGGGCCCCTTGGTACCAATTGAGCATCGTTGCAACGCCACAGCCTACCTGAGTATTGTTGCTGACCATGTCCATCCCTTTATGACCACAATGTACCCAACATCTGATGGCTACTTTCAGCAGGATAATGCGCCATGTCATAAAGCTGGAATCATCTCAGACTGGTTTTTTGAACATGACAATGAGTTCACTGTACTCAAATGGCCTCCACAGTCACCAAATCTCAATCCAATAGAGCATCTTTGGGATTTGGTGGAACGGGAGATTCGCATCATGGATGTGCAGCCAACAAATCTGCGGCAACTGTATGATGCCATCATGTCAATATGGACCAAAATCTCTGAGGAATGCTTCCAGCACCTTGTTGAATCTATGCCACGAAGAATTGAGGCAGTTCTGAAGGCAAAAGGGGGTCCAACCCGTTACTAGCATGGTGTACCTAATAAAGTGGCTGGTGAGTGTACAGTACATGAGTATAAGTCGACCCGAGGTCCCTATTTTTGTCACAAATAATTAGAAAAACTTATTGACTCGTGTAGAAGCCTCCTCCAGTAATGAAATGCCCCATGCAGCCAGCCACCCCCTACTGATGAAATGCTTCATGCAGCTAGCCCCCTCCCAGTTATCTAATGCCCCATGCACCAGCCACCCCCCTACTGATGAAATGCCTCATGCAGCCAGCCCCCTCCCAGTTATCTAATGCTCCATGCAGCCAGCCACCCCCCTACTGATGAAATGCCCCATGCAGTCAGCACCCCAGTTATGAAATGCCCCATGCAGCCAGCCACCCCTCTACTGATGAAATGCCTCATGCAGCCAGCCAGCCCCCTCCCATCTATCTAATGCCCCATTCAGGCAGCCACCCCCCTACTGATGAAATGCCCCATGCAGCCAGCCACCCCCTACTGATGAAATGCCCCATGCAGCCAGCCCCTCCACTGATAACGAAATGGGGACATCGCTGCATTATAGTGTGCACCGGCAGAGCGCATGGATGTGCCTCTTCCCACTGTTACATGCAGAGAGAAGAAAGAAGAAGACCCGCAGAGAGCATTGGGAGCTGCGCGGAGCATCAGGAGCACCGAAAGGTGAGTATGTAAGCTATGTAGGCCCCATGAAGAGTAGCAGTATAACAATGTGGCCCTTGGACCAAAAAAGTTTTTGCAACTCTGCATTAAGTGGTAAATATTTTCATATACTCATACATACATAATGTCACGGGCACCCCCGTGATCCATGTCACAGATTGCGGGTGCACCATGCCCCCCATGCTGGCCCTGCTTCTCCTGCAATGGACTTACCTCTCCACGCTCCAGCTCCCATCTGGACTAGGCCTCGCTTGCGTCCCCGTTCCCTAGGGCATGCGCCGGCAGTGCTCAGAGATTTGAAGGGCCAGCACACAGGTGATTGGCGCTGGCCACTTCCGGGTCTGCATTTATTCCAGCGTCTTCCATCATTCCCCGACGGATCTTCAAGCTATTCCTCTGAAGAGAAAGCCCTCCTGTGTATCCAAGTGTTCATGTGTATCCAAGCGTTCCTGTGTATTCCAAGCGTTCCTGTGTGTCTCCAGCGGTCCTGTGCGTCTCCAGCGGTCCTGTGCGTCTCCAGCGGTCCTGTGCGTCTCCAGCGGTCCTGTGCGTCTCCAGCGGTCCTGTGTGTTCCCGTGGTCCTGCTCCTGCGATCTTGATCTGTGTGCCAGTCTGTTCCTGTGTTCCTGATCCATGTGCCAGCTCCTGTGTTCCTGATGTGAGTCCTAGTGTGCCTTCCAGTGCTGTTCTCCCGCTGTCACCCCGGGTACGGACTGTCTCCTGTATTGCTACCTTGGCTGCCACTGCGGGCTAGTCACACCTGTGGAACGGCCTGGTGAAACCCCACCGTAACAAGACAATCCCGCTTTGCGGAGGGCTTTGGTAAAGACCAGGTGCCACTTAGACTCCAGTCCCAGGTGTAGGCTAGTACCATCTCCCACGGTGGCCCAGAGGGTCCACAGACTCTGAATCCTGACACATACATACATACATAGACACACATCATGCACATACAGTTTACACATACATATGGTAAAACATACATATACACACATACATTGGAGCAGATTAACTTACCTGGTCCCGTCGCGATCCCGTGGTGCATTGTCCGACGAGGATTCGGGTCCGGCGCGATTCATTAACATCGTGCGTCCAAGTTCCTGCATGTGTAGCTGCTGCACCGAGTTCACCGTGCTTCTTCCTGGTGCATCCGTCCTGTTGTCCGATGGCCACGCCCCCAGATTTCTGTCGCGTCGTGCCGATCCCGTGGGCAATTTGGCGTTAAACCGAAATATTCGGAAAACCCGACCAAAGTGCGGCGTTCGGACCCTTAGTAAATGAGCATTATTCACTTTAAGTTTATACATACATACACATGTGCAAATACTAACATATACATCAGGTCAGTTAATATTGACCTACAAATATACTGACCTTGAATTGTTGTGCAGACTTCCATCGTATGAAACTTCTGCAGAAAGTAAGGAGAATAGGAAGCAATGCCTACATTGAGAGAAGGATGAGAGAGGAAAGCACACTTTAGCATTCACTGTACATGCGGCTTCTAGCTCCTCATTTGTGTAACTCAGTGTTTGCGCTGTGACCTTTCCCCCTCCAGAGGAACCTGACATCGAGGAGGGGGATGATGATAATCAGAGCTCTGTGAGGATCCCCCTTTGGTCTCTGTTATGCTTCCTATGGCTGCCGCCAGTACCAAGACTACTCAAAGAGGTCATGACCTTGTGGTCCTGCTGAAGTCCAGATGCATGTGCAACATCCCCCACGGGGCCTAGCCTTTCTTCGGTTGCGGTAGACAGCCAGGGCCCATAATATCGGAGTGGCTGCTTTAACCGGTCCGAATCCGTCCTGTTGTCCGATGGCCACGCCCCCAGATTTCTGTCACGTCGCGCCGATCCCGTGGGCAATTTGACGTTAAACCGAAATATTCGGAAAACTCGACCAAAGTGCGGCGTTCGGACCCTTAGTAAATGAGCATTATTCACTTTAAGTTTATACATACATACACATGTGCAAATACTAACATATACATCAGGTCAGTTAATATTGACCTACAAATATACTGACCTTGAATTGTTGTGCAGACTTCCATCGTATGAAACTTCTGCAGAAAGTAAGGAGAATAGGAAGCAATGCCTACATTGAGAGAAGGATGAGAGAGGAGAGCACACTTTAGCATTCACTGTACATGCTGCTTCTAGCTCCTCATTTGTGTAACTCAGTGTTTGCGCTGTGACCTTTCCCCCTCCAGAAGAACCTGACATCGAGGAGGGGGATGATGATAATCAGAGCTCTGTGAGGATCCCCCTTTGGTCTCTGTTATGCTTCCTATGGCTGCCGCCAGTACCAAGACTACTCAAAGAGGTCATGACCTTGTGGTCCTGCTGAAGTCCAGATGCATGTGCAACATCCCCCACGGGGCCTAGCCTTTCTTCGGTTGCGGTAGACAGCCAGGGCCCATAATATCGGAGTGGCTGCTTTAACCGGTTAAGGACCGGCCCTTTCCTGTTTTTTTATTTCCATTTTTCACTCCCCACCTTCAAAAATCTATAACTTTTTTTATTTTTACAAGTAAAGAGCTCTGTGATGGCTTGTTTTCTTCGTAACAAATTGCACTTCATAGTGATGGCATTGAATATTCCATGCCATGTACTGGGAAGCGGGAAAAAAATTCCAAATGCAGTAAAAATGGTGAAAAAACGCATTTTTGCCATTTTCTTGTGGGCTTGGATATTACGGCTTTCACTGAGCGCCCCAAATGACATGTCTACTTTATTCTTTGGGTTGTTACGATTACGGGGATACCAAATTTGTATAGGTTTTATAATGTTTTCATACATTTACAAAAATTAAAACCTCCTGTACAAATTCATGTGTATCCAAGCGTTCCTGTGTATTCCAAGCGTTCCTGTGTGTCTCCACCGTTCCTTTGTGTCTCCAGCGTTCCTGTGTGTCTCCAGTGGTCCTGTGTGTCTCCAGCGGTCCTGTGTGTCTCCAGCGGTCCTGTGTGTCTCCAGCGGTCCTGCTCCTGCGATCCTGATCTGTGTGCCAGTCTGTTCCTGTGTTCCTGATCCATGTGCCAGCTCCTGTGTTCCTGACGTGAGTCCTAGTGTGCCTTCCTGTGCTGTTCTCCCGCTGTCACCCCGGGTACGGACTGTCTCCTGTATTGCTACCTTGGCTGCCACTGCGGGCTAGTCACACCTGTGGAACGGCCTGGTGATACCCCACCGTAACAAGACCATCCCGCTTTGCGGCGGGCTTTGGTAAAGACCAGGTGCCACTTAGACTCCAGTCCCAGGTGTAGGCTAGTACCATCTCCCACAGTGGCCCAGAGGGTCCACAGACTCTGAATCCTGACACATACATAGACACACATCATGCACATACAGTTTACACATACATATGGTAAAATATACATATACACGCATACATTGGGGCAGATTAACTTACCTGGTCCCGTCGCGATCCCGCGGTGCATTGTCCGACGAGGATTCGGGTCCGGCGCGATTCACTAACATCGTGCGTCCAAGTTCCTGCATGTGTAGCTGCTGCACCGAGGTCCACTGGAGTTCACCTGCTTCTTCCTGGTGCATGTGAGTTCTTGATCTTGCGATTGATTCCGCGGTTTGTCCGAATCCGTCCTGTTGTCCGATGGCCACGCCCCCAGATTTCTGTGGCGTTGCGGCGATCCCGTGGGCAATTTGGCATTAAACCGAAATATTCATGTCTACTTTATTCTTTGGGTTGGTACGATTACGGGGATACCAAATTTGTATAGGTTTTATAATGTTTTCATACATTTACAAAAATTAAAACCTCCTGTACAATTTTTTTTTTTTTTATTTTTGCCATCTTCTTGCGCTAATAACTTTTTACTTTGTTGCACAGAGCTGTGGGTAGTGTCATTTTTGGTGACATTTAAGATTATTTTCAATTATATCATTTTTAGGACTGTACGACCTTTTCATCACTTTTTATAGAGTTTTTTTAATTTTTCAAAATGGCAAAAAAAATGCCATTTTCTAATTTGGCCGCTATTTTCCGTTACGGGGTTATACGCATTGAAAATTTGTTAGTATATTTTGATAGATCGGGCATTTTCGAATGATTTGAATTTTTAGGTTTTTTAATATAATTTTTTTTTAACTTTTTTTTTATTTTTATTTTTACTTTTTTTCAGACTTTAACCCTAGGTTGTCTGATCAATCCTATCATATACTGCCATACTACAGTATGGCAGTATATGGGGATTTTCCTCCTCATTCATTACAGCACATTGTAATGAAGGGGTTAAAACGAAATAGCCTCGGGTCTTCGGAAGAACCGAGGCTACCATGGAGACGGATCGCCGCTCCCCGATGACGTCACGGGGAGTGACGATCCTAGGCAAGATGGCGACGCCAATGCGCCGCTATCTTTTTGAAGCTGCCAGCAGCTTTGCTGGCAGAGATCGCTGTTACTGGTAAGTCTTTGCTGCAATATGCAGCAAAGACTTACCGGCTATGGAGAGGGCTCAGCCCGTGAGCCCTCTCCATGCAGCAGGACCTGACCGCCGCTTGAATACACGGCGGGTGGTCGTGAACCAGTTAAACGGCCTTGGGCACACTGGACTTGTTTCTCACACTGCTGACTAAGATCCAAGACCATGTGCTCCCGCCCACCAGGAATTTTTATACTCCCCTGGTCAGGTGGCAGCACCCTCCAACCAGCTTCCAGCTTGCTTTACAATAGTACAAGGAATATCATTGGATAAAAACATTTCACAGGCTAAACTCACATGCCTACCAGGCAGTGGCTACAGCTGCAATTACTAAGTTTACCCAGCAGTATCTTCTGATTGAGTTGCGCAGGCTCACCAGGTAGATCCTGACAAGGAGAGGGCGCTATTCGTCTATGTATTGACAGGGGTGTAGCACATGTAAGTGGATTGAAGGGTGCAAAGCGACTGGGCAACTCAGATAAAAGCATGAGGATTAGCCCCCAAGCCAAAATACTGGGGCACATTTACTAAGAATGTAGGAAACTGTACTAAAAGTGCTCTGACCGTGTATAATGTTTGGTGCGCCAAATTCATTAAGAACGTGTGCCAGAAATCATGAATCTGTCGGTTCCCTGCATTGGCCCGATGGAGTTCACCAACTTTTTTGTGGTGCACCTTTAAAATACGTCATGCAACAGACTTTGCATGTTAAATCAAGCGGATGGTCCGAAAGAGCAGCGGAACGCCCCTAATTTGTGTCGCATGTTGCCTAGTGCAGCGCACCGCACAATTGTGTCACATGCGCCACAAATGTTCTCAGACACTTCTTAAATACCCGTGCAAGCAGTTTGCACTGAAAAGAACAGCAAAGTCAGACAGTAAACTGGAGCACAGCCCTTAATAAATGTGGGCCACTGTGTTTTATGGTGCTTAAAAGAAGCAGGGGCAATGCTACTCAGTTGCCTTGCAATCTTACCAGACTACATTATTGCATTGAGAGCACCCATTGGAATTTGTGACAATTGTTTTCTGTCAGATTTCTAAAACTTCTGCCACTGCCTGAAATACAATTTATACAGTTTCATACAGCTTTTACATTATAGCTCTTCTCAGAAAATAACAAGCCGTTTGTGAATGCTGTCACATTCCTTCTTCGGGGCTTAAGGCCAATTTTGTTTCTGACCACTGAGCTGAATCAGCCCACAAAGAGCTGATTTGCTAGGCAACTCATATATGTGGATTATTATTTCTTCTTTTAGCTTGTCAGTGACTTATCACTGGAACAAAATGTAGAATCATGAGGTTGCTTGGCACTGAACCTCTCAAGGGGAAGGTATAGGGTATATTGGTGCTTTGTATATTGGTACATGGTAGATTCTTAGGCCCCTTTCACACTTGCGTTGCAGATCACGTCAGAGTTTGATCATGGTGCGATCAGGGTTCAGTCAGTGAAAAACGCACATTTTGCATCAGAGTGCAATCAGTTTTCAGTCAGAGTTTGTTCAGTGTCTCAGTTTTTCACACGCGTTTTTGATGCAATTTCAATGCGTTTTCACGCGCAGAAAATGTGCGTGAAATGGACTCAGGACTGAGCTCTATCTTTTCTATGGCAATTGATGCGTGAAAAAAACGCATTGGATTTGCATTGCACTTGCACGTGTCTCAGAGTGCAATGCGTTTTTGATGCATCTCCATAGACTTGTATGGTGCGTTTTTCACGCGCTTGACTTGCAAAAATAGAGCATGTCGAGATTTAAACGCGCATTTAAAAAAAACACGTGTGTGTGCGTGAAAAAGAATGCATGATTACAATGGGTCAGAGTGCAATGCAAGTTCTGCGCGTCAAAAGCACGCGCAGAAAACGGGCGTGAAAAACGCAAGTGTGAAAGGGGCCTTAACCACAACAACATTGGAGTCGATTTATAAATTTGCCTATGAGCTGAAAAACTGTCTGTATCATGTTTATAAAGGATTTTCTTTTTAAAGTTTTCTGGCACTCCTATGACTTGTTTGATAAAAGGTGTGTATCCTATAAAATGGGTGCCAAAAATAATACTGATCCGACATTTTTCATAAATCCACCCCTATGTGGTGAATTTATTAATGCACTTGAGCAAACAATTCTAGTGGTTTTGTGCCTAAAATGCCTTGCACCACATCTATCAAGGCTTTAAGACCTTTTTTGGCACTTTTCTGACTTGGCATATTAAGGGGGCATGGACTTCGGAAAATGTGCGTGGCCCAATTGAGTAAGGGGCGTGGCTTGCGGAAAATTTCCCAAGCATCCAAAATTCTGGCACACAGTTTAGATCAACTAAAAGTTGTCTAAAGTAGAAACCAACAGTCTTACATTGTACCAGAATTCATGATCACAGTGATTAATCTGGCGCAGCAAAAGACTAGTGATTTCCAGTTAGAGACTGCATGAAGGAAACCATGACGTTTTGGACCTCTGAAGGGTACACAAAATCACTTAGTTGTCCTTTTTAGACACTTTCAGAACAGAGAGAGGCACAGGAAGTGATTTAAAAATTTCCACACAACTTCCGAATATGGCACAACAATAAATCACAACCCTGAACCCAAGCAGCTGCCACCAGTTCTCCTTTAATATGAGCCCAGAGCATAACGGGATTATATAGGGTGAGGAACCAACCCGGTAGACTGTATAGAAGCGAGAAACCCCATGTTAGGATCAGTGGATCCTCTGGACCACCACGGGAGATGGAACTAGCCAACACCCAGAAACGGAGCCTAGCGGCACCTGGTATTCACCAGGGCCCGCCGCAAAGCGGGTTGGACTTACTGCGGCAGGATACCACTAGGTCGTTTCCAAGTGTGACTAGCCCACGGTGGCAGCCGAGGTCCAGGTACCTTAGCGGATGACAATCTTATAAACAGGTCCAGGCACAGGGTCAGGGCAGGCGGCAGAGATGCAACGTCAGGTCCAAGTCCGGGGTCAGCAACAGGGGGTCCAGGCAGGTGGGAACGGGCACACGGAACACAGCAACACGGAGGAACTCAGGTAACACGGCAACACAGGACTCAGGAGCGGGAACACACAGGAACGCAGGAATACAGGAATACGCAGGAATACACAGGAACGCAGGAATACTCGCTTGGAAGCTTTCTCTAAGGCTATGAGGCACAAAGACCCGGCATGGGATACAGGAAGAGGCAGGATTCTTAAAGGTGAGGTGTTCAGCCAGTGCACCAATTAGCGGTGCTAATTTTTCGGCAGGAGCCGCGCACGCCCTAGGAGGCGGGGCCAGGCGCGCACGCCAGTCCGTGGAAGAGCAGGAGCCGGGAGAGGTGAGTGAGGAGACCGGGCTGCAGCGGGGGCACGCGGGGCAGCACGGATGCGCCCGCGATCCGAGACAGGGATCGCGGGAGCACCCGTGAGAACCCGGACTTGAGATCCGTGATAAAAGAGCAACATAGGTTAAATTTTATATTTTATTTTATACAGTAATCAATACAGTACACACAATAGATATATACAGTAAACAGAGTACAAAATACACAATTAGTTACCTTGTGTTTGGGCCTAATGAGGATGGATAGTCCACACTTTAAGAAACTCCCTGCGCTTGGTGATGGTAAGATTTCGCCCAGGTTAAAGACAAGCAGCATCAGGGCTTTTCTGATTATATCAGGTGCAGACACACCTCTGTCCACCTCAAGGAGGGGTCAATGGTCCCTCCCACCTGGTATTCCATCTAGAACCCTGGAGGAATCATAGCTTCTCAAGGGGAAGTTGTAGGGTCATGGTTCTGGTACCGGGTGAATCTCTTGATAACATTTATACCAAACCTTTTTTCTATGGTCCTACCCAGATATATTTATGTCTCAGAACTTGAGGATGCGAGAGCCCCAGGTATTGGACCACTGCGATCTCCTGAAGATAAGAAATTCAAAAATGTAGTTGTCCTTGGGCTGAGATGGACCATAACTCCATAACTGTCCCTATTCAACGTATTGGTCTTATGAGTTTTATGGCTCTTTGTCTGTTGGAAAATTGGAGGGAAAATTAGCTCAAGTCTTCAGGGACAATGTGGCGGGGAAATTCTTTGAAGCTCAACACCCTACCGAGCCAGATAACACTCGGCTAGCTCCATTAGGTTAATTAAGCGGAGGCTGGGGGAAAGTGGGGAATTTGAGTAGGATAAGGCCCCATTTCCCTGGTCACATTTATCACAGACTGGGGTAACCTGGGACACATTGTTAAATCCCCCCCATTGTGCTTTTAGATGCACCTGCACAACTGAAACGTTTCTCTTTTCTATGACTTAGAGTTTTACTTAACGAACATTTATCATCAAATTGACTGATTGACTACTCACATGCTCCTTAAGATTTCTTCTTCCAGTAATTTATTTTATAACAATATAGAATGTTGAGTTTTTGGCAAAAATTAGTTTTAAAAATTATGCAAATTAGCCTGAGGCACTCCGGCATACGTCACCAGAGCAGCTCTCAGCACCTTGGCTTATAATTTATTCACTCGCCCTCACTCGTCTAGTCCTAAATGAGGGGGAAAACTAAAAATTCATTAAATAGACTGATGCCTGATGATAAATAACCCCCACAGTCTTTATAGTCCAGCAGTTCTTATCTATGAAGCCTCAGCCTATATTTGCAGAGAACTTTTAGCTACAGGTGGAAATTTGGCTGCCTTGAATGTTACTATATTGGCTACTGTGAGGACACTGTGACAATATTGTGCAGCACTGTGACCATACTGGCTACTGTGGGGGACTGTTACTACATTGGTTACTGTGAGGGCATTGTTATTATTGGGTTCTGTGGTGGCACATTACTATACTGTTTTAAGAACATTTTCTCACTGCAGCTTTGAATACAAGAAGGCTGTCCTCATTTTAAAGACATTCATCCTGGCTTTCTAATACATAAATTTGACTGTATTATTTCTGTCATGGTGGTAGAACAATCCTTTTCTTCTTGTATACTACAAATTACAACCTGTTCTCATATTCCCTTAGCTCATTGACCCACATTTATTAAAGTGCCTACACCAGTTTTCGGTCTGACTTTGCACTAGAAAGAACGGGCAAACTACTTGCACATGTATCTATAAAATGTCTGCGCCAGTTTTGTGTTCTGTTCCCGACAAGTGTGCGCCACAAGGGGCGTGTTTGTTGGACTCTGCTCCACAATTCTGCAGCATGAACAAAGTGCACCAAAAAAAAATAATGGTGCATTTTGGTGGAGCAGTGCAGGGGGCGCCAGAACGGGCATCACAATTCATGAATATGGCGCACACTGCACACGCAAACAGGCAAACTGCATGTAGTGCAGTTTGCAATGTTTTGATGAATATGGGACAATGTGTAATTAGGTTGATTCCCAAGCCAAAGGTAACTGGTTTAAATCAAGGTGCAACCAAGAAAAGAGAAGTGGCATCAGCGAGCTCATTGATAGTTATCTATTGGCCAAGAAAATTGCCAAATCACAATGATGTGATTGTAACCATTTAAAATTGAATGGCGCAGCAGGATGCAAGCTCCATAATACTAGTCCCATGCTCATAGCTGTAGTACGTGCTTAGATATAGACCCTGAAAGGCAAATCTTCGAAACATTGTCACCACTTTGCTTGTGCTGGGGGGGCACTGTGACTATATTAGCTAAAGTGTGGGACTGTTTCTACATTTGGTTATTGAAGGGGGACACTGTTACTTTATTTACTTCTGTGGGGGAATTTTCTCCCCTTGCACCACATCCATGACAAGTTGATGGGCGGGGGCTCTATACAAGCTTCGGCGGCTTCTCCGGTCCTGTCACCTTAGAAGCCCCGCCCCTGCACTCTCTAAGCTCCGCCTCTTCACTAAGTACACAGGCCAGGAGCAATGACTTCCTAATTATAGGGAGGGGGTGAGGCAATGAAGAATTGTGGAGGCCGCCGCCCACCCCTGTAACTCGGCCCTGTCCATGTGCACATATCCCAATACTGACCATTGCCTTTAGATTTAGTAACAGGTAGAATATTATCCCAGTATTAGATGGCTACTCTGATACGTGTATGAGTGAGTCTGCTGTAGTACAGCTCCTCCATACTAGGGGGCAGCACTGTGTCTCCGGGCTGCCCCGTACAGTTCTCGGAAAAGTTATCTGAGAATCCGGAGTCAGCCAGAGATGTATTCCCGGTTATGTCCGGCAGCTGTCAGGGCTGTGACTGTGCAGAGTAGGCGCCTAGCGGCCGCAGCACAGGAACATGCGCCCCTCACCCAGTACGTGCAGGACGCGGGGATCAGGTACGAGCAGGTGACCTGAGGGACAGCAGGGGAAAGGGCACATCATAATCTACTGGGGTCAGGGACGAGTCTCCCTAAGCCTGTGCTGTATAATGGCATTAACTCGTCACACAAGCTTCATGCTTACATCATAATCCACTGTGACTTCATAGGGAGGCAGGAATCATTACATCTCCACCTGCCAGTAGTAATGATAATGCATGGGCACACTATAACCATACCCCCTGTGTGCCACATCATGTGTGATCATATGGAGGCAGGAATCATTACATCTCCACCTGCCAGTATAATGATAATGCATGGGCACACTATAACCATACCCCCTGTGTGCCACACCATGTGTGATCATATGGAGGCTGGCATCATTACTCACAACTGGAAAGGTGGTTGATAATTCATAGGCACACTATAACCAGACCCTATGTGTGATCATATGGAGGCTGGCATCATTACATCTCCACCTGCCAGTAGTAATTATAATACATGGGCACACTATAACCAGACCCTATGTGTGTGTGATCATATGGAGGTTGGCATCATTACATTAAAACTGGAAGATGGCGATGATGATAATGCTTGGGCACACCACATCCTTGCCGACTGTGTTCTAGTTCACAGTGATATAGTTTGAAATTTGTTCTACAATACCAAAACATTGTAATGCAGTATTTCTGTTCTACCATATAAATAAAGCTGCTGGGTCTTGTGCCCCCTCTATAGCAGGTGCTCTGGGGGTGGGGTTGTTTGTTTTGATGTTTCTGTCCTTATATGGACAATGACATCACTAGAGACCCAATCCTGCTGAGTGGAGGCCATTGGAGAACTCAGTGGAGGCCAGGGGGAGGTGTAGTAATGCTGCATGTGCCCCACCTTAGTGAACTCCGCTGAACGTATGTGTTCCTCAGCAGGAGGCAGCAGGATGGAAAGATGTTGCTTGCTGCATCTTTCCATCCTGCTTTTTACACAATATACAATTATATTGAGCAGATGGAGGTTCTGGTAAATGTTAATGTTTATGCTCAGCGTATACAAAACCTAGCCTGAGTGTAATACTTTATGCATGCTGTGTGGTGGGTAGTACTGACTGACAGGAGTGCCCAGGTCATTACTGATTACACATCATTCATTTATTTTTCTTTACAGGAAAATAACCTTAAATAATCCTCAGAAGAGAAATGCGCTGTCACTCACGATGATTCAGTCTCTGCAGAAAGACATCCTACATGAGGTTGATGACACAAATCTGAGAGTCATTGTGATTGCAGGTATTCCCAGTATTCCAAGCATCATTATTAAAAATACATTCGTACATGCCATGAAGTCAATATGAGTGATATTATTAACCCCTTCACGACTGCCATACGGCTATATACGTCCTATTTGCACATGCCCCATGCAGAAAGGATGTTGCACGAAAAAGTTCACGAACATATATGATTTTATAATCCATGTTTTATAATCTATGCTATTTTTATAGTTTTCAGCATTTTCAATCAGTTTCACACTTTTTGTAGAGGTGGGCACTTGGGCCCTTCAGTGCCACCCTACCCCTCGCCCAGTCTGTGATCTTAAACGCATTTAATGAGATATGTTTACTTAGTTCACATAGTATACATCATAGAATTTAAGTAAAGATTTAGGTATTTATTTCTTGTTTATGTTGCAGGTACTATTCGTTCTCACATTTTGAACATAGAATTGTACGTTTATATGTTCCAGTTTTAGATCCAATAAACATTTATACTGTATATCTGGTGTACAGTCTGAGTTGGTGCTAGGTGTTTTCATTTCAATCTTTTTTTTGTATATTGGTACAGGTTAGGCACCTGTATATTACCTGTTAGCACCTCCACTGTCCCACTATTACTTAGTCTGCGGGGCAAGGCTAGTGCAGAGATAACTGTATATATAAGTAAATGAGCATGTTGGAATGCTTATGTAAATTTGGCGCAATTATTTAAAAAATATTCTGACAATTTTTTTATGCTTATAATTTCTTGTTTCTTATCTTTTTTTTTTCCTTTTTTTTATTCTTTTCTCCCCTTCCTTCTTTTTTCTTTTCTCTATTTTTCTCAATATATATGCATGTAAGGATGTTTGCTTGTCCCATGTACATATATAATTATAGTAGGTCTTTTTAGTGTGTTCATATGAGAAATTAAAAAAAAAAAAAAAAACACTTAGCAGAATGTCAAAAATTAACCTAGACATTCCACCTGTATCACGGTTTCTCATGTTATATATATGTTTACGTATATTCTTTACAAGTTACTGTCTTATGCATTCTTCCAATAACAACACCCACACCCTCAAACATATCCACTTCATACTTCTTATATATGCCATATATATTTTTACCTACACCTCTCAGACACCTTGCTAACCAGATGGGTGAGAGAGAGGCTCCTTCCCATCCTTGCATGAAGCTATGCATAGTGTGGGGAATTGCTCTGGTAGATGCCTTGTAGCAGTGCAGGAAGCAGGGACACACGCAGGGTTAAAGTCCAAAATCAAGTGTTTATTCACACTTCTTTGTCAAAACACAAACTCAGCCTTGGCTTAGGCACATACAAAAGACAAAATAAACCCTGCCCAGCTGGACACTGCCTAATACAATTACAGCACCTAACTATACATGTACCAGGCTGCCTGGCACACGCTTTTGGCCAGCAGAATATCAGGAGGCACTCAGTTACCTTTGCTGTGTGAACACGGTCCAGCCTTCAGCTCTCCAGGTAGTGACTCTCTTACTGCTTCTGGTCTGCAGTCTAAATCAGGCTCTAACGAGGTCTGTGACCCGCACCTGTGGGCTATACAGAAACCCAGGACCAAAGCCCAGATGGAGTAGGAGTCCCACTACCAGCCTTACAACATTACAAAGGTGTCTATGCTAGCTAGGCCAACATAGACCACACAGACTTCTCCTGCTTACCTCATGTCTGCATTAACCCTTGGGTTACTGCAGACATATCCAGGGCTTTTACCATGTACTTTTTATCTGCCTGTAGGACAGATAGCGGTTCTCCCAAATGACACCTCTCACTTTCTCACAATAGACACATGTTCCGAATTACTATGTTACATAATACAAGATATATATTGCAAAGTTGAAAATATTGCTGTCAACAAATGTACAATGTATTTATATTTTCAAATAAAGCTCTTTTAAAACTAAAAAAAAAAAAATTGCCTAGACATTCGGGCACCAATGACCATGGGTCACAAAGAGTTAATTTGAATTCCAGTTGTATTTTCTTATGTTGTCAAAAGTTTTTCTAGCTAGCTAGATTCAGTTTGGATTTGTTTCCTTTATTGGAGGCCATATTGCATCCAAATTTGCCTTTGTGTGTAGACCTGAATGCACACTGTCTGACCCCCAGGTCATTACTAGTTAAACAGCCCAGATAACCCTTTAAAGGGAACCTGTCAGCAAAAATTGACTTAATTAACCACTAACAGTATGTTGCTGAGTAGCTTAACACCTTACAGATCATGTTTCTATTATGGTCCAGCATGATGGCATCATCCAGAAAATCTACTTTGAAGTGAGATATAAATTGGTTGTATAAAATCATCGAGACAGAGGGTTTAACATGTTGACATTACGCACCAGACTTCCAGAGAGCCAATTATTTATATCCCTGAGTAAAATAGTCGTTCTGAGGCTTGAGAGCGTAACTTCAGTGCTAAACTCTCCACCACCATGACTTTATACAACCAAACATCCCATTTCAAAGTTGATATTCTGGATGTCCATTAAACAATTATGAACTGGAAAGTGTTACGATGCTTGAAAATATTCTGGTAGTGTTTTGTTAGGTACTTTTTCGCTGTCAGTTTCCCATGTTTTTAAAACATGTTAGGAAATCTACTATCAAAAGCAAGCATGACAAACCAGGGACACTTAATCATACATCCAGGCACCAAAACTATGGTAATTGTTTTATATTTGTTATCCATGGCTTCCTTCCTTATCAACTGATCAACTTTAAAATTACGCTAATGAGCCCAGGGGCTAGCCTAGCCCCTCTGTGATCTGGCTATACAAATTGTTACACCGTCTCCGGACCACTTCCACAGCACCGTAGTGCTCACCGCTCAATGTAGTGCTCACTGCAAAAGTATTGACGGAGCAGCAGAGGGGAGGTTGAAAGAGTGTACACAGTCTGTAAAGCCAGAGGCTTTGGTAGCCCCTCAAGTTCAAAAGCTAAATTTTTAAAGTTGATTTTAGAAAGGAGGTCATGGCAAACAAATATAAGAAGATTACCACAGACATGATGCCTGTATCTATTTGTACGTGTCCTTGGTTTGTCCATACTTGATTTTGATGGTAGATTTTCTTTAAATTAGCATGTTGTATGCCAGACAATAATTGGATGGATGCAATAATGGTCTCATGTAGCATGATGCACATAGTAATGTGAATAATTAGAATATAGCTGGGCTTGGTGCCCTCGTAAAATCTCTTCACAGTTCCTCCCCTTTACTCTGAGTAAGAGCAGTGGCATGCCTTTGGTTAGATATTACCCGGCTCGGACTGGCCTGCCGGGATACCAGTCAAAACCCCGGTGGGCCCTTATCATAAGTCACCATCTCCTGCCTGTGTCTGTGAGCTGGCACATTCAGCTGAGGCTGGAGGAGGGGGGCAGCAGGGGGACATTTCCTCCTCCCTGCACTGAGCACCTCAGCCCCTGCATCACTGCAGGAGAACATGGCCCCTGATTCACTGGAGGAGCAGACAGTGAGCTTTCACTAATTACAGACCAGAGGATGGGGGCCCCCTAGTTGTCACAGTGGGCCCCCTTCCTTCTGGTCATGCTGGAGTGTCCTCCCCCTGGCACAGCACAGGCTGCTCTCTCGTGCAGGAGCTCAGGATGGATGAGGAGCTGGTGCTCACCCCATGATGGCTTCCAGGACAAGAAAAAGGTACAAAATAAAAGTGCATCACGTTTACACACACACAGTGCACCTCATTACATCCCTGCAATGTGTACATACATATAGAATAATAGTGGACTCAAGAACTACAACTCCCAGCAGTTGAATGAGATGCTAAAAGTTGTAGTACTTTGATTGACTGTATTAAGTATTGCTGTAGAACAAGGAGTGATGTCACACGTAACACTGACTGTGTTTAGAATTGGAATCAAAGCGCACGGGGGCAGGATGGGCTTCTATGCAAACGCATGCGATGGATAACCCGCACCCGGTGTCCTGTATTGTCCAAATGCAAGGGCTGGAGGAAGCGTTACGTTTGACCGCAGCCTCAGTATTACCAGCATACCCCGCGTTACGTGTGACCGCAGCCTCAGTATTACCAGCATACCCTGCGTTACGTGTGACCGCAGCCTCAGTATTACCAGCATACCCCGTGTTACGTGTGACTGCAGCCTCAGTATTACCAGTATACTCCGTGTTACGTGTGACCGCAGCGTCAGTATTACCACCATACCCCGCGTTACGTGTGACCACAGCCTCAGTATTACCAGCATACCCCGCGTTACATGTGATCCCAGCCTCAGTATTACCAGTATACCCCGCGTTACGTGTGACCACAGCCTCAGTATTACCAGCATACCCCGCGTTACATGTGACCTCAGCCTCAGTATTACCAGTATACTCTGCGTTACGTGTGACCGCAGCCTCAGTATTACCAGTATACTCTGCGTTACGTGTGACCGCAGCCTAGAATACCACCTATCCCGGGTATGTGACAGCAGCCCCAGTATTTACAGTAAATCGTGTTATGTGTGAACACAGCTCAGTATTATAGATACCCGCGTTAGTGTGCTCCGCCTCAGTATTACCAGCATACCCCGCGTTACATGTGACCACAGCCTCAGTATTACCAGTATGCTCCGCGTTACGTGTGACCGCAGCCTCAGTATTACCAATATACTCCGTGTTATGTGTGACCACAGCCTCAGTATTACCAGTATACTCTGTGTTATGTGTGACCACAGCCTCAGTATTACCAGCAGACCCCACGTTACGTGTGACAAAAAGAAAAAATGTCTTAAAGGGGTTTTCCCACAAAGACAAGTTAGGCCCTACCCACAGGCAGATAACAAGCCTAAGGCCCCATTCACACATTGCAGTTGTTGATCTGTTTTAATTAAAAACGTACCAGGAAGGGGCTCATTCCAGAACAAAAGTGTTTCAGTAGAAAGACATGTGTGTTCTGACAAAGCCCTTCCCTTTTGCGGTTTCCAATGCAGTTAAAACTCATCAAAAAACAAAAAGTGTGCATGGGGCCTGAGGCCGTGGTCACACGTACCGCTAGGCATCCGCCCATAAAAAAAATTACCTCAGTGCTCACCATTCCAAGGGCCCGGGCAGCTCCTCTTTTATCTTCATGTTCGCGGCAGGTCCGCGACAGCTCCGTCTGCAGCTGCTGACATCACAGTTGTGCGCCTGCCGGGCCGTGCGCACTGAGATGTCGCGGACCTGCAGACGGCAGGAAGAAAGAAGAGGCACTGCAGACAGAGCTGTCACGGACCTGCCGCGAACATGAAGATAGAAGAGGAGATGCCCGGGCCATCGGAATGGTGAGTACTGAGTTTATTATTTTTTTTATATACCCGAGTGGGTATAAGCCGAGTGGGTAATATTGTGGTTCTACATACTCTTGTATCACTTTTTGTGCGATTACTACTACTTTTAAGAAATTGTTTGTTTTTAGTAGAAGTTAGTGTTCAGCTCCTCTTTCTGTTACTACGAATGTTCCTTTAGTCCATTTGACACCCACACATAGCTTGTTGCACATCTTCTGCATTTCTATATACACCCAGATTGTAGAGTTATAGTGCTGTAACAACGCCTTTTATATTTCTGTACTTTTGGTGAAAAGTACTTGCAAATAAAGCTGTCTGTGCCCACAGCATACACTGCTGGTATTTTTGTTGCTTTATTTAATTTGCACAAGATAATATTTGAACAGTATAATATTTTCTCCTTTTATTGATTGAACAGCAAATGGACCTGTCTTTTCCTCTGGCCACAATCTGAAAGAATTTACAGCTGCCCATGGAAAATCATATCATGCTGATGTATTTAATGCCTGTGTTAAGGTGAATATCTCATTTTTAAAATCTACTACATTTTACTAGAAATGCAGCATAGATGTATTTATAAAAGTAAAATGTATTCAAAGTAAACAAATTACATGCTAGCATGATTCTGTTTACAATGTTACACCAAGGTCATATGTGCTATCTTATAATAAAAAGGGGGGCTGAAGGTTCTTTTTTTTGCTACCATTCTTATTACTCAAACAGAATGTAAGACACAGAGAAACTACATTATTTGTGTGGTAGACTACCTCTTGATTAGTGTATAAGTGGTATAAAACAGCACTGAAATGGTTACATTAAGTGTATATTTTGTGCTATGTGAGAACTAAGGTTAACAGATCCCTGTTGGATACAAAGTGTCCTAAGAGCAGAAGATGGAGGCAGGGGCTACAGAGGAGTGTATGACACAGCTTGAGGGGCAGAGACAGAGAAAGTTCTGTATGAATCACAGACTGTGGCGGAGGGACTGATTGGGAACGGGGGAGATCTTGTACATCACTATTCTTTGCAGGGGACTTATGTATCCCTAAAGCAGCATACATTCAGCTTTCCTGACACCTACACACAGAGCAACATCACATGAACTCTCCTTCCAAAGTGAGCAGCAGCCCCTCCCCTCTGTGAAACTATAATGTAAACAGACTCACAGGGATAATCAGCAGAGCCAAGGGAGACAACTTCTGCAGGAATAGCCTAACCTGAGGAGGATAGCAAAGAAACAGCTGGACATAGGTAATCAAAATAATAAGCAAAGATGTTATACATGGCAAGAGCTATTGATTTTTAATAAAAAATAAATGAAATGGTTGAACTTTAAAGTAAGACTAGACAGTTTTATCCTGAACAAGATTTAAAGCGTAACAAAACAAACGATGTCTACATTGTGCTGCTCACCTTTTCTATCCAAAGTTATGGCATATTCTGTTCTGAAAGTGTTTGATAAAAATCTTTCTCACAAGTGAAGTGGGTGGAGACTAATGTCTGTTAGTCTATGACCTCAGGCTAGGGCCAGTTAGCTTGCCAACAGATCCCATGATGCCTTTTGTTCTTTCTCAAAGCAATTTAGCATTAAACCGATTTAGTTTCCCACAAGTAAATCCTGTGAACACTACACATACAGGATGTATATGGTGACAGCCTGGCAGCTTCCCCATGGAGGAGCAGGAGACATGTAATAAGGGAAAGAAATCATAAGTAACCCGGTTGCATGAAGTCTATAGCCTGTGCTGTGTGAGCACAAAGGGTTAATAGCTTATCTGTACATAGCTGATACTATCGATTACAAGGTGGGGGAGGGGAACAGTGAGAAGAGCACAGACAGACAGATAAAGTACTATAGAATCACAGACAGGGATGGAGGGACTTATAGGGAATAGGGGAGACTTGTACCTCACTATTCTGTGCAGGAGACATCTGAATACACATCTAGCTCTGCTGCATTCACTGTTGTATGACCTCCTCCCCTCCCAGGAATCCGTAGTTTGTTTACACTTTGTTTCTCTGACGGATTCCATGGTTTGTCAGCACATGGAGAGGAGGCAGCCATTGCAGCACTAAGGTAATCTGAGGGCTATAGCAAGGAAACTACTGCATATAGGTAATAAAGATAATAGGCAACATTGTTTTACATCCCAAGAGCTATTTATTTGTAGAAAACTAAAAACCTTTACAGTTACTCTTTAATTGCCTGATTCTGGATGATGTAATTTGGTGTAATTTCAGACTATCCAGTCTATCTGTCGCTTTCCTTAGTTTACACCTTACACCTGCGCCATAATTCTGGTTTATTTTCATAATTTTTGGAGGCTGTCCCCTTTTCTGAGATCATACCCGTTTTGATGTAATTAAGACTTAAGACTCAGTCAAGATTAATCTGCCCCATTCTGTGTTGTTTTGCAGCTTATGACCACAATCCAAACCATTCCAGTTCCTGTTATAGCCCAGGTAAATGGTCTTGCCACAGCAGCTGGATGCCAGCTTGTTGCCAGTTGTGATATTGCAATAGCATCTGACAAGTCCAAATTCGCCACACCCGGTGTCAATGTAGGACTGTTCTGCTCTACACCTGCCGTTGCTTTAGCAAGAGCTGTGCCAAAAAAGGTTAGTATGTTTGACTCTGAAAGAGGACAATTTTGTTATACACTAATATGGTATGTGTTAAAGGGTTTTCACAGGAAAAGTAAATGGTAGAAAATGCTGTAATAAATCCAATATAAAACCTTCTGAACTAAATAGGCAACTACTCCACTTTTCGTTAGCACTAGTTGTTATAAAACTCCCTCTTTTGTGTTTATTTTATGTCTGAGTTCTGTACTATTCCATTTGTTCTTATAGGTTGCCTTAGAGATGCTGTTTACAGGTGAACCCATATCAGCACATGAGGCTTTGATGCATGGGCTAGTTAGCAAGGTGGTACATGAGGAGAACTTGGAAGAAGAAACTATGAAAATAGCACAAAAAATATGCCAGACAAGCCGTACAGTGGTAGCCCTTGGAAAAGCAACATTTTACAAACAAATTTCACAAAGTTTAGAGGAGGCATACCGCCTTACATCTCAGGTTATGTTACAAAACCTGATGCTGAGGGATGGACAGGAGGGAATAGAAGCCTTCACACAGAAAAGGAAACCTATATGGACTAACTCAGTGGAATGATCATCAGAAAGTTATCACTACAGTAGAGAAATCAATGCCAAATGCCCTGATTTTACTTTCCATTTGCTTATATTTTCATGTATTACTTGGAATTTACCTGTATGGATCTCATGTTGCCTCTTTGATTATACATATACACATTGATTATACAAATTTTTCAATAATTTAATAAAGTACAACATGTCTAAAAACCACCTGGGAAAGTTAAAGCTCTCTAAAGTTAAAATACATGGGGCTTAGTCCTCAAGGCAAAAATGAGCTTGGACACTAAGGTTGTTTTTTTTTTTTTACAACGTTCACCATGTGGGTACAAAAGCAATTCTGTTTTATCACAAAGATTGTTACAGGTTTAAGTATTTGTGGTTTCTATACTTTATTAAGTGTTTGTATGGAAATGTGTAATTTTGGGGCTTTTTTATTTATTTTAATGTTTTAAACTTATTTTTTGACTAATTTTACTTGGACTTGAACTAGCAATGCTGTGCACTACAATACTAATGCATGTGCAGACACATGTGCAGACAGTTTACAGTCAGACCCAGAAGGTGTCCAATTGCAGAAGACACTTGGCAGACCAGGGGGCTGCCTTGAGGAGGATCGGATCCCCCAGCAAGTGGCACAGGGGTTCCGATCCCTAGAAGGAAGACCCTTACACGCCACGGTTACACTTGACTGTGGTGTGTAAGGGGTTAGAATGCAATGTTAGAGTGCATATACAGCAATATATGTGATATACAGCTGACACTCCACCCAAAGGCAGAAGGGGTGAGTGAAAATCGGGCACACCCACTTCACCCCCACATGCAAAAAGCATGCACCAAAAAAGGAATACAATGTACTGAGTATACTGCAATAACCTTTATTATACACATATAAAAATGTAAAACTTATGTCCCCTATAGACATGCATGGGAACGAGTGGTAGACAATACAGGAACAACAGACAAAACAGACAACAGACAAAAGCAAAGCTCTCTACCTTAATCAAAGATGCTGATAAATCCCTATGTACATGCAGACATTAAATCAATACCAGTACATCCACATAAGACAATACAGTATATAGGGCCTGGGTAGTGGTAAAGTAAAAAATACATTTAATATGGGATAGTGGTCCAGATAGTGGTCCATGGTTTACCTGGCTTGTGAAGGATCACTTAGCGTCCCCTGTCACAACTGCCTCACATAATGATATAGGTTTGACTAACCTCTTTATGAATATTTACTAGTATTTGTCTGTGTTTACTGTTTTAAAATTTGTTTGCCTTTAAAAATAATGAGATCTAAATTGCTTTACATGAAGCCTATGTTATCATTATCTGTTTGCAAAATATGTGTATGTTTTTATATTGCAGAATACCACAGTCTATTAAAGGCTCAATCTTTTGCTATGGCATCGCAGAAGGTGGTGAAAAGGAATGGGAGTTTGCGTGGAATTATCACAACAATTCGGACAGTGAAGATCATTGGGAGCTGGCCTTCCTTAAGCAGGGTTTAAGTTGTACCAGGGAACCGTGGCTCTTGTATCGGTAAGTTGGTTATAGTAGTACCAGGCAGAATAGGTAACGTGAAATTAAATGTGATGAAAAATAGTTAAATATTAAATATATATTTTTATAAATATATTATATTTTATTTAAGAAAAAGGGCTGTGGGAAATGGGAACTGGAACAGGGCGAGTATATTTTATTTTTTCCCCTGTCTGGATTCCCAGGGGCTTTCCGGTGAGACGGGAATACTCCTTCAATATTTCTGCTCCAAAATCATATGGGTCTTCAATCTGATTTCAAAGAACAGAGAATGATAGAATGAATAAGATGTTGCATAAACATTTTCAAGAAAATGACTTCAGTTTCTATTGAATTTTTAAGGTGATATTAACATGTTTTGTGTGGGAGAAGCTTAGTTACCAGAAGCCGTCAAAGAATTACATTTTTCATTAAATACCCCAGAGTAAACTGGCACTTCTTCAAAAAAGGTTTCTTGCAACCATATACTTGTTCTCATGCTCTCATAGAACATAAGCAGCGAAAACAGATGAAGATCTGTTCACAGAGTATTCGCTAGTGTAATGGAAGTTGCTGAAAAGAAGATGAGTGTAGCAAAATAAATTATACTGAAACACGCTTTTTGCCTATCATCAGTACGAGTGCGGCTTTCAGATGTCTATAGCATTACTTCTCATTATCATAGAAATAGTTACGGATAATAATAAACAACATTCAAAAAGACTCCATGTATTTTAAAACAGAACAAAAAATGTCACAAAACTGCAGCTTTTGTATTGTAGACATCAAATCCATATCTCATGTAAATATGGCTGAAGCATATTTTGGTATGGCAAAGGAAATTTACCTTCAAAATCCATCACGATAAACCTAGGAAATACACTCATAGATCCAGACAATGACTGTGGTAATCTTCTTATATTTGTTATCCATGGCCTCCTTCCTTCTAAAATGAACTTTTAAAATTATGCTATTAAGCCTGAAAGACCACTGGGACAATACCCAGAGCCCTCTATGCTGCAGATTCACAGGCTGTTACAGTGTGTAAGGCTCACTTTCCCTTTCCACTGTGTACTCAAACATCTTCTGCTGCAGTAAGATTACATCAGGCAGAGGGAGGGGAGAGTGCCGAGTAGGAGCCTAGGGGGAGGGGAAACAATGTAAAAGCCTGTGAATTTGCAGCATTGAGGGGCTCTTGAAACCGCCCCAGTAGCCTTTCAGACTAATTAACAATATTATAAGTTGATTTTAGAAAGAAGGAGACCATGTATATCAAATATAATAAGATTACCACAGTCACAGTACCTGGATATAGGAGTAAGTGTTCCTGTTTTTTTCATGCTTGATTTTGATGGCAGTTTTCCTTTAAAATAATATTTCATGTCACAACAAATACAGACTGTTCCCACAATAACGTACTTGATATATAGAATTATATGGAACCTATCAACAGAACACACATTTTCATCTAATGAGAGGTTTTCATAGTCTTTAACTCATTTCCCATCTGCTTTGATGATTAACTGGTAACATTCACTTTTAAAAATATATAAAAGTATACTTGGGTCCCTGAGTCATGGCTGGGTCCAATTCCCTTGTCATCATCATTATCTCCTCACAGCTCAAACAAATCTCTGTAAACTCATGTCGGCAGGAGGGTTGGTGGAGGTGGGAAGGGAAGGACAGATGGATAGATTGATCTTTACAGCTGTAAGCACCATCTGGAGGGGCTTAAAGCATAACTGTCATTTGAGATAATTTTTGAAGGGGTATTCCAGGAATAATAATTAATATTAAAAAGGGTCATTTAAATATATCATATATACTTGTGTATAAGCCCGAGTTTTTCAGCACTAAAATGTGTATACACGAGTATACCAGCACTGGTGACGTCATAGTGCGCGCTGGTGGGCAGAGAGCATGGACAATTCTGTGCCCACTCTGTTAAAAATGAAGAGGCGAAGAAAGAGGACCTGCTCCGTGCATCCGGGATTGTGGAAGGTGAGTATGTAAATTTATTTTCTTTAAACACCCAGGGGCTGCAGTGCATTTCATCAGGCTGGCTGCAGAGCATTTCATCAGTAGGGGGGCTGACTGCATGTTATTTTTTATCAGTGTGGGGGGGGGGGAGCTACAGGGCATTTTCATCATTGGGGGTTTGTCAGGATCAGTGGATCCTCTGGACCACCATGGGAGGTGGTACTAGCCAACATCTGGGACCGGAATCTAAGTGGCACCTGGTTTTTACCAGAGCCCGCCGCAAAACGGGATGGACTTGCTGCTGTAGGGTGCCACCAGGTCGTTCCACAGATGCGATTTGCCCGTGGTGGCAGCTGAGGTACATTAGCGGAAGACAGTCTCGTGGTCAGGTCCAGGCTCAGGGTCAGGGCAGGCAGCAGAGATGCAAGGTCAAGTCAAAATCCGGGGTCAGCAACGGGAGGTCCAGGCAGATGGGAACGGAAACACCGGCACACGGGACACAGGAACAAAGCAACGCAGGAACGCAGCAACACAGGGGGACTCTGGTAACACAGCAACACTCACAGGAATGCATGAATACGCAGGAATATTGCTGTGGAGCTTTTTCTAAGGCTGTAAGGCACAAAGATCTGGCAGGGCTTGCAGGAAGTGGCAAGCTTATATAGCATTTTGAGGAAATAACCAGCGCCAATTAATGGGACACAGGCCCTTTACATTAAGAGAAGCAGGGGCACGTGCCCTAGGAGTCGGGGATGAACGCACAGCGGAGGGGAGCCGGGAAAGTGAGCTGCGCAGGCGATGCTCTGGTGGGGGCAGAAGAGCACGGGAGAGCCTGCGACCTGCGATATGGGTCACAGGACCACCCGTGACAGGGTTGAAGGGCATTTTATCATTGGGGGGTCTGCATCGGCATTTCATTACTAGGGGGCTTGCTGCAGGGTATTTCATTACTTAGGGTGGCTGTGACCAATGCATTTCCCACCCTAGGCTTATACTCGAGTCAGTAAGTTCCCCCAGTTATTTGTGGCAAAATTAGGGGCTTTGGCTTATACTCGGTTCAGCTTATACAGCAAACTAATAGGTATTTAGCTGGTTAATGTTTAGCTCCACGTAGCAGAAAAATGTTGGGGACATACATTGTAATGAAGCATTAAAATTTTCTCCCAGTGGAAGGGACACAAGACAAAAGATGGCTGCTTGTCACATGTCATATCACATGTCCTCCACCTGGTGAAAGCCGGGTACCACTTAGATATCAGTCCCATGCCGGGAACCATGCCAAATGCCAGAGAGGTGGGACTGTATGTTGGTGGAGAGATTGGTATGAGGTGAGAGATTGTTTTTCATGGAGGGGACTGGTTGATGATATACATGGAGACAATCAGCACAAAGCAGGTCATACTGATATAGGGTGTTGCATGGTGCACCAGTAAAGTATGTGATACATCCAGTGTGGCCAGTGTTGTGGTGAGATGCCATCTTAGTAGGGTAATGTGCAGTATACAAGTTACACACACACACATCATTACTATGGTAACAGAGCAGGACCGTCTGTTAGATCATCACTGGAAGCAGTACATGAGAGGGAGGAGTTGTCTCTTAGAACTGGGGGGTCATGAGAGTTGTAGTATCCTGTGGTAGCCATCGTGGAGATGGCCTACTCTGACTACTTTTGTAAGCCCATTAAATCATAAAAGCAAAGTATTTAAGCTCAACTTTGTGATTAATGAGATTAAGTTTTGTTGTATGTATTTATCAATATAATTATGGGTTTTTGTATCAGATGGTCATATTCCCAGAAAATACCCCTTTAATATTGTGTGCAGGGGAATGTGTGAACATTTTTTTAATATACTTTATTACCAAATTCTGTTTAGTTTGAAAAAAAATCAAACTCCCTCCCATAAAGATGCATATTCTAACCTCTACAGGGTCTCTATGGTGACTGTATGAGCTCACATATAATCTCCCTGTGTGTACTTAAACAGCTCTGGCAGTGATTAAAGCCCTTTATCTTCAGCGTGATGTTTTAATATAGTGCTCATAGCGTACTACAGACAGGGTAAGAGAAGGAAGGGTTAACAATGTTTTATAAATAATAATAATAATAAATAATTCTTTATTTATATAGCGCATCCTATCCTATCCTATCAGAGGATTGTTTGTTCAATCCAAGCGGTAAGAAAAAATGTTTAAAACATTTAATAAAAATAATTAGTAAAATAAAGTAAAAGTCCCCTAAACACCAACATTCCCTTATACATATCTAACAAAGTGCAAAAAATCATAAAATCACAACAAAACCCCCACATATTTGGTATTACCGTGTCCATTATAAACTGTACAATAAATCAGAAACATTAATGGACCCGCTTGGTGAACGTCATAAAAGAAAACTGAAAGAATTGCCAAAAATATAAATTTTCATTAAATCCGTTCACATAAATGTTACAAAATGTGACCAAAATAAGTTCAGTGTGCCATAATGGTACCACTGAAAAGAACAACTCAACACATAAAAAATAAGCTCTAAACTAGCTGTCAGCCAAAATATATTAAAGTTATGTCTACGAAAACAAAAGAGATTTTCCTTATATTAGTTTTTCTTCAGTAAAATTGTAAAAATATATGAAAAACTATAGAATCAAGATAACATATTGGGGCTTATTTACTAAGGGCCCCGCGGCCGCATTTTCATCGGGTTTCCCAACGTTTTTGGGAATCGCACCACTGGGGCAGGTATTTAGTAGGAGATTGTGTTGCACGTGATCGAATTTAGTTGCAATCACGCTGGCTTACATGCGACAAAATTGGGTGGCCGTCAGACGATCCAACGGATTCGGACAAACCACGGGATTTATCTTAAAAATTGTATCGCAAGCCATGCACTTGCATGCATCGGGAGGAAGATGCTGAACTCTGGCAGACCTGAGCTTGAAAGCGACACATGCATGATATCGGGCACACAATCTTCTTGAATCGCGGCACAGTGCATTGTTGTTGGACGATGCACTTTCGGGATCTCCACCGACCGGATTAGTAAATGTCCCCAAAAGAATGCAAAAAAAAATTTGACGATTTTCATTTCCTCCATACATTCAAGAGTTAATAAAATCTCATCAATAAGCTTATGACTCACTAAAATGAAGTATTTGTAAAGTGCATCTAATGTTGCAGAAAATAAGCCGTTGTATCTCCAAATTGCCAAAAAAAAAAAAAAATTATACATATAAATTTTGAAAAATAGATTCATTCAATTAAAAAAATTTGAATTAAAATCACTGAGGAGCTCAATTTGATGTAACACCACAAACTATGAAGTTAAAATGGAGTTCCAATTCATGAGCACTGGTAAAATGAAATCTTCCCCATTGTGTCAGGAGAAAACAAATCTCAAAATTGCCTGGATATGTTAAAGTGTTAAAGAGTTGCAAACTTATATTGACACATGGCAGATTTGAAAAAATGGGAAGGTGGAAAGTGGCTTCCCAATGCACGCTGTCTCTTTTTAATACATTTATTACAATGTGCAAATCGCCATATACCCCATGTACCTGACAGGATCAATCAGACAACCTAGGCTTAAAGAACTGATATAAAAATAAATAAACAGAAAAAAAATCATTAAAAAGTTAGGTATCTCTGTGGTATAAAAATGGTTATTCCTGGCATTTAACCCCATAATAAAAAGTGTTCAAAAGGTCATATAGTCCTCAAAAAGGTAGCATTGAAAATGTTATCTCATCCCTCAAAAACCACACACCGCTCCATAAACTGAAGTGTGAAAAAGGTTTTAGCGCCAGAAAATGGCAAAATGAAGATTTTTTTTTTTGTACAGGAGGTTTTAATTTTTTTATAAATATATGAAACAATATAAATTTGGTATCCCAGTGATCCTACCGACCTAAAGAATAAAGGAGACGTGTCGTTTGGGGTGCACAGTTAAAGCTGTAAAATCCAAGCCCACAAGAAAATGGCGCAAATGCATTTTTTCACCAATTTCACTGCATTTGGAATGTTAAATACTGTAACTATGAAGTGAAATTTGGTACACAGAAAAAAAGCCCTCATACAGCTCTTTACATGAAACAATAAAAGAGTTATGGATTTTTGATGGTGGGGAGAGAAAAATTAAAACACAAAAATGAAATAGAGCCTGGTTGTTAAGGGTTTAAGGTAGTTAAGTGAAGCCTACCATCAGGAATATATTATCTGAGCTATGCAGGTTGATAGGGCTCGCTTGTCATCCCAAGAGTGTTCCAGACAAAGACAGGAAAACCTCTGCCTCTATTGTCACAACAACCCGGAGCATCCACACCTAGGGTTCTTGGGAGAAGCGTCCCTAGGTGAGCTTCTCCTTGTATGAATGTTCCTGCTCTTCTCAGTTTTGTAACAGGCAACATGGTTCAAGTTTCAGCCTTCCTGGACTCTGGCTCTGCAGGGAATTTCGTGGATGCTGCCTTGGTCTCCCAGCATCACTTTCCTGTGGTTCGCCGTCAGTGTAAAGATTCTCCATGACCTGTTCCAGTATCGTACTAAGCCTCTGTCTCTGCAAACTGGGGCTTTGCACAAGGAGAGACTGTCATTTTATGTGTTCCCCCGTTCTATGTTCTCAGTACTTTTGGGCTTCCCGTGGACTGCCCCATTGACCTGATGTCGGGTACATCTTCTCCATGAGGTCAAGTATACCCGTTATCTGTGCCCAAAACTGCGGCTATGTCGGCATCAAGGAGAATTTGCAGAAGGGATTCATCCACAAGTCGTCTTCTCCTATCGGTGCTGGATTCTTCTTTGTAGCCAAGAAGGATGGAGGATGGTTCCCTCCATCTGTGCATCGATAACTGCGGTCTCAATAAAGTCACAGTGAAAAACCACTAACCGTTTGTCTCTCTCATCACTGAACTTTTTGATCACCTATGGGGTACCAAGGATTTACCAAGCTAGATCTGCGGGGGGGGGGGGGGGATTATCTCATCCGCATGCGAGAAGGTGATGAATGGAAGGCAGCCTTCAACACTCATGGCGGGCATTTTGAGTACCTGGTAATGCCCTTTAGACTCTGCAATGCTCCAGTAGTGTTCCAGGAATTTGTCAACGATATCTTCAGAGATATGTTCTGTGTCGTTGTCTACTTGGACCATATTCTGGTGTTTTCTCCTGACCTACAGTCTCATCAGACCCACGTCCGGCAATTTCTCAGGCGCCTAAGGGCCAATCGCATCAGATGAGGACAAAGGACTACAGATGGAAGTTGGCTGCAAGTACTTCAGTCGCCTCGCCCAGTGGGACTACAAGCCATACAGAAATTTCTGGGCTTCGCCAATTATTACAGGCAATTTATTCCACATTCTCCTCTCTTTTATCTCCTATTGTGGTGCTGACCAAGAAAATTGGGTCTCCGGTGGCTGAAGAAGCTTTCACTAAGCTGAAGGCTGCCTTTGCCTCTGCCCCAGTTCTCACATGGCCATTCCAGCTGGAGTTTGACACCTTATCTGTTGGTACTGGAGCCGTTCTCACCAAGAAAGGGCCCAAAGGTCGAACCCTCACCTGCGGCTTCTTCTATAAGACCTTGGTGATTGAGAACTTCTGGCCATAAAGCTAGCTTTGAAGGAATGGCGCTATCTTCTGAAAGGAGCTCATCATCCAGTCTATACAGTATCTACGCTGACCACAAGGGTCTCCTGTATCTCCAGACTGCTCAACTCTTGTCAGACTCACTGGTCCCTCTTTTTTTCTCGATTCAACTTCCTGATTCACTTCCGTCCAGCCGAGAAGAACGTCAAAGCCGATGCCCCCTCTCGTGCCTCTGATGTTGTTGGGGACGAATCGGCTCCTTGTCAAATCGTTGTTCTGGAACACCTGGTTGTTGCTGCTTCTGTCGACCTACAGCAGCTTCCTCCTGGCAAGACCTATGTCCGAACAGCTCTAACTTGGTGACACTGCACTTGTGTGGCCTGGCACCCGTGGGTGCAGAGATGTATTGCTCTCATATATCGGTACTGCTGGTGACCATATCTGGTCAACGATGTTCGAGATTTTGTGGGTTCCGGCGCTTCCTGTGTCCGTAACAAGTCGTCACGTCTCAAGACAGCAGGTCTGCTCCTGCAGTTGCTGATACCCAGTTTCCCGTGGACTCACACAGCCATGGACTTTATTACGGATCTTCTTCTGGTAATACAGTTATCTGGGTGGTAACAGATTACTTCTATAAAATGTCCCACTTTGTTCCTCTGCCAGGTCTGCCCTAAGCTCCACGCCTTGCCAGCCTGTTCTTCCAATTACATGGCCTTCATGTGCACATTGTCTCGGACTGTGGGGTCCAGTTTGTTGCCTGTTTCTGGTGGTCCCTGTGTGGTCAACTGCAAGTTAAACTGGACTTCTCTTCTGCTTAACGTCCGCAGACCAATGGTCAAGTGGAGAGACTCCGACTCTCCTACCTTGGGCAGAATTCTCATATAATTCTCTGGACTCCGAATCTGCTGGTGCCGCTCCATTCTTTGTTGTCTTTGGATGACATCTACGCCCACCTCTTCCTCTGTCTGAGCCCTCTGATGTTCCTGCCGTGGAGCAATTGGTTCAAGATCTCAAGTCAATCTGGGAGCAAACACAGCAGTCGGGAGCAAACCCAGGCCGACGAGAGATGCAGGTCCCCTCCAGTCTTCTCTCCAAGTGATAAGGTGTGGCTGTTTTCTAGATACATCCGGCTGAAGATCTCCAGCTACAAGCTTGGTCCTCGCTATCTGGATCCATTTGAGATGCTGAAGCGCATTAATCCCGTGGCCTACAAGCTTTTTTCCTCCCACCATGTGCATCCCGAAATCCTTCCACGTCTCCCTATTGAAACTCGTCATCCTGAACTGCTTCTCCTGGTAAATACCACCTCCAGCTCCTGAGGTGGATTCCACCGATGTCTATGAAGTAAAAGAGGTTCTGGGTATGAAGTCGTTCAGAGGGAAGCGGTAGGGGCCGGAGGAGAGGTCTTGGAAGACAGAAGACAACTTTCTGGATTGTGGCCTTCTGCAGAAATTCCTCCAGTCCAAGAAGAGAGGGAGGCCGAAGGGAAGGGGGTACAGTCACGGGTGCACCTGCAACCTACGACTCAGGAAGTAGGCGCACCCTTACTCCTATCTGTGCCCCCGTCTCCCCACCAACTGCTCTTACCTCTCCATGATCACAAGCTCACTCCGGCGGGCCAGGGCCAGGGGGCGATAATTGGCACTGTTCGGTTGCCAATTCTGATCCTGTGTTCCCTGCCAGATCTTTGTGCCTCATAGCCTTAGAGAAAGCTTGTCTGATGCCCTGTGTGATTATCCTTATTTCCCATTGTGACCTCGATTCCGTTCCTGTGCTGGCCGTCTTGACCTTCTCCTATGTCCCAGGTGTTGGCTTACATCAGTGGGTCCACTACCCCTGGTGCCTGACATCTCTTTTTATTGAATTTTTTTATATTTTTAAGTAAAACAAATATATATAACATATGTTTAAATGAAATGCCAAATACATTGCAGTAAGAACATCCAATCAGACACATTAAAAATAAAGTAAGAGTCTCTCAGACAGAGCACTGGTATTGCAAATATATGCAGGATGCTTCCAACATCAAATACTGCATAATATATAAAGATAAAAGTATCAAAGACATCCAGGAACCCAGTCAAGAGCATTAGGTAACAAAAATACAGAGGCAGGTCTACTATGTGGTAAAAAGTAGAGAAAAGGGTCAGGTGAGGCAGAGAATGTAGGGTGTCAATCCATGGGGACCAAGTTTTAAAATATTTTAAGTAATTTTAATTGCTGAAGTACCAGATCTCTTCTAGGCTACAAAGTTGTTTACTGTACTTTGTTCACCCAGTGTGTGGGAGATGGGGCAAGAGGAACGCAGAGGAATTAACGTTTTGCAGATAGAATCAACTGTAGTTTATTGCAATGCTTAGGCCAGGAATGTCATTAATATATAGAAACATACAGCATGAAGGCACATTTTAGATCTTTTCTTTATACATCAGTGCCAGTACATGTCACCACTATGCCTCCCTTCCCCCCAGCCTTATCTTGAATAGCTTAAAAAACTGTCTGGAAGGTACAGCTTCAAAAGCCTAAAGCAGACAAAGAGCCACTGAGGGCTTTCATAGAATTCCCCCCAGGTAACACAAAGGAAATACGGCTAATAACTTAATATACCATTTATGGACTTATGATCTACCCCAGCGCGATACCGGGTACATTTTTGGGATCAGGGCAGCACGGTAAATACCCAATCCATCCCAAAGGCCTTGGTTGAGGAGATACACAGAACTCTGAATGGGAGCATAGTAATTGGGTCTTGGTCAGTCTAAAAAGATAAAGGAGTTCCATAAAGGTCCCATTAAGAAGTCATACGAGATCCTGGGTCTGGTCCAGGTAAGAAGTTTTTGAGAACACCTCCAATAAAAGCAAGTCACCCGCATGGTCCTTGTTCGTTCCTGGAGGATTATTACCACAACATCAAGAGGCAAGAAGAGTGATTTGCCATACCGGAGGTTGTGTGGACTACTCTATCTCACTTCCTGTGCCTCCTGAAACAAGTGTTCAGGAAGTGTCTATGAAAACAATACTAACATCGTCGCCAAAAACGGGCAAATGTCAAGACAATCCCACCATAATGTACCTTTGCTCTTTTGGCTTTTCGAGTAGTGGCACAAAGAGCCGGGTCATTTGCGTGAACGACGTAAGCCAGCTCTCCTTAGTGAGTCAATGGCTCCCTAAACCCTGCCCCTAAACGGCTCACCACGCAACCTTTAACCCAATAGAATTGGGTTAAAAGTGAAGTGGTGTGGAGTTGGCCTGAGGCTCCTTATTATACATTTAATAAGGAGCAGTTCAGGACCCGAAAGAGCTGGCTCTTCTTAGTGAGCGGAGCGTAATGAGCCAGCTCACTAAGAAGAGCCGTAATTCCCACCACCAGCAGGTAGTCTAAATATAGTAACTGCACTTTGGTACAGCTTATTACATACACACTATAAGCTCCTCCCACATGGTAACATAAGCACCAATTATCGACCTAAAAATAGCAATAACATAGCCGGGCTTTGAGCGTGACTCCTCCCACACTTCTGATCACATGATAACGCCAAAGCGCCTTCAGCCCGGTAGTCTGTAGCCTGACATATGTCAGATGACGTCATCGTGACATCATCCAAGGTCCTCTGCCTCACTAGGATCTGGTCTGCTTTCTTGACGCACGTGACTCATCACGTGGCCATGACCTCATCACAGGTCCTGTAGCCGAGCAGTCCGTATCTTGTATCCTTTGTTTTTCGCCATCACTTCCTGCCAGGCTGCACTTACAGGGTGAAATGTGTTCGTTCCTCCAGTGAGAGGCTTGCACCTACATCCGGTCACCTGCCCCTGCGCTCACCGACGGTCTGCAGCCAGGTACGTGAGGAGTGACCGGTGCTGCACTGCGCTCTTCTAACGAGTCACCTCAGAGCATTGAGCTGACGTTTATTGTCTCCTATTCACGGATAATGTCACGTGTCCCCGAGGAATAAAATCAGTGTACAGTAGTCACAAGTCATGTCTCACACAGAGAGGAGTGTGGTCACTGTCATGATAGCCCCCACCCTCCCTCAGGCAGGTGCTGTGGTAGTAATGCAGACCTGGCACCCAGGCACTGTTCTCACACTGGAAACTATTTATCCCTAGCAGAGTAAACACATAAGAGCCCGAACTCACTCTTCCGACATAACTGTCTAGAAAACATCAAGTCACTAAAACATAAACCTACCATAAGGGAACAGCAGCCACATATGAAGTGTTAGATCACTTGGGCTGGAATGTAGGATATTAGGGTGGTGCAGACATAAATCGATTGGTCCAAATCATCCACTATTCTTAAATTGGTGAGTACCAGTCTGACTGCTAGTATCCCAGTTTATCATGAGCATGGGTGATAATGTCTCCTGTCAGAATAGTTATCTTTTATTCAATAGGTACGGAATAACTATTTTAATGGCATTAAAATAGCTATTAAGTAACGAGGCTTATTCCCTATTCACAAGAAGGGGCACTTTCAGTGATTTTGTATAAAGGTGTCTCTGAGTCACCTATGTGTCAGTGCCTGTTCTTTAACTTAGTCATTCTTATGGTACTCTACTTGGCTTCTCTACTTGAGTTCTCTTTACTTTTAATCATTTAAGGTTCTTGAGTAAGAATTCAGACACACCATATTATGTAGAAGGTTGAAGTTTCATTAGTGAAGGCCCTTAAGGCAATAGAATATTGGAAATATAACAGTTCCAAATTACTGCATTTTATATTAAAATGGAATTAAACTAAGCTGTAGTAACCTGGTATGGCCACTTCAGGAAAAAAATGCTTCCAGTTTTGCTCTCTGTGTGAGACCCAGTGCTGATGGCTGTTGTGAACAGAAGATCAGTGGAGTTGGATGGTGTCAGACCCTCACCTTTCTGATATTAAAGGGTTGTTTGGTTTATTTTTAAGCTGATATAAAATTATCTCCATCCATCTAGTTCAGTGCTATTACTCAGGAGCATTTAAGTATCTTAATTTCTTTTTGGTGTTTACTTTAACAGGCCAACAAATTACTTGAAGGTGAAATGAACAGGGACCTGGTACAAGTGAATGGTGAGCTCTTAACACATAGCCTGGAAATTATCTGTCTACTGACTGGGGAGGTGAGTCTCTAAGCTGTTCATTCCTAACAACACGGGACGTGTGATCATTGGTTTATTCTACAGGTACCTATGTCTTCAGTCCAGAAGAACGCTGGATACATACAGACAGGTCTTATCAGTAGAACTTGCCTGTTTTTCTTTCTTTAGAATTATACAATTGTGAAGAAGCATGGAGAATCAGCGGCTGACAAAAACCCTCCTGCATCGGAAAGGTCTTCTTCTAGTGTGGTAATACCACAGATAATCCTTGACCACCAGATGATGAAGAATATGCTTAATTTAGCGAACAAAATAATCCAAGTAGTTAAGGAAGAGGTGAGTGTGTTGCTTTATTTACAAAAGATACTATCCACATATGTACACACCGGAGAACAATTTCTGATCACTTGATGTTTACAGAAATAACATAATCTACAATGATCGACAGTTGAAGGTGTACACCAAGGCACACCATGCCTATAGAATAGTGTTTTACAGAATTACACAAAGTACTGTAGTATCATCTACAAATATTGAAACTGTGTAAACCCACTACAAGGTCATTAATAAAAATATTAAAAAGAAGTGGCCCAGATACTGCCCATGTGCCCCTGTGGCTATTCACTGGTAATGTCAACTCAATCTGAGAATGTGCCATTAATGATGACCCTCTGTTTTCTATCACTAAGCCAATTGCTTACCCAAATAAAGATTCCTCCTAGTCCCAGCAGACTAATTTTATATACCAACCTTTTATGCAGCACTGTATCAAATGCAGCTATACAACATCCACAGCCTCCTCTAGGTTCAGTCTGGAACTTACCTCCTCATAGATGCTGGTCAGATTAGTCTGACAGGACATAAAATCAATCTCCTATCACTTTGATAAGTGTTCAAAAGTTATAACCATATACAGCAACACAAGTCAGAGACCACCATATAACCACCGCGTCCCCGAGCTGTCTGTCACAGGCACCATGACGTCATCCGCTTGCGGACATCATAGTGTGTGTCGATGCCAGAGCACATAGTAGAATGTCACCGAAAGGCTTACATCATGTTCCCGGCGATGGACAGCGGGGGGACACGGAGCCGATGCCGGAGCATCGCTGTATAGAAGAGGACCTGCCAGGGGGGGTGTTGACTCTAGTATAAGCCGAAGTGAGGTTTTTTTCAGCACATTTTTTGTGCTGAAAACTCTGCTTATACTCGAGTATAAACGGCATACAATTTATGATCTATTTTACACATGTTAGGAAACATTCACATAGATCTACACAATAACCTTGACGTTTAGGAAATTGTGTGTTCTACTTTAGTTATGATCTCCAGTATGTAATTGTGTGTGTATAATATATCTAATATATAAAACTGAATGTAAATGTGTGTATGTATGTCAGCTTAAGGAATCAGCACTGTCACATTTACAATCACCAAACTTTGCACAGCCACTCTCTGTGACTCGGGGAACGTCATAGAGCACGTTTTGAGCCGAATTTTTCACCCGGCGCTTTCCAAAATCCACCTATTACCCACCATATACAGGAGCAATTGTCTGCTGCTGCTGTGGCAGTTGAAAGCTGAGCCCTGATTGGTTGCTGTTCTGCCACAGGTCATTAATATGGGCTCTGAGCTGTGATTGGTTACTATAGGAAATGAGAAGAAGACAACATATGTGTGAGGCAAGATGGATAGGGATACAGAGATAGGGGGAGATTGACTGAGGTGATACTGTTGCAGTTGCCCATGGAAACCAATGAGAGGTCAGCTGTAATTTTATAAACAGCTGTGCAAAAAGGGAAACTTGACCTCTGTGACCTCTTGACAACTAGAGCAATTCTGCTCTCAAACACTTAAGATAAATCCCCCACATAGACAAAGTGACAGAGAAAGTCACTGAAATGAGACTGGTGGCAACAGTCACTGAAAGAGACAGTCTGAGACATTCTATTTTGTTGTAGCTAAGAGCAGTTATTTACTATCCTGGGCAACGCCGGGAGCTACAGCTACTATAATATATATATATATATATATATATATATATATATTTAATAGGTTACCGCAATATTTCCCGACATACACTTCAGGCTCACATGATGTGTTCTGATGGAGGAGAGTAGAAAAATACATAGGGAGATATATCACCCATTCTACACCAATGATGGCGGCACACACTATGGTGTCGGCAAGCGGCTGACTTGAGGTGTGTGCGACGGGACCGCACGGGGAGCCAAAGGCGGAGCTGAAGACAGAAGAGGGCCTGCAGGGGCATCGGAAAGGTGAGTACTTTTTATTTTCATAGACTTGAATATAAGCCGAGTTGGGGTTTTCCATAACAATTTTTGTGCTGAAAATTAGGCTTATACTCGAGAATATATGGTAAATTTAAAGAAATTGCAGAGAAACATAGTGTACTCAACTGACTTCATAATCTTGATGAAAAAGCATGTGTGCATGGATTTTTACATGAATAAGCTCATTGCACTGGGCTTATATATGTGTAAACATAGTATGAGTTTCCATTATGATACTCTAAAATTAAATATGTACTATTCTGAATGAAAAATAAAGTGTGAATATTTCCTTACTTCTTTATGACTTGTAATAATCTTTATTTTGTGTGGTTTTTTTGTGTACTTTTTTAACACTGCAATTATTTTATCTTTCTTTAATAGTTATCTGGAATGTCTGGTCTCTTTGGAGGCAGTTGTGGGGGTAAGTTAATGGTATTATTATGTTATTAGGCTGGATGAATTCTATTAAAGCTAAAAATCTCAGTTTAGGTCCATTTCTGAATACTGAATCCTGCGGTTCACCAGTTTGCCCAGGAGAAGAGGGCTGTTAATGCAGAGATGGGGAGATCAGAAGGAAGGCAGATATTCAGGTTGAGTCCGAGCAGGTGTGCCAACAGATCAGTGGTCTGTTCTTTGCTGCCGTCTATACCTGGTGTGTGAAGTCTGCTCACACTAATGACCACAATAAAGACAGGGATATGATTTGCTTTTAGTTGTGCAGCTCAGTTGTCATGGAGTCATGGAAACCAGATGTGCATGAGCTCATTGAAATAAATGTATCCAACTGCTATAAGTTAAAGGGGTTTTCCCACCAAGAAAGTTAGGCCCTATCCACAGGATAGGGCCTAACTTGCTGATCGGTGGGGGTCTCAGTGATGAAGCCCCCACAGATCACGAGAACGAGCTGTCACACCATGAGTGGAGCAGATTGCCGCGCAAGACCGTTCAGCTCCATTCATCTCTATGGAGCTGACGGAGATTGCTGAGCGCCGCGCTCGGCAATCTCCGTGATCTGTGTATGGTTCAGTGAAAACAATTGAGCACACAGTGACTGCTCCTAGGCACAGCCCCTGATTAAACATTTACAATTTGAGATGTAACTGCTGTATATTAAAACCTTGTCCTTATTCTATATATTTGTTTTTTTTCTGTTGCTTTCCATAGGCAGCAACTCTCATGAGGATAATCTTCAAATATCAGAACATTTAACTAACTTGGTAAACCTAGTGAATAAGCTGACCAAAGATAAAAGTCAGGTGATTGGAAAGATCTCAAATCATACTCTGGAACTTATCTACCTACTGATAGGAGAGGTGAGCAGATAGGGAAAGAAGGTATGTACTTCTAAGACATCATGCAAGAAAAGGCTGCAAAAGGGGCAGAAGCTATATTTATATATGAGCAGAAGTTGTGCCTCTAGCTCCTTTTATTGTGAAATCAGCTTAAAGGGTTTTTCCAACTAAGCAAGTTAGGACCCATCCACAGTATAGGGCCAAGCATGCTGATCGGTGGGGGGGTCTCAGGGACAGGACCTCAAGAATCACAAGAACGGGTATCCAATGTACCCCGTTGCACCTTGAGATGACCATATCAGCAGGTTGCACATGTGCAGGCTGCCCTGTTTATCTCTATGGAGCTCACAGAGAATGTAGAGAACGGCCCTCGGCAATCTCTGTCAGCTCTATTGAGATGAATGGGGGAACATGCGCGACAGGGGTATATCAGACCCCTGTTCTCTTGATCCATGGTGGTCCCATCATTGTAACCCCCCCCCCCCCCCTCCCACGATCAGCAAGTAAGGCCCCATTCCTCAGGATAAGGCCTAACTTGCTTTGTGGGAGAACCACCTTAAAACTGTTATACTGTAACAAAAATACTTGACTACCTGCTAGCTGGCTCAAACGCATTTCAAATGTTATCAAGTCATAAAGCAAAGCATAACTCTTGTCAGAGAAGGAAGAAATTGTTTATTACCACTCAATACACAGATAAGGAAGCAGTTATGACACTTTCTTCTCCCAGCCTGTGGATCTATGGGTGCTATACAGATCAACTGGGCAGTGTGCCTCAGAGGACTGTATTCACCATTTAGCTGTAACTAACATATCAGTCCTATATAGTAAATCGGCAGAAATAACAAAAAAATCCCCTATGAAAGAAAGGGGGACACATGGTGTATGAAGTAAAAATAAAGAATAAATAGAGGCAAACAAAAAAAAAGACCAGACCAGAAAAAGGACCATTAATTGCTTCATAATGTTTGATTTGTTTTTTTTTTTATCATTTCACACCATTAAATTATTTGTTGTTTTCCTTTGTTTAGGATTATATTGTTGTAAAAAACTATAATGATGCTACAGAAGACAGCAATATTGCATCTGAAATGTCTAAAGAAGACCCCAGCTCTGTGATATGTGATAAAAACAAAGCAAAGAAGGTCTTGCTACATGCCACTAAAATTATTAAAATTCTCACTGAGCAGGTAGGTGTCTTATGTTCCTTGAACCGTGGGTGTATTGAACTGTTTTTACAGATCTTTGAGTGATCACAGTTTTCTCAGGCCTCATGCACTTGAGCATTAATTTTGGCGTCTTCAAGCTGTTATTTCAACAAAATCTGCATTGGAAAACATTTTGGTATATAAAGAATTATTATTACTCATTTAATCAGTGGCCATTTCTGCAGGGAATCTTGCTTACATCAAGTCACACCACACAAAAAACAATGAGAGTAAAGTTTGATTTCAACATTAATGATTCCAAGTCTAAATCCACTGTGTGAATACAGGCGGTCCCCTACTTAAGAACACTCGACTTACATACGACCCCTAGTTACAAACGGACCACTGAATATTGGTAATTTATTGTACTTTAGCCCTAGGCTACAATGATCAGCTGTAACAGTTATCACAGGTGTCTGTAATGAAGCTTTATTGTTAATCTTGATTCTTATGACAACCCAACATTTTTAAAATCCAATTGTCACAAAGACCAAAAAGGTTCCGGTTGGGATTACAATGATAAAATATACAGTTCCGACTTACATACAAATTCAACTTAAGAGCAAACCTCCAGACCCTATCTTCTATGTAACCCGGGGACTGCCTGTATACCCTTACAGGGTTTGGGTTGATTTATCATAAAGGGCAGGTTCCATTATTTAACAATCTAGAAATATAAGTTTAAGACTGCAAAAGCTATGTGGGCCTTTGTCACTGTTGTCATTCTGTTCATGTGAATATGATAATAATTAGAAAAGTCATGTTTGCTATATTTTATTACCAGGCACAAATGTATAAGTCGATAAATCCTTTAAATAAATCAGTCAGTAATGTTTTGTGAATCTGTAACAATTCACAGAATTTGAAAGTAGTCTTAGGGCAGTGGTGGCGACCCTATGGCATGGGTGACAGAGGTGGCACTCAGAGCCCTTTTTATGGACGCCTTAGCAATCAACTTAGCACAGAGTTCAGAAAATCTTCCTGCATTCCCAGGCAGAGTGGCAGACTCTACTAGACTGATCTGAAAAACTAGCAAGAGGGGATATTTATAATCTCCAATTCTGAGGGGAATTCCAGCCTTTCAAGCAATAGCTGACCTCATAGCAGAGAAGGATAAACACAGAAGGATAAACCTTATGTCAAAATTAGTATCGTTCACCCTTTCGCTCAAGTCACAACAGCTGCAGTAACAGAAATGAGCGGTAGATGGCGGCAAATACTAAGTAGTGATTCTTCTGATTTTACTTTAAATGATGTACACAGGTGATCAAGGTCTGCCTATCATATGGGAAGCTATACGATGGGTTAAGTGCCGTTTTAAAGTGACACATTCTAGTCTGCTTGAGACTGCAGGAAGGGAAAGAGCGTGTGGAAAGGACCAGATTATCTTTGGAGCTACTGCTGGTCCCACGTTTCTTGCTGTACAAGGGGACCGAAGCTACAATGAGCTCCGAATTTGCCCTTCTTCTGTCAAATGTACTGCTGTCCTCAAGAGGCCGATATAATTCAAAGTTGTGGCAGTGTTAGCACTTAAATAAGTGGGCTTTTGTTGTAGTTTCGTCAGTCTCAATCTCTCTCTAAAAGATTTGGCATCACTGTCCTAGGGTAGTCCATGATTCCATTAATGTTTAGACAACAAAAAATAGAATTTTATTCTAAATGATTGTTTGCCTGTAGACAGACTGATTTGCTTAATCACATAACTTTTTTTTCTCTGAATTAGATGCCTATAAAACCTGAGGATATTGAAGTATATTCTACCATGGAAGAGTATCTGAAAGGTTATAGAGAGTTTTTTAAAGATGTGTTAGTGGTGAATGATAAAAGCCAATGGACAACAGGTGAGAAAATTTAATCTGCGTATAGCTATCTCTAAGCCAATTTAGTCTGACTGTCAGGGTGCATTCACATGTGGCGTTTTGGATACTTTGAAGCACATGCAGTTTTGAATGTTACAATGCGTTTGGCTACTCTGGATGCGTTTTTCTTCTTTGCTGCAAGTGTAAGTAGATGTGAAAATGTTTACACAGCTGCTTACAATAGAGAGGGAGAGTCAGCTCACATGGAGGCTATGCTGTAATGTGTGGCATGTTGGAGCACAGACAACTTTGTTCCAAGTCCACAACATAGAAACACACGCTGGGTCCAGCTTAAAACAAACAGAAAATCCATAGAACGTAGAAAATGTATTTAAAAATTCATAGGAGGCAGTGAACATGTTAGGCGCATAGACACACAAGGTTATTGCCACACGTTTTGGAGAATTCCTTTTTCATGGCACCGTGTAAGCAAGAGGAATAAGCAATAATTAAGGAATTCTCCAAAACGCGTAGGCAATAATCTCATTTGTGTCTATGACCTAACTTGTTCACTGCCTCCTGTGAATTTTTAAAGAGATGAAATAAATTTTCTACGTTTTATGAACTGTTATTTGAAGCTGGACCCAGTGTGTGTTTCTACACTTACAGCAACGTAGCCCAACGCAGTGTAGCATTTAAAAATGCATACGTTCTGACGCCTTTAAAATGCCACATGTGAATGCACTCTCAGTGATTCCTGTGTCTATATTCACAGAATAAATAAAAGTAAAATGCTAGTTGCTGTTGTCTCCACAATTAGTTTTGGTTTTAAATGATGTGTTTATTATTTTATACAGATGATAAATCAAGCATAAAAAATTGTCTTGATAAACAGACGATGGAATCCACAAGTGGAGACTTTACTAAAGAAGATGGCACATCTATCAGAACTGATCTTAATGCAAATCTGTCAATGCAGGCTAAAGTAAGCAAGAGGAAGAGTAAGCCTGTAAGGCTTTTGTGTACAGAATTTCCCCCTCGGAAAGAGAAAAATGTTCCTTTTAATACTTTTAAAAAAGAGGAGATCTCTTATGAGCCATCTCTCACCAGTGATGAAAAGCAAATCGACTTGACAGTGCAGAAATCTGTAGACCTAATATTAACCTCGGAGAATGACTCATTCAATAATTTAAGCATCAATGGTTTGTCTTTGTCTCATGAGCATCAGATAGCAGATGTAACAAATGAGTTTTTAAAGGAAGATGACATGGGAAGCTTCTCTGAAGATGGTGAAATTGGACAATCAGAATTGTGTATAAATCCTACACAAGAAAAGCCGTACGTATGTGGCCTTTGCGGCAAAAACTTTACAAAAAAGTCACACCTTGTAACACATCGTCGAGTTCACACTGGAGAAAAACCGTATTCCTGTCATGATTGTGGGAAACGCTTTACCAGCAACTCAACGCTTGTTGACCATCAAAGAATTCACAGAGGAGAAAAACCTTTTGTCTGTACAGATTGTGGAAAAAGCTTCACTAAGAACTCCAATCTCATTGACCATCAGAGAACTCACACAGGTGAAAAACCTTTCACCTGTACAACCTGTGGAAAAAGCTTTGCCAGAAGCTCAAACTTAGTGGAGCACCAGAAAATACATACAGGCGAGAAGTCATTTATATGTTCTGAATGTGGGAAAGGTTTCTCCAGAAGTTCAAGTCTTGCTGAACACCAGAAGATTCATACTGGAGGGGAGTCTTATATATGTTCAGAGTGCGGACAATGTTTCACAAAGAACTCCAGTCTGGTCAGACACCAGAGCATTCACACAGGAGAGAAGCCATTTATCTGCTCCGAATGTGGGAAAAGCTTCTCTAACAGCTCAAATCTTGTCAGACATCAGATAACTCACACGGGCGAGAAACCATTTACTTGTCCCATATGTGGGCGGAATTTCAACCAGAACTCCAACCTTATTTCACATCAGAAAACTCATCGACATAAGGCGACAGAAATAAATTAATTGTTGTAGAAATCTATACCATATTCTAAGTTAATCGTTTTATTACCATAAAACAAGTATGTATTTTATTTAAAATGTGCCTATATTTTCACTAAACTTTGCTTATCTCAATAGTATACTAGTACATGTGGAATAACTATTCCTATCTGTAATGGAGAGGGCTGTAATAATCCCTTCATTACATTTTGCACAGAAAATAGAAGAGAATCTCCTGTAGAAATAAGTATTTCACTTAGAATGAACAAAATCATTTATCGGCCTATATTTCTATGAACAAAGCACTTGGGGTGAGATACAAAGTTCACTTCTATCTGCAGATGTGCCAGTCTCTCTTCTCACTCCTGCCCCTCTAAAGACAGGTGATAAAGACAGAAATCAGATGTTTTGGTAATAAAATGTTAGTCAAACAAGTAGTGGGGAGCAGGAAAATATCAGCACAGTGGAGAAAGATGAAATTTGCTCTTTTGAGGTGTTACATTTCTTTACTTTTTACTATCGATTTATGCAAAGTTTGTTGAAAAGTGACTGTTTAAGATGTATTGGTGTAAGGAAAGCTTTACATTAACAGTGTAATATCTTGAGATAAGATTGGAACCTCTACACTGCTTTTCCAAGTTGTGTAGAGGAAATAAAATGTTAACTGCTCACATTTGAGCAAGCATTACAAGTTCTGCAGTCAGTCACATAACAGTAGCTTGTGTATAATCACGTTACTAGTGATCCTATCAGATGCCTGTGTATGTCTTGTCTGTGCTCAAAATGGTTCCTTTTATTTCTATTGATTCTGGAACGCTGACTTGATTTAGGAACAGGCCATCACCACAATATGGAAGGCTGAATATAACACTAAAACACTAATTGTGGTGGCATTTCTATACTAATATTAACATTTTCTTTTTGTGATTGGACATATTAAGGCATATTTGAGTAAATCCAGTTTTATGAGCATTAAGCAAATTTTGCACTTTAAAAAGTAATAGTGAGGCTTGTCACTACTATGTGTGCTACCATTACAGTATAAATACTACAGAAATTGGTGCATGAATGAATTTTGGATATTTTACTATTTGCTGTTGCATTGTCATGGTTATTCAACCTTGATAAGTTCTTGAAGACTATTAACCCCTTACTGACTTGTGATTCGTCAGTACGTCAAAAGTCTGTTATGGGAGTATGGGGAGTCCTCTTCATACAAACTGGGTGTTTGCTGCATTTTGCAGCAAACACATACAGGTAACAACCGCGATTAGTGCTGGCACCTGGTGTTACTCCTTTGATTGCCACCAACTAAGCCGCAAGCAGCATTCAAAAGCCTGCATCATCTGGGAGTGATGATCAATTGCTATGACAGCCTGGAGCCTTTGTCATTGCTGAAGATCTATGACATTAGCATAGATCTGCATTAGTATTGCAGTACAGGCAGTTTGGAAGTTACATAGGTTCTTTGGGTTTGTTCTTAAAGGGGTTGGCCACTTTTCAATAAATCTGTTCCATTAGACAGGTCTTTGCATGTATATGTACCTGTACTTTTGCCGCCTGTGAGAGATTCAGCCTTTTGCATCTCCATACAACTTCCTGTTTCTCACTCCTTCAGTCCGTCTTAATGGCAGCCTCCAGTGTTTTTTTTTTTCCCTCTCAGTCCATCTTACTGACAGACACAGGGAGGTGGAGGGGGAGCTGCAGGATGAGTTATAGAAGATCCCACAAGAGGTGATGCTTTGTTAGACCTTGTGATTTCAAACAATGCGGAAATTGTCCAAAATGTCACTGTCTGGGAAACCCTTGGGAACAGCGTTCATAACATAATTATTTTCCTCTTAAACTTTAAAACCCAAAAACATTTGGGAAAATCGAAAACGTTGAATTTTAACACAAATTTCCTGAAATTCAGGGCTGCACTACAGGATATAGACTGGGATCAGATACTGTAAATGGTAGACATTCAAATCTATACTGGGTTTTTTAGCTCCATTTATACAATAGAAGAAAGAACTTCTGACGTGGGTGGTGCCAGTGCGGGTCATGCATCCTGTAATATACTAGACTGGCTGAATGTAGACTTGATCCAATCTAAGATCAATGAGATCAATGTGTACAAGGCTACTGGACCAGAGTTCTTAAATAATTCAGTTCTGTTATTGCTCTACCGCTGTCTAAAATCTTAAGAGATTCCCTAATGACTAGGACGGTGCCAAGTGACTGGTGCAAGGCGAATGTGGTGCCACTATTTAAAAAAGGCTCTAGAACTTCAACAGGCAATTACAGGCCTGTAAGCTTAACTGCAATTGTGAGGACAATATTGGAAAGGTTACTAAAAGACTACTTACAGGAGTATGTGACATCACATAGTATAAGTGAAAGCCAGCCGGGGTTTACTAAGGATAGAAGTTGTCTGACTCGCCTGATCTGCTTCTATGAAGAGGTGAGCAGATGCCTGGATGGAGGAGCTGCTGTGGATATTGTGTTCTTGGACTTTGCAAAAGCATTTGACACTGTCCCTCATAGACGCCTGGTGGATAAAATAAGGTCTATTGGTTTGGCAGGAATAATTTGCAATTGGATTGAAAACTGGCTGAAGGATCGCATCCAGAGAGTTGTGGTCAATGATTCCTACTCAGAATGGTCACCAGTTATAAATGATGTATCCCAGTGTTCTGTGCTTGGCCCACTATTATTTAATTGTGTTAATGATATGACCAAGCTGTGTAGTGTAATACAGTCTATGGAAGACGTTCATAGGCTGCAGGGTGACTTGGCAAATGAGGTTCAATGTGGATAAATGTAAGGTTATGCACATAGGAGCTAATAATCCACATGCAATATTTGTCCTTGGGGGAGTAAATCTGGGAGAGTCCGTTGTTGAGAAGGACCTGGGGGTACTAGTAGATCATAAATTAAATAACCGTATGCAATGTCAATCATCTGCCTCTAAAGCCATGTCATGTATCAAAAGTGGTATGGACTCTCAGGATAGAGATGTAATATTACCACTGTACAAGGCATTGGTTCGGCCTTATCTGGAATATGCTGTCCAGTTCTGGGCACCGGTCCATAAAAAGAAAGGGCAAGGGTAGCTGGAGAGGGTACAGTGAAGGGCCCCAAAAAAAACGATAAGAGGTGTGGAGGGTCTTTGTTATGAGGAAAGATTAAAACAACTGGATTTAATTAGTCTTGAAAAGAGATGACTAAGAGGGGACATGATTAATTTATATAAATGAACGGTCCATACGGCCCCTGCCTGTGAAACCATACCCTCTCATACTGCCTAATCCTATCCACCAAATTCAGCCAGTGTGTTTTAGTTGGGGGTTCAGCGATACCCCATTTCCTGGCTACACAAACCCGTCCAAGGTGTAACACCCTTTGGACCAATTGTTGTTTTGCCCGATCCAATTTTACCCCTTCCAGATCTCCCAGAACCACATTCCTAAGTGTAAATACAATATCTATCCCCAGAACTTCTGTCACATGGGTGCAGATTTCCTCCCAAAAGATTTGAATAATCGGGCATTCCCATATAACATGCAAAAAATTTGCCTCTGTGCCAAGGCACCTCAGGCACTTACTGTCCGATCTGAGTTTCATTTTCGATAAGTCTGATGGCGTATAATAAATCATGTGAATAATACTGAACTGTATGAGTCTATGATTCCATCCTATTGAGCAACTCTTCAAATTCCTATACACTCGCTCCCAACTGACCAGCGTGTTCCCCTCCGTCGCCTTTTCCCATTTTATACAAGAATGATGTTTGATGTTGAGTGATACTCCTTTTATTATTTGTTTATAGACCTTAGAAATTATATTCCTTGTGTCTCCTTTATTTTTGACTACCATACACTGCTCATTAGTATCACAGAGTAATTAGAGCCGTGCACCTGTAGTCAGATATCTGTTCATTGGAAATAAACAAAAAAGCTTTCTATAGAATGACAGCAAGCAGAGATCTAGAAAGCAGTGAAGAATTGATATAGAAAGGAAATTGAAAAATGGTATATCTATTCATTATACAAACAATTACATATATTTGCCTTACAGCTAATGATTGTAGCCTGGGACTAAAGTAAAGCATCCAGAAACCTTCATCAGAGGGGTCTTTAAGTTGGGTGTCCATAACTTTTTTATTTTTCCATGTCCAGAGCTGTGTGACTTGTTTTCTGCGTAACAAATTACACTTCATAGTGACGGTATTTATTATTCCATGCCGTGTACTGGGAAGCGGGAAAAAAATTCCAAATGCTGTGAAATTGGTAAAAAAACGTATTTGTGCCGTTTTCTTGTGGGCTTGGATTTTATGGATTTCACTGTGCACCCCAAATGACATGTCTATTTTATTCTTTGGGTCCGTACGATTACGGGGATAACAAATTTATATAGGTTTTATAATGTTATCATACATTTAAAAAAATTAAAACCACCTGTACAAAAATTTTTTGGGGGATTTTGCCATCTTCTGGCGCTAATAACTTTTTTATACTTTGGTGTACAGAGCTGTGGGTGGTGCCGTTTTTTGCAGATTTTGATGACGTTTACAATGTTATCAATTTTAGGACTGTACGACCATGTGATCACTTTTTATAGAATTTTTTTTTTTTTAAATGACAAAAAAGTGCCATTTTCGACTTTGGGCGCGATTTTCCGTTACAGGATTAAACGCCGTGAAAAACCGTTATCATATTTTGATAGATCGGCATTTTCGGATGCAGCAATACCTAATGTGTTTATGATTTTTACTGTTTATTTATATTTATATCAGTTCTAGGGAAAGGGGGGTGATTATAGTTTTTAATGTTTTTTATTATAATTTTGTTTTTAAAACTTTTTTTTATTTTTACTATTTTTCAGACTCCCCAGGGTACTTTAACCCTAGGTTGTCTGTACGATCCTATCATATACTGCCATACTACAGTATGGCAGTATATGTGTATTTTACTACTCATACATTACAATGTGCTGATAGCACATTGTAATGCATGAGTTAACCCGAAGTAGCCTCGGGTCTTCGTGAGACCCAACGCTACCATGGCGACGGATCACCGCTCCCCGCTCAGCCCGTGAGCCCTCTCCATGCACCCGCGGCCGACCCGTGACGTGCTGTTACGTCACGGGTCGTGAACAGGTTAAAGGTTTCCAACTTCATTTTTCAAATGATAAAATTCATTTCAATACAAAAAAGCGCATTAAATCTCACATGGCTCTTAGTCATAGCCAACGACTTATGTTTTCTAGCTATAGTTTGTATAACACGAAGGCTCTGCATAAATTCTGCTGCTTTCTGAATTTACATTAACCCTTTAACGACTTGGCCGTTTTTGCTTTTTCACATTTCAATTTTTCATTCCCCACCTTCAAAAATCTGTAACACACAGAGCTGTGTGAGGGCGTATTTTCTGAGTAACAAATAGTATTTTACAGTGACAGCATTTATGTACTGGTAAGCGAGAAAAAAAACGGTATGCTTTGAAATTGGTTAAAAACGCATATGCGCTTTTCCTTTGAGGCTTGGTTTTTACAGCTTTCACTGTGCACTTCAACTTACATGCCTACTCTATTCTTTGGGTCAGTACGATTGCAGGAATACCAGATTTCTACAGGTTTTGTATTTTAATACATTTTACGAAATTAAAACCTGTACAGAAAAAAATGTTTTGTCTTCTTCTGATGCTAATAACTTTTTCATACAAGATGATCTGACGTTTCCATTGCTACCATTTTGAGGACTGTATGAGCTTTCGATCTCTTGTTACACCACTATTTTAGGTGTTCATATTAACCCCTTCACGCTCTGCGACGGATATATCCACCACAGAACTATGAAGGGTGTATGAAGAGGGCTCACGGGCTGATATATTAAAGGGGAGATTCTCCTGTTTAATATGACACATTCGTGCACAGTGACAGTTTTTTTACTTCCCATAAGGGCCCAGTTGTAGGATTTGGAGGTAGGGGGTAAGCTGTAACATCTTCTTGTTTTTGGACTTATATTGACGTCTATAAACATCATGGCTGTGGCCAACTTCAAACAACTATAACCCTGGCAACGAGAATCTCCCCTTTTAATATTTCATTAAAGCTTAATAGATCTCTGGTTCTGTGAAACGCCCAAACATATTTTTATTTAAATCAATTTTATTCACATTTTATTCAAATATTTATGGATGGTAAAATGGCCAAATATCAATTTTGCCACTATTTTCCATTAAATTGTTTACTGTATGTGATGATCGTTTTTATATTTTCATAGTTCGGACAGATGGGGTAATGCTTAACGTATTTATGGTTATTCTTGTTTATCTTTTATATGTGTTCTAGCAATTAAAATGTTTTACTATTATTTCAGACCCCCTAGGGTACTTTAATCCTAGGGAGACTGATCGGTCATACAGTTTACAGTACTGTACACAGTATTGCAAATTTACTACAGGCAGTCCCCGGGTTACATACAAGATAGGGTCTGTAGGTTTGTTCTTAAATTGAATTTGTATGTAAGTCGGAACTGTATATTTTATCATTGTAATCCCAGCCAGAACTTTTTTGGTCTCTGTGACAATTGGATTTTGAAAATGTTGGGTTGTTATAAGAATCAATATTAAGACTAAAGCTTCATTACAGACTCCTGTGATAACTGTTATAGCTGTTTATTGTAGCCTAGGACTAAAGTACAATAAATTACCAATATCCAGAGGTCCATTTGTAACTTGGGGTCGTATGTACGTCGAGTGCCCTTAAGTAGGGGACCGTCTGTACTGATCTATAACAGTCTGCCATCAGAAGCATTGGTAGGTGCCGTGGTCGGAAGTATACGATGAAGCTTCCTATAGAATAACAGCAAGTACAGATCTAGAAAACTGTGACAAATTGATACAGAAAGTATATTTGAAAATTGTATAACTTTTAATCCTATAAACAAACAAATAATCATCTTTATTTATATAGCGCCATCATATTCCACAGCGCTTTACAAATCATAGGGGACATATACAAATAAAATAAGACATTCTAGAGCACTGTCAGTCATATGGAACAATAGGAGTGAGGGCCCTGCTCACAAGAGATTACATCTATTACATCTATCTGATGAAAATTTAGCTGCATGTTCTTCATGTTTTTCAATCCCTACATGGATTTCATTGTAAAAATTACCATTTTCCTCCCTAGTTTAGTGAGAATGTGAAACACTGACATTAAAGAACAGTGTGTCATTTTTGTTCTTTGTCCTTTCAAGTGCCACACCTTTTCAGGAGTTGTATTTCATCTCTGTTCTACTTAAGTCAACGCCATTATATGGAAATTCTACATACAACAGTGCCACACGTGTTTGGACCTAAAATGTGTTTTTCTAATCCCGGAAACCGTTTTGAGGTTGGTTTAAAGTGTGGCACATAAGGGAACAGATCCACCATCCAAACAGAAAAGTGCAAGTTCTATGAATGGGGAATGTTTCTATATATAACTTTCATTACACAAACCAGAATCTCAGTACTGCAAAAGACACTGCATAAAAGCTACAAAATGACACCTCAATAACTTCATGGTGATATGAACTTCATACCCGATTTTTTTCAGTAAAAGCAGTCTGTGAAATTACTTTAGATCAGTGGTGGCAAACCTATGGCATGGGTGCCAGGCCTTCACCCAAGCACAGAATTTGGCAGACAGGAGTCAACGCTTACTGCAGTCCAAGACAGCCCAGAACTTGCCATGCTCAGTGCTATTTTAAAGTGACACCTCCTTGGCTGCCAGGACTACAGGAGGAGCAAGAAGGTGTGAACAGAGATGGATTATCATTGGAGCTCCTGCTCTGGGTTCCCTGGAAGGAAGCTACAATCCATATTTGTACATCTTCTTTCCTTTGTATTGGTGTCCTCAGGACGCCAATACGATTTAAACTTATGATATAGCAGGGATCAATAGGTTACTGCTTAAATTGTCATGTTGGCACTGTGCGAATTAAAAGTGGGTTTTGGACACTCTATGGGACATGTATCATAGTCTTTTTTTTTTCTTTGAGACATTTGGCAGCTATTTTTTGCACCTTATGTATGATGTCTTTTTTCTTGTGATACATGTTCAGTTTTTCCTATCCTGGCATCTGCAAATTTTGGCTTCTTTTTGAGACTTTTTGTTGCTAATGACAAAAGTCATGTGAGGGGGTTTTATACAGGAGTGGATGCTACTGTTAATTTGGGATTTGAGGCTGTGTCCAGCATTTTTAAGCCGTCTAGTCACACCCCAGGGAGATGAAGACATATGAGGCTGCGGTCACATGTGGTGTTAAGGGTGAGGTCACACGTTGCATTTTGATTGCGTTTTGAAACACATTAAAACAGCTGAGGAGATGTGATTTGTCTAATTACATTACTGTCAACATTTGCATTTACAAAACGCATAGTAAACGAGATGTTAACACATGCATTAACGTCGTGTTTATATTGCCTTTTGTAAATGCTAATGTTAACAGTAATGTAATTAGGCAAATCAAAACGCAACGTGTGACCTCACCCTTCGAAGTAACCAATACATTTTTTTAAAAAGAAAATGCAAAAATTTCTGAATTTTCAAAAAACTGGTTAATGTGCAAAATCTTAAACATTTAAAGCATGTCAAATAATTCCAATTTACATGTTAAAATAGGGTCCATGAAAAAAATCCTTCCTTTGCACCTGACCTGGACCAGGTGCAAATTTGCGCCTGAAAAATCGCAAAAAAAGGGATACATAAGTGAATAGTTGCACAGAACATCTGGAAAACAAAGATACATAAGGCACTGCACAAGGTGCAGACCATGGCGTACTTGAAAAACCATAGCAAAAGTTCCAATGAAAAGACGCAAAAACGACAAAAGTGGCAAAAATGTGACAATTTGACTAGCAGAAATAATGATACATGTCCCCCTGTGTCTCTAAAAGGTTCACCATCACTGCCTTATATGAATAGAAGTGGTATATATGGAAATGTATATTGATTTGTTATGTAACTCCAGTCTACCTATTACATGATGTACCCTCAGGCTGCTTGAGGACATGGTTACATTAGGTCTACACTGTAATTGGTTTTATGTTATGCTGTCACTAGCATTGATAGTATATGTTAAGCATTTGTTGCATTTTTCCCACACAAACATTTTCTGCCATGTAAGCTGCTGTCTTATAGTTTGTGGTGTTATTGTTGGTGATCATCTATTATGGGAGAAGAAATAAATATTTTGGTAAATACTTTATTTACTTGCTTCAACAACAGGTTTTTTTTTGTCTTTTGGAATTTGTCTTCTGTGTTGTAACGGAAGGTGCAACTCCTTTACGGCTGCATGTCACAGCTGTAATTGTAGTCTGCAACATGATGCTGTCACGTATGGAAGCGCTTGTATGCAATCCGTACCGTACAGTTGTAGTACGAGTTGCATACGTTCCCATGCCTTTCAATAGGCAATAAGTCCATCCATTTTGATCGACGTATTACCCACTGTACCCTACCATACCGCACGGGCGTGCAGCACTTCTACCTATGGAAAGAGGAGGGGTGAGCAGCGCTCAGGGCACTGCCCGGGCGAGCACACATCATTGTGAAAGTGCCCTTATTTTGTAACTAGCTCTGTCATACAATGTTGAAAATATGTTAAAGGCAGCACACGAGAAAATACAGTTATGGCTCTTACACCACTATACCTGCATATTCACTAAATGTGACTGTTCATTAAAACATTTTCAGGCCTGTCATTAAGGAATTAACACTTTAATACTTTATCATATTTATAAATAAAAATGTAATTATTATGGAAAACATTTTGTCATACCTCATTCTATGTATCACGCAGATCGTCTGTGATGTTCAGGCTCTCCAGTTCTATCTTGTGCAGTACCCATACAACATCAATAGATTGCAGGGGCGGATTCTGGCTTCTTAAAGGGGTTGTGCGAGACCTTAAAAAAACATTGGTTGGGAGGGGGTTGCTTAAAAAAAATAAAACATTTACCTCTGCTGTCCCTCCCAGGTTCCCCACTGCAGTCTCTCTCTTTGTTTACAGGAGCTTGGAAGCTGCAATGGGTTCAGATTCTGGCCAGCCAGGCCCACCAGTCCAACACTATACAGAGCTGGGAATAAGGATGCCAGGGGCGGCCTCCAGTTACTTAGTTCTCTCTTATGCAGTGCACATACAGTACCACTAGATGGAAGGGGCGGCCTCCAGCTTGTTAGCTCTCTCTTGTGCAGTACACATACAGTACCACTAGATGGCAGTGGCGGCCTCCAGCATGTTATGTCTTTCTTGTACAGTACACATACAGCACCACCAGATGGCAGGGGCGTACTCGCAGCTAGTTACCTCTCTCTTGTGCATTACATATACAGCACCACTAAATGGAAGGGGGCAGCCTCCAGTTTCTTAGCTCTCTTGTACAGTACACATACAGTACCACTAGATGGCAGGGGCTGCCTCCAGTTTCTTAGCTCTCTCTTGTACAGTACACATACTTTACCAATAGATGGCAGGGGCATACTCGCAGCTAGTTACCTCTCTCTTGTGCAGTACACATACAGCACCACTAGATGGAAGGGGGCAGCCTCCAGTTTCTTAGCTCTCTCTTGTGCAGTACACATACAATTCTGCCAGATGGCAGGGGGGGGGGCCTCCAGTTTCTTAGCTCTCTCTTGTGCAGTACACATTTAGTACCGCTAGATTGCAGGGGCGGCCTCCAGCTTTTTATCTGTCTCTTGTGCAGTACACATAGAGTACTACTAGATGGCAGGGGCAGCCTCCAGCTAGTTATCTCTCTCTCTTGTGCAGTACACATACAGCACCACTAGATGGAATGGGCGGCCTCCAGCTAGTTATCTCTCTCTTGTGCAGTACACATACAGCACCACTAGATGACAGGGGCGGCCTCCGGTTTCTTAGCTCTCTCTTGTGCAGTACACATACAGCACCACTAGATGGCAGGGGCGTACTCGCAGACCCCGTGTCACCTGCCCGGTCAGGTTGTGGTAGGAATGCTGCAGGAGCCACTCCCGTGTCACGCTGACCCCGCCCTGTTACTTGTCACTATACACCTCACCCGGTTACACCTGCTCCATTCACCTGGAGGCTTTCTCATCAGCCACACGCTCTGATTTCTCTGTAGGGGCTATCTACCTGCTGGCTCTAGGAGGTAAGTGACATGGTCCTAGGTAACTCACTTGTTTGTGTGACTAGATTAGGGCACCTGTCTACATGGCAGGGTATGCTGGTCTTTGTAGTACATAGTTCATATGGCATCTCTACAGTTCTAGCAGCTCTCTGCCCCTTGCACCCTGTGGGAGCTAGTACTGACCTCTCTTCATGGGCACAGGCTGGGCACATTACTAGATGGGTATCACTGTCACATCAACCCCACCTTGGATTCAGGAACAGATAGAAGCATGTCTATAGATATATACTGTATGATAATGTTTCTGGCTTGTATATGGAACATATATCATATCATATACCTTATATTTACCACTAAAGAATTCAGTATAATTCCTTTACCAAATTACCTTATTACACTAGTTGTTTGTACTTGGGGACAGTATCAAATGTTTATCCTTATTTGCTTCTTGCTGTCTCCTGCTAGGTCTGTAATTTTACCAACCCCAAATGACACAGTCATACACTTCTAATGTGAGGGATCCTAGTGTGATCAGATCCTGAAAATATAAACAATTGTTATAAGCCACCATAAGGGGTGTCACCAAGTATACACAGCAGGTTTAAAGGGCATTGCCAAACAAACGCAACATTTTGGGTGTAGTTGGATGAGCTGTAATCTTCTCTGATCCTGTGAATGATCTATTGTTAGCTGACCCTGAAAACCAAACAATAGTAATAAAATGGCTATGGGTAGAGTAGGGATTGTACAGATCTTATTAGAGGTTATGTAGATAATTGTAATTAAAGGAAATCTACCATCAAAATCAAGCATGGTAAACCAGGGGCACTAACTCATAGATCCAGCATCGGAACTGTGGTAATGTTGTTATCCATGGCCTCCTTCCTCCTAAAATCAACATTTAAAATTATTCTAGTAAGCCAGATAATGCTCTGACAAGTGTTACCAGAGCCCCTCCGTGCTGTAGTTTAAAAAGGCTGAAACTACAACACTCTGGCCCTCTGGGGACTGAACACTGCACAGAGGACAGGAGTCAGAGAGTCTAAGTGATTTACAATGTCCAATATTTGACATTTAATTGAATTCATCTGATTGAAATATATATATATATATATATATATATATATATATATATATATATATTCTTCAAATGGATGTTCTCCAAAAATGTACCTGTGTGAACATAATTTCTCATACATGTAGTCAAGATTATTGTTCTTGGATACAATCACCTTTGCTGGAGGGATTGCACACATAGTTTTTACACATAACATAGAAAGAAATAGTTTTTAAATATGAAATGTCCAGGAGTTACAGCATGTCCCTCTGGTAATGGACACTGAATCCAGGTGGTCAAGCAGGGCCCAATAGCGCTTGGGTGGCCACAGCTGGGGTGGTTGTGTCCAAGGACGGTTATCTAATTTCTAAGGGACAACATGGCTACACTTATGGGAAATTATCTGCACACTGGTAATTTTTTTTAATAACTCGTTATAAAAAAAATGTATATTAAGAGCAGATGAATTAAATTAAATTTGAATGCCCAGTTGAGAATAGCCCTTTAAGCAGTGGATTTCCCGCTTTGTAATACACCCGCAATGTGTCCAATATAACCTCACTTCTACCATATCACTTCATAGCCAGTTTAACTCATTGGTTAGAACTTTCAATCACATGAGGGGGGGGATCTCTTAGAAAGATAAACCACAGATTACATTTTTTGGCTGTGACGGATAGATATATTAACACATAGTAGGTCATATTTGACTTAAAATGCATAAAAAAACGTAAGAGAACCTAGCATGAGGTTTGCAATGCGTCCAGTAGCCATGCAGGTTATACAGGTGAAACAAGTCCGCAAGCAATGGAAAACTGGATGTAGTTTTAAAAGACCATAAAGGACTAGTTTAGGAGTAAATGGAACACTGTTTTTTACTCTTTCATATACCAGGACATACTATTACGTTCAGGTGCTGTGGGGGGAGGGGTGGGGTGTGTATGGACCGAGCTCACAAACTCAGCTCTCTCCATACACAGAGGGTGCTGGCTGTATAACACAGCTGTATGGAGCGAACTCACAAACTGAGCTCTCGCCATACACAGAGGGTGCTGGCTGTATAACACAACTGACACCTGCCTGTGACTGTCGTGGTCGGTGCTGGCAGTTAACCTGTTAAGTGCCGCGATCGAACGTGACCGGTTTGGCACCGCCATCCTGGATGGCCAATTGACGCCCCTGTAGCAGCATCGGTTGACGCCAATAGGTTGCCATGGCAGCCTAGTGTCTCAAAGGGACTCATAATCCTGCCATGGATAGTGAGATCAGCAGTAAGTATACTTTATAGTGCAATACAATAGTAGTATAGTAAGAGCATCCAGACTTAAAAAAAGTAAATGTTTAAATCGCCCCCCTTCCCTAGAACACATATAAAAAGAAATGAACAGTAAATATCATAAACATGTTAGGTATCGCAACATCCCAAAATGCCTGTTCAAAGTATAAAAAAGATTATTCCCGCAGTGAACACCGTAACATAAAATAGCGCCCATATTTTTCCATTCAAGACTGTTTGAATAAAAAAATCATCAATAGGTCCCAAACTGGTATAAACTAAAATGTCAGCGCGTACCTCAAATAATGACACCTTGCATAGGTCCATACACCAAAGTGTGAAAAATTTGGCAACATATTTTTTGTACAAAAGATTTAAATTTACTAAAACCTATATAAATTTGGCATCCCTGTGATCATATAACCCCAAAGAATAAAGGAGACGCATCATTTGGAGCGCAGAATGATAGCCGTTTAAAAAAGACTGCAAATGTAGGGGTCATTTTCTCCACACTTGTAATTTTTTTTCCAGATTTCCAGTACATTGCATGGAATATTAAATGGTGCCATTAAAAAGTACAATTTGCTCTGTAGATAACAGGCCCATATACAGCTCTGTGAACGGAAAAAGGAAACACTATTGCTTTTGGAATAAGGGGAGTAAAAAAGCAGAAACGCAAAACCAAGTGGTGGTAGTAAAAAGTTTTTTCCTTGCAGCCAACACCAACAATCCAGATTGTAAAAACACACTTTTACGCTATGTTGAATAGCACTTTTAGTGTAAAATCCAGAAATTATACAAGAGACCATAGTGAAAAACTGGAAAATCCAGAGATTAGAATTATGGTGCAAATGACGATCCATCCCTGTAGCAGATGTGTGTGGTGTTTCTGGAGTCAATCTTACAATCACTTTATCTATGAGTTTCCATTCACCCAAGACAAAGTGTGTCAAGTGTACCGCTAGAAGGTGTTTATTTTGATGATGGAGCATCACCCCTTTCACACATATCACACTGTTTGTTTGGCAAGAAGCCAGGCAACTACATTTTCAAATAGCCTTTTTTCCCAATAAAATCTTCACAGTTCACGTTTCCTTGATAAAGGGCGATTTGTGTGGCAATGTGGTGGATTTCCTTTAAAGAGGAACCACTCTCAGGTCCTTAGAAAATTTAGTGTCCCAAAGAGCCCAGACAGGTCTTCTTTAAAGGAAATCAACCACATTGATTTAGAGGTTTTAACCCAAGGACACTTGTACTCTGACACGTGTCTCCTGCAACAGGATCTGTTAATGACTTATTTTTGTGAAAAAGAACTGTTAGAAATATGAAAATGAGTCTCATGTTAAGCTCCTGTATAACTACAAAAGCACCCACTGGTTCCACTCGCAGTCACCAACTATCTGGCAGGGGCTCATTGACATATTTTTAAAAGTTATTTTTCACAAAAAATGAGCCATTAACAGCTAACTGAAGAAGAGATTCTGTTTCAGGGTTAAAACCATTAAATCCATGTATATAGGTGCAGTGGGTTTGTTATAAGGAAGTGTGACATTCTACAGTAGGAGATGGAATTTAACTAAACCCCAGAACTGTTGTCTCTCCTTAGAGTATGTGTAGAAATAATCATAAAATATTCTCTTTTATGTGCCGCCTTTTCTGTAAAAACAATAGTGTGAACACTTACAGTTCTTTAATTCCATGTTTTTCCAACATTTTTCTCATGTGTAGATAATTTCCGATAAATGTAACCATTTTGTCCTTGGATACCCTCACTCTGGCAGTTGTGGGCAGACTTGACTCTACTGATGCACCCGAGCACCTGGATACGGCTTTCATTAAAGCAAGACGGCTATGGGACATGTAGTAACTAATGTTTTTTGTAAAAACTATTTGTTTCTTTGTAAAATCACTCCAGCAGCGCTGGTCGTATCCAAGGACAGCTGTGCTTTATGTATAAGAGACAATTTTGCTACATTTATGAGAAATTATCTTCAAACAGGTACATTTTATAACACCCTATTGATGAAATGTTTATAAATAGCAAATTAACTAAACTGTGAATATCCAGTTGGTAATATCCTTAAACTAAGCGAATCCCTGAGAGAAAGCATGATTGTTTGAGCTTAAGTATTAAAAGGTTATGTCTTCTTTTTTTTTTTTTTAACTCAGAGCTTAGTGAGCAGCACCATAATCATGCACCAAGTCTATAGTGCACAGTTAGTATGTGCCCTGGATTTCTGAAAGATTATGATGGTTAAACATTTGCCTAAATGTTCTTTTGGCATCTATGTGAAATTCAACTGTCCCTACTGTATTTTAAAGTGTAGTTGAAAGTAATGGTCAGTGACTGTGTGCATTTACTTTGATGCCATAAGCTAAAAGCCATGTCAGGTGACAGATGCTCTTTAAGCAGCTTGTATATCCATCTGGAAGGAAGGGAATATGAGTTCATACTGTTGAGTACTATGTACGTTATATGGATTGGGACAAGAAGTCCCTTCCTGGACTGTCCTTGATCTATCTACATTAAAGGGTTGTCCCCTTTCAGAAAATAATTGATATGGCTTGTATAAAGAAAAGTTATACAATTTCCAATATTCTTTCTATATCAATTTCTACCAGTTTTTAGATCTCTATTTTCTGTCCTGCCATAGAAAACTTCCATGTTTACTTCCAGTGGATAGAATTCTGTCAATGGAGATGTGATGGTCACGTAGGTGTACAAACCATTATTATCACACGGCTCTGATTACTCTCTGTGATAATAATTGCTCTTGCACCTATGTGTCCATCACAAGACCATGGACAGATTCTATCCACTGGAAGTAACAATGGAAGCTTTCCATAGCAGGACAGCAAGCAGAGATCTACAAAACCGTGAGGTATTGATACAGAAAGTATATTAGAAAATTTTCATCACAGCAACAATATTATTTGCTGAATGTCGACAATCCCTTTAAGTCTGAAGTCCTATGTTTTTTTTTTTTTTTTTTAATCATATGTATTCCTCTCCATGTATGATGCTTGATTTATGACTGTAATTTTGAGCTATTGTATGTGTGGCCCTAGGGAGACTGATGTGACATATCTTCGATTGCATAGAAACACCTGTTGACAAGTCATTGTGTACGTGTGTAGACAGAGTTCATGAACGGCCATTCTCTAACTTTTTCTAAGAAAGGACTTAAGTCATATACCTCTACAGTCCCCAACAACTAGTCCCCAGGACTTTAACCCAGTAATGACAAGTGTGTTTGTTTAACACATTCATTCTGTAGGTATCTGAATCCAGTATGACCAGTTAGTGAAGAGATCAGATCGGCAGTATACTAGAGTTTATTCACGAATGACTCAACTAGTTGTCAGCTAATCGCTACTTTACTTGACAGGCCACAATATATTGACACTATAATATGACATCTAAAAATGTTACCAAGAGCAGACAGCTGCTCACCAGGAATTCTACTGATCAGCTACTCTTTGTGGAAGCATCTACTGGACTCAGCTCAAGTAGGGTCAAAACTTGGAAAACTTGTTGATAACATATTATCATTGATAGTGGGGATCAGGGTGAGATAATTATGTAATACCTTGTACAGTGTGTAATAATCTTCACTACTTTTACCCTTATGGGGGTTTATAGACGACAGGATTTTATTAAGGATTGTTACTTTATATCATTATATGAAATATGACAATAATAATCATTAAAGGGGTATTCCCAAAATGACAAGATTCTTAAATATACTCAGTATAACAAAATAACACATTCTCTAATTCACTGTTATTAACAAATATAGAATTACAACATTTTACTCATATAATTCCAAACTGTCTCTATCAGTCCTGGTGTTTACAATTTTGTTTGTCCCTGGATACAACTGTAAATCTTCTGACCATCTTCGGATTCTTCTCATGAATAGCTTCTTCTGTCTGCACACTGCATTGCTCTCTGCCTCCTGCCCCTCCCCCCTGCATTAAAAGACCAGCTCAGATGCAGACACTTCCTGCCAGCAAGCAGCGTGTAGAGACTTACTTTACAAGCTACAGATGGATAAGAGTTCTTTATAGCAGAGTTGGCTCTTTGTGTGTTATAAGTGAGTTAGCAGAGCAGAGCTTAAAATTGTGTTTTATACCCATCGCATGGATCTCATTATCTCTTATCTGCCTCATCTCTCTTTTTCTATGTGCCAGATGGTAATAGAAAGTTTAGAAGCTAAATAAAAGTTTAGATAAACCTTCTACTATGACAATCTAAGCACATTGTCAGAACACAGCATCTCATAGCACAGAGGAATTGTGAAGTGTCTGCTTCGAAAGTCCACGTCCACACTCTGGATTCTTACACTGACCATCACTGAGTTGTAAGAGCTAAACAGCAATAAAACTAACTAAAATTGGTAAGTAAGGGGTTTAAAATGATCTTTATTGTATAAACATCACAAGGGGAATCCCCTTTAATATATTTTCAAGTTCTGGGCAATATCTTCACAATGCTACACCACAAAATAGTGCTGTATAACCACAAAAGGGAAGCGGTATATCTTTTACATGTCCATTGCCACTACCACTTGTACCCTATATAAATTACAAATTGATAACCAATACCGCTATGCAGTGTGCTCGCTCCTGTGCCTATGCTCAGTAATACCAGGAAACCAGGAGCATGTCTTGCTGTCTCCTTCTTTGGCCTACCCAGCTCCCCTGCAGCTGCTCAATTTAATAACGGATCCAGTATACACAGCGTATTATCCATAAGCCTAGTCTTCACACCACCCAGTCTCTCTTGGCTTTGGCAAAGCTACAGTTGGGTCAGTGGGGAAAAGGCGGGAGAGTCAGTACAGTGGGTTGCTGTCCTGGTGTCCTGGTGTCCTTTGGCTATTGTCACAGCCAGGAAGTGCTCACCCACTTCAGAAGAAGATGGAGAGGATTTTACAAGTAGGGCTGATAGATATACCATGCTGGATCTCAGCAGGAAAAAGCCAGCAGCATGATATAGGTATCATAGGAATTACAGGTAGTGTCAAAAGCTCTCTCTAGTAGTTCTAAAACTATCTTTGGCCAGGTAACTTCAGAGTTACACTTTAATCTTAGCCTCCTGTCTTTATCTATTGACTGTGTATTGACTTGAGGAAGCTTGATAACACCCTGCTCATTACAGAAGAAAGAAGTAAAAAATGGACTGGAAGCTTTTATTAGATTACTATTTTATGGTTTAGTTACACTTTAAATATGACTGCCAGGATCATCTGTGTAGTGAAAGTCACAAGGTCCCTTCCATACACATTCCATACACATTAGATATATGACCAGTCCGTCAGAATCTGTAATGTGTATTAGACATTAAATACTGTCAACAGTAGGTTATTGCCTCTATTTAACTGTAAAGAAACGGCATGGTAGATGTAGAGACTAAATTTAGTGATCATAGTCCCCCGCTGACATCCAAATTGAAAAGGCTTAAAGGGGTTTGTACATGAAAAACATTTTTCACATTTTGTTCCCTTTGTGAAGTTTACACAATAAAGGTCATTTTTAACTCCTTAATTTGCAATTTTACTCAGTTTTATTGCTGTTTTTGGTCCTATCAAACAGTCATGGTCTGTGCTATGGGATGTTGTGTGCTGACAAAGTGCTTGATTGTCATGGTACAGCACTGCTATGCTTCCCCCCTCAAATCAAGAGCTTATCTCGTCTGTAGATCTGCTGCTTCTTCCTCCTCTGCCGCAGCTGCTGGACAGGAAGTGCCTCTATTTGTAGTGCTCTCTGCCTCATTCCCCTCCCCCTGCAGTACAAGAGAAGCTATCCATGCCAGAAGAACCTGGGGACCATAGTCATGGTCGTATCCAGGGACAACCAAAATGTAAACATCAGGACTGATAAAGACAGGTTGGAATTATATTTGTGAAATGATTTAATTAAATTATTGTTAATAACAATGAATTATAGAATGTGTTATTTAGTTACCCTGAGTATATTTAGTATATTTAAGAATTTTGTCTTAGTGGGAATAACCAAGAAATCTGGATTTTTTTATGTGAAATAATTTTGCCCAAAACATTGGCAGCCAGAAAGACCAGAATAGATCACTACTTAAGAAAAAATGGTACGCAGTTTTAAGAGGCAAAAGATAAAGTCAATCTTGCTCCTGTCAGCTTATTCATTGTGATATCAGACATTCCTTCTACACACTGGGTGCTATACTGCCAAGATCAATACACAACCCATGTGTGCCAGATACTCAGAGCCGAGCACCACAATATAAAGCATTCTCTATAGATGCTTTTGAATAGTCAAGCAATTGAGCACTTCCAGTTTCTGTTAAAAGAGGGATGACGTTGCTGTTTGTACTAGTCAAAAGCTTTCCAGGCAACAAGAGGAACATGTAAACCTTTGTGTATTTGAAGCATCTAACTTTTGGGCTTATATGTGTCACTGACAGGGCAATGCACTTCCTATTCATGGTTCATATTGAATACATTCTGTTGTATCAATAAACACACCTGCCTATTAATCTATTATGTCTATACCATTAAAGCCTGAATTATTTATTGACATTCTGTGTAAACAATTACATCTTTTTATGAGCAATTCCATGCTTTACTGTGTTAGATGATGGATAGCATAGAATTCTTTTTGCAATGGTAAGCATTTGTTCAATGAGTTTATATCATGAGAAAATGTCACTGCAGGAAACTCTATGCAGATTTTGCTTTGTTCTATTTATTATTTATTATTATTATTATTATTATTATTATAACAGCAAAATACCATTAAAGAGGGTTGGTTTTCCAGCAAATTAAGTCTCTGAAGGTCATACCATAAAGGTTCCCTCATAAACATGACATGTAAGTCAACTGAACTGGATAATTACATTAAGATAAGCTAAAGGTACCTACAACTATTGTTTGGGGCTGTCATTCATTTTTAACATCTGAAACATTTTATCCACTGGAGGATATAAGCTGTCGCCATTGGAGTGCTGCAGCTCATTCCACTCTCCATGGCTACATTGAGCAAGCACTAGCGGTCCCCTACTTAAGAACAACTGACTTACATACGACCCCTAGTTACAAACGGACCTCTGGATATATTAAACCTGCATAGTTAAAAATAAAAAGACTACAGGATCATTGTCCATTCTTACCTGTTTTTATTTTCTCCAATTTTATAGTACAGCATGGTTTTTTGTGAAGAAACGCATATCCTCTAAGCTTAAAAGTATCCTGTTGATAAAATGCCGAGTAACCTGTTGAAACTGAGCTCTTCAAGCATGGAATCGGAGTTCCATAACCGCGGTGACTTTGTAAGAAGTGAAAGTTTTGATAGTCAAAGCAGCCAAAATTCACGGTCTAAAAACTCCAACTTTGTAAGTTAATTGAATAAATGCATAATTATAGCATGGTCCAGAGTAAATGTACTTAGTTTACTAATTGTATAAATGTACATAGTTTTACCTTTTAATAATACACTACTCATCTGCATATGAGTCATGTTACTGTTTTCTGTTACTGATTATATCTACTTGCCTGACTTTTTTTTATAAATAGATTTTAATTATTGTTCAAGTTGTGAAACTTTCCAGTGTACATTATCATTTCCAGTTTTCTTCCTGGAAATTGACCTGTACTGTCAATGAATTTTTGTTTACAGTCAGTGGCAGAAAACCCTTTCCGGATATACTTTGAATATTTAATTGAACAATAGCCAGGCCTTTTAGAATATGTATAAGAAGGAATAGTTAGTGGGTAACAGCTGTTGAAGGATTGTAGCCAAATTTAAGGTGTTTCATTTTTACCAATGCAATAAAAAAAAATTTAAGGCTTACACATTAACATAACACAGTAACTTATCTACTCCTAATCCTCTGCCACTTTGGTTCAGACACTGCCCCACAGACAGTGGAGATGCCCATTCGGCCAATCAGTATTTTTGTACTTTTTTTCATTTCAAATTGTATATTATGTTTCATTCATAATTACATTTACTTTACAATGTGCTGAGATTTGTATTGATTTAGAGTAAATAATAATCTTACATCCAAATGCATAGCCCATGAACCACATGCTGAATCACATGGGTTACATAGCAGGTATGATGTCAGCTGTTTCCGAGGATACAAGGAGATCAGAATGAAACATAGAGACAAATTAGTAATTATCAGTGTCAATCAGTCCGTGCATCCTACATGCTGGCTAGGTGACATGTGCATAGTGTCACTGTTGTCATGATTTCCCCATACAAGTTTTTGTGACATGTAGGAAGTGCAATTTGTCGAACACACAGCAAAACAGTAAAGGTTATGAATGATGGTCATAAGTACATTGTTGTAAATGGGATTCTTTATAAAGCACTGTAAACCTGTTGGTGAGCTGAATGCTGCTTAATACCTTAACAAGCTTTGATGTGACCAGACTGCTCTGTAGTTTCATCTATTATCCATCATCTATCTATCTATCTATCTATTTACCTTCTATGCCTACATAAGAATTGAAAACATGGAAACTATGAAATACTATACTGAAATACTAAATACTATTACTATGAAAAAAAAAATACATTTTGTTGAATACAGTAATGTAAAGTAAGATTGTATAGAGTATTTTGCTTATAAAAATTCTGAAAGTAAATTCCTACAGACTTTTTCTTTGAATAAAATACTGTTATCCGCCCATTTGAAGACTGAGCTGCTTATATTTTCATTGTGGATCACATTAAGATGAGATCACATTACATGTGTTCTTAATAAGACAGATATCAGTGAAGCGAGACACTACTTGATAGACTGGTGTAAGATAAACATGTTTTTGAGATGAACATCTTTTTGGGTCTAAGGGTGTGTGTTGCTTGTCGGTTGCATGTGCGTTGTCTCCATTTTGCTTCCATTTTTGTCCGCCAATGATGCTCCGAGCTGTCCAGCATCCACGCTGACACGTGTTTCAGTAACAAACAAAGGGGTAGTTTGGTAACTCTTCCCCTTACACATGTCACAACCTCAGCATCTGTCTTACTGCTGGGCACCTGCTTCTGTGCACCGTCCCTTGTTCTCATTTGGCGGTGACACAGTGGCACTCCGCACCTCCACTATACCAGAGACCCTGACACGTCCGCCTGTGCCCCGCACTTATTCATCCCTCCTGTCTTCAGCGTTAGAGCCAGTACAGTGCAGCCGAACACAAATACTAACTGGGGGACATTAATCATAGTGGGGTCTCAGGTTCGCCTGTTTTTGCACCTGGTTTGTTCTTCTTTTTGGTTCCTGATCTATGATGGATCTAGTTCTGCCTTAGTAAATGCATCATCTATCTACCTATCTATTTACCTTCTATGCCTACATAAGAATTGAAAAAATGGAAACTATGAAATACTATACTGAAAAACTAAATACTATTACTATGAAAAAAAATACATTTGGTTGAATACAGTAATGTAAAGTAAGATTGTATAGAGTATTCTGCTTATAAAAATTCTGAAAGTAAATTCCTACAGACTTTTTCTTTGAATAAAATACTGTTATCCGCCCATTTGAAGACTGAGCTGCTTATATTTTCATTGTGGATCACATTAAGATGAGATCACATTACGTTGTGTTCTTAATAAGACAGATATCAATGAGGCGAGACACTACTTGATAGACTGGTGTAAGATAAACATGTTTTTGAAATGAACATCTTTTTGGGTCTAAGGGTGTGTGTTGCTTGTTGGTTGCATGTGTGTTGTATGTTGTCTCCATTTTGCCTCCATTTTTGTCCGCCAATGATGCTCCGAGCTGTCCAGCGTCCACGCTGACACGTGTTTCAGTAACAAACAAAGGGGTAGTTTGGTAACTCTTCCCCTTACACATGTCACAACCTCAGCATCTGTCTTACTGCTGGGCACCTGCTTCTGTGTGCCGTCCCTTGTTCTCATTTAGCGTTGACACAGTGGCACTCAGCACCTCCACTATACCAGAGACCCTGACACGTCCGCCTGTGCACCGCACTTATTCATCCCTCCTGTCTTCAGCGTGAGAGCCAGTACAGTGCAGCCGAACACAAATACTAACTGGGGGACATTAATCATAGTGGGGTCTCAGGTTCGCCTGTTTTTGCACCTGGTTTGTTCTTCTTTTTGGTTCCTGATCTATGATGGATCTAGTTCTGCCTTAGTAAATGCACTTTGGTATTGTCGCATGTCCGATTTATTTGCACCTAAATTAGCGCCAAATTTGGCGCAATTGTTAGATCTCATTTGTGAGCAATAATGAAAGGAGACTGAGAAAATGTAACAGAACATTCAGGGCTTCATCTCTGCACAAAAAAACTATCATTGTGATGTAACTGCAGGGACTAAAAGTTACAGAGATGTAAAACGCGCTCGGCGCTTACCATGCGCGCGGCTCTCATTCACTTCCTATGTAGCCGCGCGCACGGTAAGCGCCGAGCGCGTACCTCCCTGCGCCGGCTATAAAGTTTAAAAAGTGTTTTAAACCACGATACCGCGGTTTAAAACACTAACTAAAATAAGCTCCGGCACCAGCTCACCCTGAGCTGGTGCTCGGTATTGCCATCGGAAACCTGCCACTTCAAGTGGTAGGTTTCCTTTAAGACCAGATTTACATTTTGTGCTGGTGGATCAGATTCATTTTTATCTTCTGGTTACAGAGCGTTTTCAGCAGTTCCATCAGGAATTGTGTGACCAGGGACTGAATACAAGTGCCGGCGGCTCCGGTATAGACCTGGTTCTTCAGGGAAGCTTCTGGTCCTACAGCGATGTACAGGACACAACCTTTATTCTCAGCCTTCTCTCTGCTTCCAGAAAGGCCTGGAGGTCCCCGTGTCTCTGCTGGTGAAGATGAAATATACATTATGCTGGGTCCACGCCACATTATCTGCCTTACTCAATGGTGGATCTTCATATGGGTGGTATGGGCGAGCACCAGGGGCCTTTATGAAGATCCACCAGACATCAGTCCATCAAGTCCAACCTATACATTACATTGATGCAGAATGGTCAAAAGCAGGAAAAATGCCTTCTGACCCCTTATATTGTGGTCAGAATAACTTCCTGGATCAACAAAAAGCTTCATTCCCATACAATGTGATATTAAGTTACCCCGCTGGGTAGGGGAAATGGAGCATTGTGCATTTGATAGCTGAACTGGCACACGAGTAGGACTGAAATGGGAAAACCCCTTTAATGTTATCGTTTGTATAATGAAAAGTTATACTACTTACCAATATACTTTCTGTATCAATTCCTCACATTTTTATAGATCTCCGCTTGCTGTCATTCTATAGAAAGCTTGTGCCTACATCCAGTGGACAGAAATCTGACCATGTCACACAGGTGCATGACACATTATAACCCACAGCTTTTATTAGTCTCTAACATAACCCGTGCACCTGTGTGACCATGGACAGATTTCTGTCCACTGGATGTAAGCAGAAGCTTTCTATAGGAAGACAGCAAGCAGAGATCTAGAAAACTGTGGAATTGATACAGAAAGTATATTGGAAAAATTTATAATTTTTCATCATACATACAACAAATTGAGAATACCCCTTTAATACCCAGGAATTAAACATGAAGGTCTTTCATCAATGCAAGCAACTGGAGGAGATTGGCCCCAGACAAGTTCAATTAGGCACAGAGGCCTCTATTATACTCGAGTCAAGAGCTATTTTCAGTTGACTATATACAGTACTAAGCCGAGGGTGGAAAATGCATTGGCCCCTGTCCTCTGTAGTGTATAGCCAGCCCGCCAGCCTGCAATATGTAGGGGAAAAAAAAGTACTCACTTTCTTATGCCCCCCCACACACTCCCCTGGCACATCCTCTTCTATACTCCAGCATCGGCTCCGTGCCCCCGCAGGGATCGCTGACATTATGTACTATGTGCATCGGCACACACTATGTCCTCAAGCAGCTCACGTCACGATAAAAGAGGACCTGTTGGTGGGGGGGGGGGGGGGGGGAGTGAGGTTGTCGGAAGGTGACACTTTTCTTGACTCAAATATAAGCCAAAGTGAGGTTTTTCAGCACTTTTTTTGTGCTGAGAAACTCTGCTTATACTCAAGTATATACAGACGTTTTCTAACCTTCTGTCATCTTTTCTAAGTCTCCTTTCATTATTGCTCACAAATGAGATCTAACAATTTGCACCAAATTTGACGCTAATTTAGGCGCAAATGAATGGGACATGCGACAATTCCAAAGTGCATTTACTAAGGCAGAACTAGATCCATCATAGATCAGGAGAGCAAAGAGCAGAAGAGCAAACCAGGCGCAAAAATAGGCGAACCTGAGACCCACTATGATTAATGTCCCCCTAAGAGTCGAACTTTGCCGTGCGCCAGAAAATGGCGCATAAATGCGCCTAATTAACGAGATGCGCCAGACTATGATTAATGTCCCCCACTGTGTTTAAAGCACTATGTCATCCTCAAAACACTTCCCTGCTGCCTGTATCATGAGTGACTTGTGTATAAGCCAAGTTGGGGTTTATCAGCACGCTTTTTATGTTGAAAAACTCGGCTTATATATGGATATATATGGTATTTCCATTTGAGACATTGGGGCAGATTTACTTACCCGGTCCATTCGCGATCCAGTGGCGCGTTCTCTGCGGAGGATTTTTTACGGCCACGCCCCCCGAAAAACGCGATTCGGGCCCTTAGTAAATGACCCCCATTTAGTTTTTTTTTAAAAAAATTGTGGAATTGTCAGCTCAGCTGAGAACTGCTCGTAATATTTCCCGTGTGTATTCTGAGCCACAGAAAGTCCAGCTTGCGAGCACACATCCGATACATAATAGGGAAATGATCCAGCTCAAAAGAACCACTAGTTGAATAGAGTAAAAATTTGATATTCCTTTATTCGATCATGATTAAAACATGGAGTGCCAGGATGTACATGTAACGTAAATCAGAGAAAAAACCTACATGTTTAAGATATAAACTATCCTTATTCATGGCAGAAAATTTAGTTTTTGTTGTAAGAGTTTGTCAAACATATCTCATAAGTGAGACTTGAAAACGTTTACCAATAGAGGATAAATCTAGTTTTATTGGACAATTCCCAATCAATTTTTTTTTTTCAAAATGAGAAGACTCCGCCCTGTTACAAATTATTATGCAAAAAAGAGTTACAAAACATTTAATTGGTTGTAGAGAACTGACGATTCTTTTGCTTTCTTACACCACTCTTAACTTCTGTGCATCACAAGAGAGTTATTTGTCCATTCAGAGCCAGAACTCTGGCTATAGCAAAAAAACAGCCGGGAAAGTTCTTCCATGTTAAGAACATACACCAATTTAGATTTTTGCCCACAGCCCCCCACAAAGAAACCACTATGCATACATAAATAGACCACGATAATGAAAAAAAACAAGTATGGTTGTGGATTTAATTCAGATTTTCACAAGTTTGTTGATTTCAATGTAAAAAAAAAATACACAGAACTTGTGAAATATATATCCAAGAAAAATAGAAGAAAAAGGGTGGGCACTGTATCATTAAGACAGCAGCAGCATAAGAATCGTTAGCTTGTCTCTCCTACCTAGCTCCCTGGACAATGCTAGCATAGTACTAGCAGAGGATAGCGGCAGATGATGATTGGTGGGAGATGATTCCTATCTACGTCCTAATATGTTTAGAGCAAATTATTAGACCATGAATAGGCGGTGCAGTCGAGCTAAGAGGTTAATTCAGTATTTAAAACAGGCTTATTAACAGGCTTACTAATAGCCATATATATTTGCATTTTATGGAGTTTATGATTCTTTCAAGATTACTAATTAGCATTTGTGTCTTTCTCGTAATGATTTTTGTGAATCATTGGTAATCGCTGACTTACTCATAATAAGAAGAATGAGATTAATTAGTTAGTTATGTTATTGCCATTACCCTGTGCATGGAATTCAGTTGTAGCCAGATTGTGTGTACGTGATAAATGCGCTGTCCGTGGAGTAACAACAAAGCCTTAAAAGGAATGTGTAAACCTAGCCACTAATTAACAAAATGCGCTACCTGACTTGTATGGTGTTGTAAAACACTCTTCTCTTCCACTTGACACCGGCGGACAATCCAGACTGACCGATTGCCGCACTGCTTTTGGAATAAGAGTTTTTAGAAATCATGAACTTGCAAGTGGGGTGGAACAGGCTTACCAACCTCTTAAACATCATGACAGAAACATCTAAGTTGAAGTTCATGTGACTATTCTCCTTTCAGCATTCACACATCAGTTAACTGCAGGCTCTTTTATCACTGATGGTGTATTAGCTACTACTAAGTAAAAATCAACCTGTAATAAATATCATGAATTGACCATGTAAATGATTTTCTAAAAGAAAGGAAAACATTCTGTTTTACCACTTGTTTCTTTAGTTGTACAGATTCACATCCCTTGATGCAAATCATGTTTATTGACATTGATGAGGCTTTTAGATGTTTTTGGCATTGAAAAACTGCATCAATTTCATGAAATAAATGATAAAAAAAAACCTGATCACTTGTATTTATTATCTTTTTGTGCTATGTTTTTTGTAAACATAACACTAAGTTCACATATACAATGGTTTTTCTTTTTTCCTGCTCCTATATAGGAACAGAAAAACATAATGATAGACCTCAAAAACAAAACCTGTTGCCTTTTTGCAGGGTGAAAAAGTGCAGATTACTTTGCTGTTTTGTCCTTGATGTTTGATGAATTCTGTTAAGATGTTTTCTAAGTTTAGTATATATTTCTTGGTAAAGTTGTGTCCCTGCATGTGACTTCTGAACTTTTTATGATCATATATAAGATCATATGTAATCTTTTGCGCTTTGAAATATGTTTCATAAGGATTAAGGGCAGCGAGTGGGAGTCTTTGTTTCACGTCTGTATATTTTCGAGAAAAAAAAAGTTTCAGAAAGAGCATGCACAGTTATAAAAAAAATGTTTTAGAACATCCTGCATGTTTTGAGAATTGTGTTTGTTTGCAATACGTATGATATTTTCACTTAACCTTTATGCCTTTACAATGGTGTTTATTGAAGCATGTTCAACTATGGCATAGAATCCTATATCATTCTCTGTAGAAATCACTGATTGACTTTGATTATGTTACTTTATAAGGAACATTAAAAACTTGACATTGCAATTTTGAACAGTGACCATCCTTGGTAAAGCTATGAAAAAGACCACATGATGCGTTGCCATGACCATTGCTGAGTTTCTTGTTTTTTTTCATTAGGAAGATGAAAACCTGAAATACTTAACAAATGAAGAGAAGAATGCCCTCATGTTTTTTGAAAAAACATTATTTGCTTTTGAAGATGAGATTGAAGAACCACCACTTTCTGCAAATTCAAGTTTTAGCTGCTACTCTCCAAGGTCACTGGAATATAGTCATTCAGATACTGAAGACATCATTGACCTAGTGCAGACTGAGCAAGTTGAGATTTCCCCAGAAGGTAAACATTTGAATACATTTCTTTTATATTCTTTAAAACTATAAGTATTAGAGAAACAGTACACATTTAAATTTACTTTAAGTGCTCAAAGAAAATGAAAACCGCTGATCTCTATATAGTGCTAAGACTTTTAAAATATATTTATTTATGTATTTTCCATAGACTCTGGAATTGGACTAAGCAGCTCTAGCTGGAATCAACCTGATTTGTGGACCTCACAGTCAACTATGAGAGTAAGTTCACCGCTGGGTGTTCCAAAAATGAACACTGAGAACCTCTCTCCTGAACTCCCAGCAGAACATAAGAAACTACATGGTGCTATCCCAACACCTGTAGTTATAGCACAGAAAATATCAGAGAAGAAAAGCGATAATGAAAATATGTCACCTATGTCACCCATGTCACCTAAAGATGAGAAGTCACCAGAACCGAAAAAAAGTGTGGGTACCTCACCTTTTAATGAAAGTCATTTTATATTTCCTGGATCACCAAATACAAAACTGAATCGTTTTCCAAACAATATTATTATTAAACCAGTTGGGAAACAATATAACAAAACTATTGCCAAGGCAGCTGTCAACGTAAAAGAGCGGAAAGCTCAAGTACTGGCTAATTTACATGGTCCAGGATTATTTGCAGATGAAACTGATGCTAAAAATCCGTTAGGACGGAGGACTTCATTTCGAGATGTGCCATCCGAGCAGACAAGATATGAAGCCCTGACCAAACTCGGCTTACTTAAAGAAATCCCTGTTCAAGCTGAAGTCCCTTCTGTTACTGTATGCAAATCTACTCTCTCAAATGGAGAGCATTATCCTAAAATAATGCCCCTCGAAACAAACAGAAGGAGTTCAAATGAGCATGAGAGTATAAGCAAAATCTTGATGAGTGAACCAAGCGCCTTTGTACCCGTGGGTAAAACTGTTATTATAAAAGGCGAGGTGAATGAACCAAGCTCCTTTGTTCAATTGGGGAAAACTGCTCTTATAAAAGATGAGGTAACATCTTCTTTAGAAAGGAATAAACGACACAGTAGTGTACCAATTCCTCAGGAGAAAAAACAGACAAATACTCATCAGGACATCAAAAGAACTTATTCCATGCCAAGACCTACCGGTTTACCATATCATGGGATTACAGTACAGTTCTCCGGACGTGATTCTTCAGAGGAATCTAGAAAAGATGCTCTGAGAAGACTTGGCCTACTGTCTGGACATTGAAATCATTTCACATTTACAAGATTCAGATGACATTTTTTTCTGTTATATACAAGGACAGTGTTTCATAAATACAGATCATTGATTTTATGATATATTTACTGTAAAGTAGGTTTAATGTATATATTATAGTTGCGCATTTTTTGATTTGTTTCATGCAATCACATTGTTACATATAATAGTTCAAATGCTAAAATGACCACAAGTGACATATGTATTTAAAGAGGACCTGTCACCTAGTCTGAAATGCCAAATGACATACATCATTGCCCCAGTGCCAGTGATCACCTAACCGAATAAGTCATCCCAGCAATGTAGTTGAAGGTTTATATCTTTATTTGTATCCATTAAAGCATATCCATGATCAACATAAAAGGAAACTGCTGACGCTTTAACAGTTGCCCTTATTCAAAGCCAACAGAAGTGCAGGGTGAGCAGTATTAAGCCCATCCCTGATCAATTTGTTGTAGATTTTTGTTATGAAGCTTCAAGGGGTGTTACTTTTCTTTTCTTTTCATACAGTACTTGCCCCTTCTTAGAATGAACATATTAACATCTAGACTTTCCAGGGGCATATTTTTGACTTGGTGTATAGATTTAAAAAAATGCAGTCAAATGAGTTATATCATTCATTTTTAGCTACTTGGCGACAGGTCATCTTTAGGTATAAGGATTCTTCCTCCTTGTACTTCACCTAAGTATTGGGGAAACACACGGAAGTTAGGATTTTAGCTGTGAATTCAAGATTTCTTTTCCTGAGAGAAATAACTATGATTTGTAAATAAGTTTTTTTCATATTTATTCACATTTTAAATCTTAACTTAATAGGATGTCCAATAATCTTTATGTAATTAACACATTTAATGCTAATTATTATTATATTTATAGTACAAAACCATTGCGATTATAGTTTAACATTAACATAGAAAGCAGAATACAGCATTTACAGTATGGCTCTGGATCGTCTTATGTTATCTATGTAAGAGGTTTCAGTTATACATTTGATTTACTGATTTTATAACATTTTCCAGACATTCCAAAATGAATGTTTGTGTTCACAGATGTTTCATATAACCCTCAACAAGAAAACCTGAATCTGAAGAATGTTGGTATTCAGATGAATTAATTATTCACTAGATGCCTGTAGCAACCTTGTGTTCAGTGGAAACATAGATCAACAGATTGGAATAATTCCACTGGAGCGTGTAAGCAGCTATACGTTCCCAAATACCACGTAGAGCCTTCATGATTCAATGTATCAGGAGCACGATACATCTACACATCCTATGCATATGTTAATGATCTCCAGAAATAAACTTAACCTCATTTCCATGCAACTAGTTCTTTTTGAAAAAGGTGCCTTGAACATATTCTTAAATAAATCATTCCATATTTTCTGTTCCAGTATATAAAACTGACTGCTGGATTATAAGTAATCTCAAAAAATTGTCTTCAGGCAGTTACATGCCTGGGGAAAGTTAATCCATTTTAAATATCATATACTCTTTGAACACAATACTTACAAGTACAAGGTAAATAACTTTAGAAGACGTCTGTTTGAACTAAAATTCCCTCTTTTGAAATAAACAATGGACTTGTCCTTACAGATTTGCTGTGAAAAATCACTATAATTAGTGTCTGGCTTCACAAGCAGCACATATGTCTGCTATTTTAGCTTGCACAGTATTCATTCTGGGCCACCTAGTATCACAAGAATAATTTGATACCCTATCAACATTATATTATATTAGTGGATCTGATACATACCTCTTCCTCCTCTCAGGTAAAGCACCAAAGAGTAAGTATTCACTTTTCAGGTTATATTGCCCAGTCAAGAACAGAATTTATATCCTAGACAACCTGTTTTAATATTAACATAAAATGAGCTTTATGTATAAACTCTCAACCTATTTTTTACCTTAAAATAAAATATACTATATTATGTTTCTAACTTTTTATTAAATTGGGTTACAATAAATATTGGTTTCCAATATAATCTGATGATCTCTGCATGTATAATAGGGTTCTGTGGTAAATGCTGTTACAATGGCATTGTTAGTATCTGCGAATAAATATTGTATGTCTAAATATGACTGTGTCCATCCATTCTCTGTTAGGTTACTAAGCATGTATTGATATTCTGTCATTGTGTTTGTTGACATTTGGTGTATGCAGTATTTTACAAGTACTCACACACCTCAGAGTGACAAATAAGGGGTGGTGCTTTATCAGTAATCGCAGTCAGTACTATGGTGCATATCTAATGTGTTTTGAGTTTTCATACACAGTATGGTATTCATAGACCTTTACTAGGTGTAAAATATATATTTTTTCAAGCATTACTATTTGGTGAGTAAATAAAAGTGGGTTGGACTTGGTGTCCAAAGGTCATCATTGTGTTAAAAGAAATCTACCAGTTGTTTTTATGCATTATGAAGTAAACATACCTTGAGAATGCTGTAACTACAATGATACAGAAACATATATTGTTTAATCCATGAGCCGAGTGGTTCTGCTGAAAAAACAATTATTAAATTCAGGACCTTGGGAGAGCAGGGTTAGTACATAAACACATTACACACTGAGCTTCCTGAACTCTCCAGACAGATCTAATCAACCTGAGCAGGATGACTCATATACAGCAGCTGGGGGATGGAGCAGCCATTGATTACTTCTGCCTGTGGGACAACACAGTGATTACGTATTCTAAGCTTATACTGGGCAGGACAAGGCTGAAGCAGTACCTAATTAGGGCGAGGAGAAGCACTGAAGCTGCCACAGGAGCGCCAGAACCTCATTAACATAATTTTATAATTGTTTTTTCAGCAAATCCGCTCGGTTCAGGGATTAAACAAGATATGTTTCTGCATTAGTGTAGCTACAGCATTCTCAAGGTATGTTTGGTTCATAATTTCCTTTCCTTTAATTTCCTTTAAAGTGTGTGAGTATAATTTTGTCCAATCTCATTAAAACTTTTTCATGGAGTCCTAGGAAAGCAAACACAGTCTAACTGACCACTTTTAATTGTTGAAACCAGATAGTGCCACATATCACTTTTTTCTTATTTAGTTTATTCATATTTATTAATTTATTTTTAGATGTTTTCCAGTCAGTATTTTGCTACTATTCTCATGATGTGACATAAGATGCACATGACCTCTTTGGGGAAAGGGACTGATGTATATGATAACATATTAACAATGCTGCCATTTTATGCTTTTACTAGGGCAAACATGGGCAGAAGACATGAGTTATTTATTTTTAGACTTTTTTTTTTGTCTGAACTGCGACAAAAAAAAGGCTCAAAAAGAACCAGGCAACATGCTGAAAAATCCCCCTATGGCGAGTCATTTCAGGTTACATGTTCAAGCTAGTGGTTGCTACAGTGATATTTTTTTTCCCTTAATAAAAATAATTGGGCATCAGCTGGAAAGAGTGGATGAAGATGCTTGTGGTAGATCATGATTGTGGAAAAAGATTCCTCTGTGCCGAGATCCTACACCATGCCTCCTTTCTTCAGTATAAACTACCAACAACTTACGTCCCTCGGTTAAATTAGATCCCTTTGCTTGCATTTACCCATGTCTAGTGACTCTTGTTATTGCTTTCGTTCTCTAACTTACATTTTACTTTTTAATGACTATAAAAAAGTCAGGCATCTAAACAATTCATTCATCATTTATAGGCCAACTTTGGCCAAACCAATGGTTTTTAGGAATGTCACTATAGTTGTACATCAGGAGTTTGTACATGACATGGTAAAAGTGTTTAATTTTTAGTAATTTTCATGAATGTTATGAAACTGCTAACACACCCATGTCCTGTGGTTCACCAGTTCTGAATGTCCCTTACATAAATACTGTACATCACATTCCACACTGAGATGATGTAAGGGCTTGGAATCTTAAGGACAGAGTATTTCTCAACTGAATGTTTAAGAAAACAAATATGCAGCAAGGTATTCACCAGATTAACCACACATCAAGGAACTATTTTATGACTCTAGAGTGTGAATCACAGAGGAAAAGTGTCCCTTATGTAGTCATACTATTCACTAATTATAAATATCAACCTCAATTACTCATTGATAGATACCACATTTTTGAACAAGAACATCCTACCTTCTAGGTGCATTAAGCATAATACAAGAAAAGAACTTTGAACTTTCAACTTAGCTCTAAGGAGTCATTGGGAAGAAGATTCACACTGGATAATCTCCTTTTGGCTTTACTGATGTCATTGTTCACGTTCTTCACAAGCTATTCCCTTAATATCACAACCCTCTGCTTTTTGTATATTTTACCCACTGCATTCCAAAGCCTCTTTAATTTTATATCTACTGGAGAAATTGTACTGGTTCTGGTACTTAGTGTCATGACTTAAGTCTTAGTTGGCTGAAACACCTCAATCTATTTTCTTGTGCCTATGGATTTTTGAATGTCTGTATTTATGAAGATGTAGAAAAAAAATGGAAATTTTTTTATGCACATCGGAAGGTGCTGAATATCGGTCATTGTAAAGGAAACCCGTCACCACATTTTTCACATATACAGCAAGTGACTGGTTCCCATAGAGCCCTAACTAAAAGACACACTTTACCTAGAAATTGTTTCCCTTATATGCCCATAAATCAACTTTGTTACAGGGGGCATGTTCTGCTTGGCTGTCCCCTCCCATCTACTCATCCCCATGTCCCATGTCTTCTAAGTATTCAGCACCTCATGTCATGTGAACAGAGCGATGTTATCTAAGGTCCTGTTACATCTACAACTACTACTCCATATACGAACTAAAGGCGTTTGAGGCAGCACATCCGTGAGAATAAAGGTGTTTATTCACCCAAGGTACAGGTGCGACGTTTCAGCTCCTCAATGGAGCTATTTTCATGCTTGGTGAACTGAGGCCGGCACCCATTTTTTGGCTATAGACCAGGGGTCCCCAAACTTTTTACATATGGGGCCATTCACTGTCCCTCTCAGACCGCTGGAGGGCTGGACTAAAGTTTAAAAATAATTAGCGGTACATATGACCGCATCCGTAATACACTGGCTCCCCCCTCAATTAATTATTTAAAATACTGAACCCCCTCGCGAACTATTTTATATATTGGCCCAATGAATGAATTAATTGGGTTAATTAATTATTTAATATACTGGGACCCCTCCCCATTAATTATTGAATATGCGTCCCACCCCCACCCTATTAATTACTAGACTGCCCCTCATAATTAATTATTTCCTATGCTGCCACTCACCAATAATTATTTCCTATGCTGTCCCCCACCAATAATTATTTTCTATGCTTCCCCCACCATCATTATTACATATGCTTCTCCCCTCCATCATTAATTATTACATATGCTTCCCCCACCATCATTAATTATTACATATGCTGCCTCCCATAATGAATTGTTTTATATGTTGGGCCCCAGGGAGGCACAATGTTTTTGCTGCTCAATAATAAATAAATAAAAAATCCTATACTCACCTCTGGCTCCTTCTGGCTCCCGCATCTTGTTTCTTCTTGCTGCGGCCAGACAGGAAGGGGTGCGCAGCCTGGTTCATGGAGTGATGTGTCCCGGGGTGGTCTTCCGGCCACATCACTCCAGTAATACTGCTCGAGCGGCCGTTTCCGGCTGCAATGAACACTATACAGTGACGGGCAGGAGCTTCCTGTATGGATGGATTGAGGCCCCAGCCCATCTACCGGAGGCTGCGGCCAGCCCAGGGGCCCCCAACTAATAAATCCGGATCCGGGGAGCTGGCGCTGCCGCTCCAAGAGCGCCAATGATGACAGGGGCCGGATAGAAACGGTCCGAGGGTCGCACGTTTGGGGACCCCTGCTATAGACCGTTTATCCACAACTGTGCAGCTCCATTCAACTATTTCAGTGGTGGCGAACCTATGGCACGGGTGCCAGAGGTGGCACTCAGAGCCCTTTCTGTGGGCACCCAGGCCATCGCCCCAGCACACCAGACAGTTCCAAGCAACTAAGCTTTCAGTTATATTTTCATACTTTCTTCACTACTTGGGACAGTAAGAAAAGGGAGAATGAATAGACCTCCTGCTGGCACCACGATTCTCTGTGTACAGAGGGGCACTGGAAAGAAACTAAAATTATGCAAATTTTCCATCTTTCTACTGTGTTGCTGTCTTCAGGAGGCCAATATGATGATTGAAGAACAGGGAGCAGTAAGTTACTGCTTTAATTTTTGGTTGGCACCTTGCGATAAAAAGGGGGGGTTTTGGGTTGCTTTTTCGGCACTTGGCCACTTAAAGGTTTGCCATCACTGAACTATTTGATTACTACTCCATATATGTATTTTATCACATGAAATCACAGCATGCCTCCATGGATTTCTACTCCTCCCCATGCTTCCATGGACTTGTACACCTCCCAGGCATGCAGTGATTTAATGTGATCAGATGTAACAGGATCTGTGAGTTTTATTGAACTGAGTTCAGGTGATTTGCATAAAAGTTTACAAACAGTTTTTTTTACATTGCAGTGATTGAAAGGAGCCATTTATTATGGCAGGTTCTCTTTAAGTCATATAATGTAATATATGAATCCAGTATTGGCATTTTATTATGATACTACATCTAAAATTTACTTCCACTAAGAGTGAGGGTAAGACTTTCTACCACATGATGCTGTGATAATTAATTGAACAAGTTAAAGATGGACCTGATTGCATTTCTGACCAATATGTTCCATACTAGTTTTCAGGAGATAATGATTTCTAGTTTTTGATTAAGGGCTTGAGTTTATATGGGATCATTTTTTCCAATAGTATAAATAAGATATTTGTCATCCACCCCTAACCCGGAACTATAGTTTTGAAACTGTTTTATTAGGTACAGCAGGAAGTACTCATTTTTTTATTATAACTAGAGATACAATTGGCTGAACATACCATCAACAGGAAAATATGCAAATTTACAAGGTGGTAAAGGTACACTAACAAAGGTAATGTGGGTGGGAGAGGTAAAGGGATAAGCAACAGTTGGTGGGGTATAGGAATGGGGGGGGGCAGTTGGGGAAGCGTTTAGAAAAGATGAGTCAAGATATGTTTTTAAATATACAGATCTCAATAATCTTCTCTATTCATTGAGCTAAAGAGGGAGGAGTAGTCAACTTCCATTGACTAGGGATGATCAGCTTGGCCGATGACAGTAGTTGCAGACAGATGCAGGGTATAATTCGGAACCAGATTCTGGAATGCCTAAGGGTATAGATATTGGAATTGAGAGAGCGCATATTTTCCCTGTTGCCTTTAGCACCGTGTTCCAAAAGTCGCTTAGTACTGGGTAAAACCACAAAAAGTGTATCATATCTGTTAGGGATATCCCTAACATATCTCTAGTGTCGGGAATTTCATGGTTGATTTTATGTAACCAAGCGGGGATCTTGTACCATCTTATAATGGTTTTCTTTGTAGCAAATGTACTTATAGACACTATTAGAGTTACGTAAAATCCCCTCATTTTTGAGCAACTTCACAAATACCGTAGTCTTGATTCATCTCTAATGCCTATGGCGTCCTATGTCTATAGCATCTATATAAAATTATCTATAGCTACAGATTGTAATCAAACCTTGTCAAACTCTGACAACCACAATAAAAAATAACTTTTTAAAATTGTATTTCCTTTTTGTGTTTTGTTGTAGTGGACTGATACACTGAATCATTAACTACATTCCTAAAATGGGAGTTGTGGGTAACACATTGAGCTGTCATTATTTGTCTAATATAAGTTACATTTCATAGAGGTTGGACTTTAGTTCCAAAGGTGAAATAAAAATTATAAGTAAGTCACTGATGGATGTTAGTTAGAGATGATGTCTAAACAAATGTAACGCTTTGCAAGGCACGATTTCATTAAATTAGTTTGTGGGTTATTCATAAAGTAAGCCATAATGTAAAAATCTGATACTATGACCTGAATAACATTGGGTGTCAAAAAGCTAAACTATTCTATTTTAAATATCTGTAGTTCCAAGAAAAACAAATATGGTTTGTGGTGCTTACATAAATGTAAAAGTGTATCCTAATTTTCATGTTACATATTCAATACATTTTAATTTTTTTAGTCAAAGCTTGTCATAATTCACTATGTATCTTGAGCTAACAGTAAAACTAATAGTTAACAATTATAAGGTGGATAGATGTAAATTCCAAGAATCAAAATAAATGCCCTTTTATCACACACCAAACCATGTTGCAGTTTGTAGGAAAAGTGCTCATCAAGACACATTGTTGAAAGGAATTCTATTAGACAGACAAATTCTACCAAATATGTGTAGTTATTGTCTGTTTAAACCATACTGTCCAGACGAAAAAGGGAGAAAAGATGCTTTAAGCCATGCCTTTTGCCCCACCACTTACTCCACCAACACATAGCATGAATCCCCCCTCACATTGTGTCCACCCAGTTGCCCCTCACATTGTGCCCCTCAGCTGCCCCTCATATTTTTGCCCTCCCTGGAGCTTCCCTTCATACTGTGGCTCTTTAGCAGTTCCCCCTCATGTTGTGGCCCCCAGCAGCTCTTTCTCCTGTCACGACCCCCATAGCTCCCTCTTCTATTCTGCCCCACCAGCAGCTCCCCCACCTATCATGGCCCCCCACAGATTCCTCTTCTGTTGTCACCCCCAGCAGCTCCCCTCGTATTGTGCCCCCCATAGCTGCCTCTTCTATTGTGTGCCCCACAGCTCCCCTTCCTACTGTGAAACACTTATCAACCCCCCTCCAAATGCGCCCTCTGAACAGCTCCTCCTATAATTGTGGCCCTCCGAGCAGGCCCCCTTCTATTGTGCCCCCAGCAGTTCAAACTTCATAATGTGCCCCGTCTTCTCCTTGCTGCTCTTTATTAAAAATAATAATCATCACAGATACTCAACTCTCCCCAAGTTTTTCTTCTCTTCTCTGCTGCTGTTATTAGTACTGAATCCAGGAGACAGGATGACATCATCACATCACCCCTTCCATCTCTGCTACACAGTGCCAAATTAAGGTTGGTGGAGGCCCCTGGGCGCAAAATCTGGTGGAGGCCCCCACTGAGTGTAGCATACATACGCATCCTCCTGCTCCCTATCAGTAACACAGCTACATACAGGCACCTCATCCCAAGTAACACAGCTAAATACAGCCGCCTCGCCCCCAGTAACAGCTACATACAGCCACCTCCCCCCCAGTAACACAGCTACAGACAGCTGCCTCACCCCCAGGAACACAGCTACATACAACCGCCTCACCCCCAGTAACACATCTACATACAGCCACCTCGCCCCCAGTAACAAATCTACATACAGCCGCCTCATCCCCTGTAACACCGCTACATACAGCTGCCTTGCCCCCAGTAACACAGCTACATAGAGCCGCCTCGCCCCCAATAACACAGCTACATACAGCTGCCTCGCCCCCAGTAACACAGCTACATACAGCCCAATAACACAGCTACATACTGCCGCCTCACCCCCAATAAAACCTCTACATACAGCAGCCTCGCCCCCAGTAACACATCTACATACAGCTGCATCACCCCCCAGTAACACATATACATACAGCTGCATCATCCCCCCAGTAACACATCTACATACAGCTGCATCATCCCCAGTAATACATCTACACAGGGCCAGAATACAGGCGGGTGTCCCCACCACTTCGCCCTTTATAGAGGACCTGTCAGCCCGAAATAGCCCCCACCAAATGTGCCCCCCATAACCCTCTCCCTGCGGCCGCGCCGAGCTTATTGACAGTGCGGACGAATGTTATATATATTCATCCGGCACTGTCAATAAGCAAGGGGTGGCCACAGCCGCTGTCAGTGCAGTGCAGTGGGGAGTATCGGACGGCCCCCTTATGAATAACGCCGACTGCAGCCCACGAGATATCAGGATCCGACCTCTTATTTGGTAAGAGGTCGGATCTGTTTAAACCACCTTTCCAACCATAAATGTAAAAAATTTAAAATTTTAATTCTGGGGAGAAAGGGGCTAGGGAGCGGGTTATGGGGGGCACATTTTGGGGGGGGGGGGGCTTTTTCGGGGTGACAGGCCACCACCAAACGTGGGTGATTCGCCCACAATTTTTTTTTTTTCGGGTCAGGCTCCCCGGGCCATATGCAGATTATTATTATTATTATGTTCCCCGAGGCCCCCAACTTCAGTCTATGGCAGAGCGAGGGAGCAATAAGTACCCGGCTCTGCCATAGATGATTGGAGGCATACTATACAAAGATGGCAGTGCCCTGCCGCTAGATGCGTAGCGTGTGACGTCACAGTGCTGCAATGGGACGTCTCTGCCTGTGGCCGGGCGACGCCATCTTGGTACACCTCTGATATCCAGTAGCGAGGGAAAGGAAGGAGGTTGGCGCGCATCGGGGCAATGATGGAAGGCGAGTACAATTGTATTATTTTACCAAGGACTGTATATAGTTAATAAGGGGGGTGTATAAAGGTATAATAGGAGTCTGTATATAGTTAGTGGTTATAGCGGTACTGCATATAGTTATTATAGGGGACTGTATATAGTTATAGGAAGGCTGTATATGTAGTTGTTAAGGGGGGCTGTATATAGTTATAGGAGACTGAATATATTTATTATAGGGGACTGTATATAGTTATTATAGGGGTCTATATATAGTTATTATAGGGGACTGTATATAGTTATAGGGAGGCTGTATGTAGTTATTAGAGGGGGACTGTATTTAGTGATAGCTGCTATAATTGCTATAATGATTAAGTAGGTTCTGTTATAAAATCACATACATCAAACACAAAAAATACATTTTTTGGTTCGTTCTGTTTTGTCTTTTTGTTTGACAGTATCCTCACTTAATCCACACTCCCCTTCACTCCCCTTGTTTTCTCCTTTTTAGGAGTACAATATGTAATATAATTATGGTCTTTTGAGGTAGCTGACTTGCTGCTTCTTACTATATAACTATACTCTTTAATTTTGCTAGGAACAGGCTCAGTCCCCCCTCTTTCTCCCCTGATTTTCCTGTTCCTTTCTTTTGATTAACCTGGAAGGATCTGGAACGGTCTGGTGATATGGTTTAAACCATATTATCTAACCTTTACTAATAATAACAATTGGCTGTAACAGTAAAAATGTCACCCTAATACAGTGGTGGCGAACCTATGGCATGGGTGCCAGAGACGTCACTCAGAGCCCTTTCTGTGGGCACCCGGGCCATCGCCTCAGCACACCAGGCAGGACTCAAAGAATCTTTTTTTGCAGTTCCAAGCAACGTAAAAGATACTGCTTTCAATCATATATGAAAGTCATCAGTAACTTTGCTACTTGGGAATTTAGGAATAGGAAGAATGAGTAGACAGAGGCAAAATATCTTTGGAGGACCTCCTGCTGGCCCTACGATTCTCTGTGTACAGAGGGACACTGGAAAGAAGCTAAAATGATGCAAATTTTCCTTCTAGTCCTGAGGAGGCCAACATGATCGAAAGTTGTTGAAGAACAGGGAGCAATAAGTTACTGATTTAATTTTTGGTTGGCACCTTGCGATAAATAAGGGGGGTTTTGGATTGCAGTTTGGGCACTCGGCCGCTAAAAGATTCGCCATCACTGCCCTAATAGATGTCATAACAAAAAAAGGAACAACAATAATGGTGATAGAGGGATATTCACTCTTTGTTTTATTGCAGCCAATTGTTAAAATCATTTAATGTGCACTCTGCACCCAATGTAGATATTTTGCTAATTTATTAGACAAGAAAAACAAAAATAATAAATAATCATAAGTATTCAGACCCTTTGCTCAGTATTGAGTAGAAGCACCTTTTGAGCTAGTACAGCCAAGCGTTTCCTGAAGAATGAAAAAGTTTTTCACACCTGGATTTGGGGATCCTCTGCCATTGTTCCTTGCAGATCCTCTCTAGTTCCCTCAGATTGGATGGTGAACGTTGGTGGAAGCCATTTTGAAGTCTATCCAGAGATACTCAATTGGGTTTAGGTCAGGGTATGGTTTAAGTGGCTGGGCCAGTAAAGAATGGTCACAGAGTTGTCCTGACGCCAATTCTTTGTTATTTTAGCTGTGTGCTTAGGGTCATTGTTTTGTTTGAAGGTGAACCGTCCGCCCAGTCTGAGGTTCAGAGAACTCTGGAAGAGGTTTGCATCCAAGATAGCTCTGTACTTGGCCGCATTCAACTTTCCTTCATTTACATCCAGTAGTCCTTTCCCTGCAGCTGATGCCCCCCCCCCAGTCCATTGCATGATGCTGCTGCCACCACCATGATTCATTGTTGAAGTTGTGCCAGATTGTCTCTGCTCATACAGCTTAGAATTAAAACCAAAAAGTTCAATCTTTGTCAGAGACCAGCCAATCTTGTTTCTCATAGACTGGGAGTCCTTCATGTGTTTTTTTGAAAACTGTATGCAGGCTTTTATACTCTGCCATAAAGCCCTGACTGGTGGAGGGCTGCAGTTATAGTTGACTTTGTGGAACTTTCCCATCTCCCTACTGCATCTCTGGAGCTAATCCACAATGATTTTGGGGTTCTTCTTTATCTCTCTCACTAAGGGTCTTCTCCCACAAATTCTTTGTTTGGCTGGAAGGCCAGGTAAAGGAAGAGTTGTGGTCATCCCATACTTCTGCCATTTAAGGATTATGTAGGCCACTGTGCTCTTAGGAACCTTGAGTGCTGCAGAAATTCTTTTGTAACCTTGGCCAGATCTGTTCTGTGCCACAATTCTGTCTCTGAGCTCCTTGGGCAGTTCCTTAGACCTCTAACATGCATTGTGAGCCGTGAGGTCTTATATAATCAGGCGTATGACTTTCCCAATCAAGTCCAAATCAGTTTAATTAAACACAGCTGGACTCTATTGAAATAGTAAAACTATCTCAAGAAGTATCAGAAGTAAATGTTAAATATGAGTGTCACAGCAAAGGGTCTGAATACTTTTGCGATACCATGCAATATTTCAGTTTTTCTTGTTTAATAAATTAGAAAAAATATCTACATTTCAGGTTTTCTTTCTCTCAAGATTAGGTGTAGAGAGTACATTTATGAGCAAGAAAATAAGTTTTTGGATCTTACCAATTGGCTGCATTAAAAAAAATGTGTAAAATTTAAAGGGGTCTGAATACTTTCTGTACTCTCTGTAAATGAGACTCTACAGAACTTAAAGGCTTAAAGGAATCCAGCCACCTCAAAAAACATAAAAAAAAACTATTAATTCTTGCCTAGAAAAGACTCTTACAATTAGCAACATGAAGCACTCTGGGCTGCTAATTATGCATGGCCTCGCCACCTCCCTCTCCCATACTGGGCGCATGGGAGAGCAAGGTGACCTCTAACGTAATGCCACCGTCCGTTGCCAACATGGGAGGGGAAGGTGGCGAGGACATGCATAATTAGCAGCCAAGAGCGTTGGACATCTTGTCCCTGCACTGCTAATTATAACTTTCTTTTCTAGGTGATCCCTGTGTATCAAGATTAGCTCCTGGATCAGCTCCTGATCATAATGAAGAGTAATGGTGGTGAGAATTAATAGAGATTTTTATATTCTGATGTGATCAGTTTCCTTCAATAAACAGGGTTTCTTTTAAATGAATGTATATATTTTGTGTTAAAAATAAAAATTCTAGTTGGGTGTGGTTCAGGAGAGAAGTGGTTCTCCTGCTAGCATGTAATGCATTTACAAGCAACCTACAGTAGCCAAAGGAGGAATTATTTTTAGTTACTGGCAATTTTTAAAAAATACATAAAATTAACTTATTTTGAAAATGTTACAAAAGTACTGTATACAATGGGGCTTATTTACTAAGGGTCTGCGGCCGCATTTTTGTCAGTTTTATGACATTTTCGGTGATTGCACGGCCGTAACAGGTATTCATCAGGGGATTTTGTCGCACGCAATCAGATTTTGGTGCAGGCTTTCATGCAACAAAAAATAAGGGGGTGGGTCGTCGGACGATCAGACTGATTCAGACTACGTGTGGGATTTAAAGGAATTCTACCACCAGGATGAAGATTGCAAACCAAGCACACTGACATACTGGTGTGTGCTCCCTCTGACATAAGCTGCTCTTCTTGTAGCTTCATATGGCTTTGTTTTTAAGAAAAAGAGGTTTTAAAAACTATGCAGATGAGCCTTTGGGGCTCCAAACTCCATTGACATCTATAGAGCATGGAGCCCCTGGGGCTCATTTGCATAATTTGTGAAACCTTTTTATTGTAAAAACAAGGTCCTAAGAAGCTAAAAGAAAAGCAGAACCTGCCAGAGGGGGCTCTCACCAGTATGTCAGTGTGCTTGGTATACAATCTTTCATCCTGGTGGCAGATTTTCTTTAACATTCAAATTGTGTCGCAACCCAATGCACTTAGATACACCAGGAAGAAGAAGGTAAACTCCGGCGGACCTGAGCAGGGAAGTATGCAGTATATTGGACGCACGATCTTAGTGAATTACGACACAGTGCATTCTCGTCGGATAATGCACTCTCGGTGAACAACTCCGGACGGGTAAGTAAATGTGTCCTGATGCTATTAAACAGAATCATTATATTGATCTGTTTATTATTTTATCATTGAGAAAAGCATTGGTGATAAATATGTAATTCCAAATGTGATGAATAACAAAAATTTTATGTTCTTTCATCAAGGAATATGTGCAATGTGGACTAAAATATGTGAAAAATCTATACTTCTACTGCTGTATTTCTGCCATTTCAGAAGCCACAGAAAAATGTCAAGCTTTACTACTCTAATTTTGTTAAATCTGGCTTATCTTGGAGTTGTTCAGAAAATTTCTTGATTTATTTTGTATCCAAACAGTTGCCTGGCATACCATGAATTTTAAAGTTTAGGTTCCAACAAGCATTCACTGGAGCAATGAGGTTTGTTTGGAAAATGGTCTGGGGATCACAAGAAGACAACAGTAAGGCCTGTCAGTGCACAAACTGGTTATAGAAGAGGGTATGAATATATATAAAAAATAGGGTAAGAAGTAGAAAAGGGACTCATAGGATTATCATTTTTGTTGTTGCATGACTTTTATCAGAGTTGCTGACCTTGAGTGTCTATGTATATACCATGCATAGCTCTGACGATCACATGTATAACAGAAAAAAATGTGTTGTGTGTTCCCAGGAATTGGTCAACACAATGGTTGGAATAGTTTAGACAGAACCGTCAAAGCAAAATTAAAGGTTATAGTTTAGTCTGGAGTTTTTTTGCACCAAAAAGGCACAAAAATTGGAATGCGCCAAAAAATGTCTCAAAAAGACATAAAAAACAAGAAGAAAAATAAAGATAAATGGCCCCCTTTGACTCAATGACCTCCTATAGGCTGCCATAACCTTCTTCACATATGTTGCTTATGGATTCACTGAAATGGAATAGGAGAAAACATATAGCGACATATATGTATATCTAATATATAACGCTGAGTGTATGAGTGTCCACTAAAGGAATCTGCACCACCGCAGATTCACCAAAATTTGCACATTCACGATCTGTGACGTAGGGAATGTCATAGACTTTTGAGCCAAAATCTTCACCCTGCGCTTTCCAAAATCGACTTATTAACCACCATATAAAGGAGCCATTGTCTGCTTCTGCTGCTGTGTTAGAAGCTGATACGTGATTGGTTGCTTTTCTCCCACAGGTCATTAATATGAGCTCTGAGCTGTGATTGGTTACTACAGGCAATGAGTATAAGATGCTTATGTGTGAGGTAAGATGGATAGAGTTACAGAGAGACAGACAGGCTGTGACAGGGACTGAGACAGGCTGTGACAGGGACTAACAGACAGGCTGTGTCAGGAACTAACAGACAGACTGTGACAGGGGCAGACAGAATGTTGCTCAATGTTTATTGTATACCATAACTGATTACTACTAACACACCAATGAAATAGTAATTTAAAGTCCATGAAAACCAATCAAAAGTATATCATAGATAGTTGTCTGCTGATATGACTGGCCAGAAGTTATTGACTTACACGCTATCTTAACCTTGTATGATATAAGTGTTATATTTATAGTCTGAGCAGTTATATGAACGCATCAGCTGAAACTATGAACTTGTATTTCTGGTAAAATTGAGTGTTCTGAATCAGGATATGTCATGCATGATCATTAACTTCTAATCAATGACTCATAGGGAAAGCATGACCAGTGCCTTAGTGATCATCTATGCTTTCCTTTTTTTAGTGGTAAAGGAAAGTAAGCTCAGTGTGCCAGCACAGATGTAGCAAGCAGTAACATTACAGTTAAGTAAACAGATGTTCAAACTTTAAATAAAAAATAAGGACGTAACTTGTGTCCTATAAACTTCTGCATAGACCTTCCCCTCTGCTCCGAGTAAGAGCAGTATCATGCTTAATATTACTGATCGGAGAGAGGTTGAGGATAGGTTTGAATGCAGATATAAAAAAACATGGCAGTGTGATTACACCCAATGCTGCAGTCCAACTGCAATCCCGGAACATAAATGCATATTTATACAAATGATACAACTAGCAACACACACAGGGATGGACACACACCTATCCAGAGCTGCTAGATAACCCCGCCTGCTGTTTTTTATGGTGAAATATGCTGGTAGAGTCCCTTTAGAACACACAAAATTCTTTATTAAAGCGTAACTGTAAAGCTATAGTGATTTTACCAAATTTTTATATGTGATTCCCCCTTTGAAAACTAACAGAGCGATGCCTACTTTCTGACATTTTCTGTTCTTAAAGTGTTTTCAAAAATCTTTCTCACCAGAGATGCCGCGGGGGGCGGAGACTAATGTCTGTCAGTCTATGACCTCAAGCTGATGGCCAGTTAGCTTGCCCACAGATCCCATAATGCCTTGTGTTCTTTCTCAAAGTAATTTAGCATTAAATCCATTTAGTTTCCCAAAAGTAAATCCACTGAACACTGGACAGTACACATACAAGATGGACAGACAACATGTCTGTCTGATGAATGTGTAACGATAACAGTATGTCTGTAATTGAAGTATATGTTATATAGGCACTCACAGTGAAAGATTCCAATGAATTGCTTCCAGGTTTTAGACTTTATTTTATGAAAGTAGACAAACCTTTTCAAGCCACACAAGACTTTGGGTGTGGCCTATTTGATAGGCAATATCTAAATTGCTTTATCGTCAGGGTCAGATTAAAACTGCCATGGGCCCTGGTCTGTATAAATATTATAGCCACTACTATAGAAATCCCAAATTCACTTCCCACATATGGTACTAGAATCATCTTCTTGGTGAATGCAGGATGTGTCCCTTCTGCCTGCCTTCAATCTGCGGTTTCAGGATCGTTGGAGGACCTTCAAAGGTCCTGAGCTGGCTTTTGTGTACATGTGTATTGAGAGCAAGAACAGATGTGCAAGAATTTAATGAGTAAAAGCCTTTTCCAGCATAAACTTTGGTGGGTGGTTTGGGTGGCCATGGAAGGCTTAGTCCCTAGCTACCGCCCAAACCGCCTATAATATTATAATCCACTACTGCATATTGTCAATGCCTACAAGCTACAGACCCAGTATGTTTAATGTTACCCGAACATTATTAGTGGAAAAGCTTAATAGTTTCTACTGCACAATAAATCTTGCAGATTGTATAAACAATTGTTAGTACCAAATTCTAGCTATAATATAATACTTAGCTGGGAAAGAAAAATATTAACAATAATTAAGGTTTTTTAAAAAGAGATGTAATCGCTCAGACATATAATTTTATCTGTAGTGTCATAATAATAATTATATGAGCACTACTTGATTTGCTAGATCAATGCTTTAAAATATATGCCCTTTAATTTGTAATGAAAGAAAATAAATGAGGAAATCATTTTTAAAATTAGACTTTAGGCAAAGAAAATCTCTCTAATGCTAAAATCATTTCTAAAGTTTTCAAATGTAATTTATCTAGCAGAAAAGTTGGAAAAAGTAATAGATTCAGTGCTTGAAGATTTGTCCAATCTGCAGACAACATTTTGGGTAAAAGCATGTTTGTTTATATTTTTTGGACCAGTCTACAAACCTTCAAAACACATGCGGTAACCTGTCCAACTTTAGGCATAATTATTGAACATGGACATAAGTGGACTTGATGTTCTATGGGGAATAGGGGCTTCAGGTATCCCTCAAGGTGCAAGAACATCCTTCCTGGTTTTGACTTCAAACAAGTATGTGGTTTATGACTTACTCATGTGCATTGCAATACCCATACCTTACCTCCTTCTCAAGTTAGTAATCTCCTGTGTACTTTACTACAGTTCAATTCCCATCAACCAAGTGGTGGGGCTAATTCTTGACTTTGCTTTGGAACGCTACATTCCATAGAAATATGTTTGAAATATTTTAACACTACTGTTTGCAGCAAAACAAGCATTGTAGAAGAAGTAAATGTTGTTATACACTTGTGTACATGTTGGTATGCGAAGTAACATACATTATGCATCAAATATCTAGTACAGATTGGTGAAACTGGTACTCTTTTTCTCCAAAAAGTCTAGGAATCAAGACTCTTGCCATCACTACACCTTTAAAAGGTTTATAGAAACAAATTTTATGTGCAAAGAAGAAAATGTCAGCTTTCAGTATGCCTCCTACAAATATGCTCCTCAAGAACCTAGTATTAGAGCTATGAAGTCACATTATAAGGAAATGCCATGTCATTAGCAAAATGCTAATAAGCTTATATTGAAATGTCAACTAAAGATTATAATTACCCGGAGGCCTCCATAAGAATTACAGTGATGGCCTATGTTAGATGTACGAAATTACAATTACCGATATTGCTTTTTAATACGCTATGGTAACCAATGACTGAATTATACATATTATTCTTTATTGTGGTTACTACTTCTTTAGTTGAACAGTATATTCTTTATGCGACTCAAGTATTAAGGTATTTTTCCAATAAAGGGGTATTCCAGGAATAAGCATAATTCATATATAAATCTGTCCTTAAAATATAAGCTCATAGGTAATTAGTTGTTATTTAAAATTTAGCTCCCCTTATGAGAAAAATGTTGTTGACATACCCTATAATGAAGAATTAAAATGCCCTTTAACCAGTCCGTTGATTTTCTCTGTGCATAAGATGGCTGTTGGTCACATGTCAACATCACATGTCCTACACCTGCCTGTGGCAGTGGGCAGCTGAATATGTTAAAGGTATGTTGTATGGGCTCAGCCTTTGCTTTCTGCCCTGGATATAGACATTTCTGGATCAGTTTATGAGATGGGCTACTGACTCAAAATTGGATTCAAAACCACAGTGTCTGTCTGACCTATGATTCCTATACACTACTGGTTGGCGAACCAGTGCCAGTCGTAGTCCTTTCTGTGGGCACTCAGGCCACTGCCCCCGTGCAGAGTTGGCCTGCCAGGACTCAAGGCATCCTCTTGCAGTGCCAGGATGTGACATGCTCAGTGCTATTCCAAAGCAAAACATTGTGGGACTGCAGGAGGAATGAGTAGGCATTGAGCAAGCTGGTTTATGTTTGGAGCCCCCAGCCATTCTTCCTGTTCATGGGGACCCTGGAGGGAAGCTACATTGATGATGCAAATTTCTTCTCTTTCTTTCAATTGTATTGACATCTTCAGGATGCCAGTATGATTGAATGATGTGGCAGAGCAGTTAGCAATATGTTGATACTGTGTTGGCACTTTGTGATAAATAAGTGGGTTTTGGTTGTAGTTTGGAGACTCGATCTCTGAAAGATTCTCCATCACTACTATGGACTGAGGATAATGTTTCTTGCAATCTGTATGATACATCATATGCGGTCCATACATTTAGGCCCCTTTTACACAAAAACGCATGATCTCTCCAGTCCTGCATTTCTGTGCCGTATGAGTCCGTATATACATGACGTTTTTCATCCATATCTGTATGTATGTCACTGTTTCCATACCGTATCGTATGTGTAAGAGCCTTTAGCCATGTGGTGGTTTGTGATTTAGGTTTACTGTCAAGGAGAAATCATACCTCCTACTGATGTGGCTTTTTATGAAACAAAACGGCACCCCCTTTGTAATATGGCAAACAATTTTCCGTCACCTGTAAGGACTGGTAGATATTTTTTGATAATCTTCACAATGTCATAATAGTCTCTGCTATATAGTGTAGAAAACAATACCTGTTCTTACTGGTTATTGACAGGTGACTCTTTGCCCTGATCTTCTGCTCTGCCACAGACTTTGATCCTGTGCTGCCTGTCCCCGACCACGATTCTGCTCTATGACTCTGTACTTCTCCTTGGCCACCACCACGAGCAAAGTCGCGCCTGTGGAGCGACCTGGTGGTATCCTGCAGCAGCAAGACCAACCCGCTTTGCGGCAGGCTCTGGTGAAATCCGGGTGCCACTTAGATTCCGCTCCCAGGTGCTGGCTTATGTCATTGCTCGCGGTGGTGCAGTGGGTCCACTACCCTTGATCCTGACATTAAGATCCAGCTATGGATCCCGCCAAAGTTCAGCTACCTGAACTGGCTGATCTTACCACGATTGTGGCCCAGCTGAACCAGCAGATTGTTGTGCAGGCCCAGCAACACGGACAGGTCACCACCATGTTGCAGCAATTGTTGGCTACTCAGCAGCAGCGTCAAGTTCCTGCACCTCCTGCTACACCGATTAATCCATGCCTTCCAAGTATAACAGGGATACGAAATTGTGCAGGGGCTTTATCACCCCTGCACATTGAACGAATGCCTACGCAGTTCATCATAGAAAGGTCTACAGTGTCTTTCATTATCATCCTTCATGGCCGGCATGGGCTACTCCCCTCTGGGACAGGAACGACCCGGTTACAGCTAACATCACCACATTCCTCGCTGAGTTCCGGTCTGTCTTTGAGGAACCAGCCCAGGTGTCATCTGCTGAGACTGCCCCAATAAACTTGCGGCAAGGGAACTTGTCTGTCGTTGACAATGTGGTTCAGTTCCGTACCCTAGCTTCTGAGCTGGAATGAAGTGGATTTGGTCACCACCTTTAAAAAAGGACTTTCTGGACAGATTAAAGACGCCCTGTCTGCATGAGACCTGCTGTCTTCTCTGATTGGTCTCATCTCCCTTGCCAATCGGATTGACATCCGGTTCTCAGACCGTTTGGAGGAACAGCATCTTGAACAAGTGCAGACCAGGACTCATGGACTGCCCCGTTTGGCTCCTGTCTTCCAAAAAACACCTCTGCCGTCCTCCGTCCCTGCTGCAGAGGAGCCCATGCAGGTGGATAGAGCTCGTCTGTCACCTCAAAACCGTTCCAGGCAAAGAAAAGAGAATCTCTGCCTCTATCGTGCTAGCCTGGAACACTTTCTTGAGACTTGTCCAGTCCGTCCTCAGCATTCAGGAAACGCACGCAGCTAGGGTTCTTGGGAGAAGCGTCCCTTGGTGAGAACAAAGCTTCTCTATGCCTGAATATGCCAGTTCTACCCAGCTTTGGAACAAGTGGACAGGTCCAGGGTTCAGCCCTCCTGGATTCAGGCTCTGCATGGAACTTCTTGGGTACCTACTGGTCTCCCAGCATAATTTTCCTGTGGTTTGTATTGAGAAGCCACTGGTCTTTTCTTCCATCAGTGGGCAGATCCTCTGCGATTTGGTCCAGTACCGCAAAAAGCCCCTGTGCCTACAAGTTGGCGTTTTTCACAAAGAGAGACTGTCGTTCTTCTGTTCCTTCTACATCTTCCTTTTTACTGGGTCTCCCGTGGTTGCAACGACATGCTCCTGTGCTGAACTGGCGTACCAGTGAGGTTCTTTGCTGGGGACCAGAATGCCAGTCTCGTTTTGGTGGCACTTCATTCCGTATCCACCACGGCTTCTCCGGTGTCCACTAAGCCACTGATGAGTATCCACACTTCATACATTCATACTTTGCAGACGTCTTCTCGGAGAAGCAAACTCCACACCGGGCACTTCATCTGGGTGGTTACAGACCGGTTTTCTAGATGTCCCACTTCGTTCCTCTGCTTGGTCTTCTCCATCTTCTCCTTGTCTTGCCAGCTTGTTCTTTCTCCACATCTTCCGGCTTCATGGTCTCCTTCTGCATATTGTGTCGGAACTGCAACTTTGTGGCTTATAAGCTTCATCTTCCTCCCACCATACTCATTCTGAAATCCTTCCATGTCTCTCTTCTGAAGCCAGTCGTCCCAAACCACTTCTCCTGGCAAGTACCTCCTCCTGAGGCTGATTCCACCGATGTCGAGGGGTCCTGGATATGGAGTCGGTCAGAGGGAAGCAGTTCTTTCTCTTCGACTGGAAGTGGTTTGGGCGGGAACCATTGTGACCCTGGTTCCTGTTCTGACTATGCTACTCTGCCGCCAGCCATGACCTTCTGCTCTGCCGTTGACTTTGATCCCATGCTGCCTATCCTGACCTCCTGCCTGTACCTGACCATGATTATGCTCTACAACTCTATACTTCACCTTGTCCACCACCGCGAGCAAAGTCGTACCTGTGGAGCGACCTGGTGGTATCCCACCGCAGCAAGACCAAACCACTTTGCGGCAGGTTCTGGTGATCAAACATTAGTTATTGCAGATGTGAATGTTGATTCTTTTATCATTTAATTAGAATTTATATTGAATGGTAACTGTTTGAATGTCTTGGAATGTCTTTTTCCATAGGGTAGAGGGTAAAACAGCATCATGACTGTTCAGTGCTATTCAGGGACTTGCACAAGCACTGTACTACGTCTGTGAAACACAGCCTTTACAGGCCTGGCACAGTTGTGTGGCACCGGCCTTAGCCTTTGATTAAAAAGCTACTAAAATCAAATGAGAAATGAGATATTACACATAAAGTACTATGACAATGCCTGCTTAACTAAAAAAGACATGGGAAGTGCACAGCATAAGGCCGAACTCAAATGAACGCAAGTCTGCCCATAGCTGGCTGTACGGCTGTGCACACGCTCTGTGTGGCCTTTGGCGTCTATGGGGTACGTATGTACGGCCACAAGCTTGCAGCCATACATACGTCCCCCATACATCCGTGTGAGTATGGCCTAAATATGTTATTTATACAGCATATAATATATAACTTTATATTATAAAGGAGATCTAGGAAATCTACTATCAAAATCAAGCATGCTAAACCAGGGACAATTATTCATAGATCCAGGCACTGTGATTGTGGTAATCTTCTAATATTTGTTATCCATGGCCTCCTTTCTTCTATAATCAACTTTTTAAATGGTTTTAATGAATCTGATCTGGCTTTACAGACTGTTAAACAGTCTCACCCTCCTCCCTGCTGCTGAAATAATACCAATTTACATGTTAAAATAGGGTCCATGAAAAAAATCCATCCTTTGCACCAGTCCTGGACCAGGTGCAGATTTGTGCCTGAAAAGTCGCAAAAATAAGCAAAAAAGGTGATACATAAGTGAAAAGTCACACAGAACATCTGGAAAACAAAGATACATAAGGCACACTGCACAAGGTGCAGACCAAGGCGTACTTGAAAAAACAGTAAAAAGTCTCAAAAATGACAAAAGTCTCAAAAAAGACACAATTTTAGTAGCAGAAATAATGATACCTGTCCCCCACAGAGCCAGCACTGCTATATGCTTCCCTCCCACTCCCCTGGAAAAAGACCTTATCTGTCTGTAGCTTCTAGAGTAAGTCTCTGCGCACTGCTTGCCAGCAGGAAGTAACTGTGTCTGAGCTGGTCTTGCAATGCAGGGGGAGGGTCAGGTGGTAGAGAGCATTGCAGTGTGCAGACAAGAGAAGCTATTCTTGAGAAGAATCTGCCTTGTCCAACCATAGTCAGAAGATTTACAGTCAGATCCATTGGCAACCAAATTGTAAAAACCAGGACTGATAGAGACAGGTTGGAATCTGTAAAATGCTGTATTTTTGTAAATAACAGTGATTTAGAGAATGTGTTATTTTGTTATCCAAAGTATGTTTAAGAATCTTATCTTCGTGGGAATACCCCCTTTAAAAACCTGAACAGGTCCCAAGGACTTAAGTCTTTGCAATTTTCTTGAAAATGTGAAAAATCGCACCTAAAGTTCTAGGTCTCCTAACAGTTTACAAAAATGAGAGGACACCTAAAAAATCATAGCAAAATAAAGCAGGCAATCAAGAAATGTGATTCATCAAGTTATTTTGGTGGTATGAAATAGAAAATGTTTCTTAATTTTCAACAAATTTCTATTTTTTTTTATAAAAACCTGCAAGGCATATCACCCAAATATTTCAACTAACATGAAGTCCGTTGTGTTATGAGAAAACAATCTCAAAATCACCCGTGTATATTATAGGGTTCTAACTTTATATCCACAAAAATGGAAAAATATCATATTTTTTAAAAATGGGCCATGTTAGGAAGGTGCAAAAAGGTCAAGTGGTTAAGCGGTTAATGACCTACGCATACACAATGGAAGTCTCCGTAGTGCTGAAATAATCCATCACATGGTTGCACTTGATGGACAAATGTCTTATTTCAACCGTACTAACTATGTAAATAGCTATGTACATAACTACATTTTAACAGTTTACTTTGTGAGTATATCATTTATTTACCTTTTTTTAATAAAAAGTCCTACCCCTATTGTTCCATATTACTATTAGTACTCTGTAATGCCCTAATTTATTTTTATATGTCCCCTGATTTGTAAAGTGTTACAGTAAATGATGGCACTATATAAAAAAGATTATTATTACTTGTCAAATAGTTAGTCTTTCTACTACTATTATGCAAGTTTAAATACACAAGCTTAGTGATGTCTCTTCCACTCTATTGACTTTAAAAAATAAGATTTTTCTCAGAATTTTATTCCTGTTGACACCAAAGTTCAACTGTCTTCCACAGACAGATAGGTAACTAGTGGAACCAGTCAGGTGTCTGAAAGTTGTGAGCTGAACCATAACTGTGTTGCTTTTTTGTGCATATTTCTATACCTTTGTTTAGTTTCTAGGTTGATTTACCCTCTTAAATAAGCAAAAACAAAATTCCATTGTCAGTATGAAATGAAGAAATAAACAAGATAATACTAAAATTCCACTGCAAAAGGCACGTACTAGAATTGTAAAGACTCTTGTTCTCCTACTCCGCCCAATCTTAGCTGTGCTGTTAGTTTCTGTTGAAAAAAAACTTGCCTAAATCATTAGAAGATTTTAATTTTGATTGTTACCAATATCTTTCTTGGGTGTTGGCAGCTTCCATGTGATTTAAGCTTTTCTCAGAATCATACAAATTAAAAAATGGTATGCTGATATGGTGGCTCTCCTGTGCTTCCATTCAAAGAGTGGGTTGTCCCTCCTATCCACTTAGAATTTCATAAACTGATTAGGTTGTAGCATTAATTCAGTAGTTGTGGACCTCTTATCACTAGGGGCTACCACAATATTATTAGACACTACTTTAATACCTGGCCCTATCAGCTCCTAGCACAGAAATTATGTCAAAGTATACAGGAATAAACAAGCTGGACAGCCTTATTCTGCACCAGATTCATATAAGTGTCTGGTGCTGGGTGATAAAACTGTCTAATCGTACGCTGCACCTTCTATTAGTTTGTATCATGGGTGTCCCCACGATCCATGTCATGGATCGCGGGCACACCCCTGCCTCTCTACGATCCTGCTCCCGTCCCTGCTAGGTCGCGCGCGTCCCAGCTCTTTATGGCGCGCACGTCGGCACTCAGAGATTTGAAGGGCCAGCACACCGCTGATTGGCGCTGGCCACTTCCGGGTTTCTATTTAAACCGGCCGCTCCCATCACCCCCTGCCAGATCTTTGAGCTGTTGCGATAAGTAAAAGCTTCCATTGCTGTTCCTGTTTCTGCAGGATTTCCTGTTGTCGACCCCTGACTACCTGCCCGTGCCTGACTTCGAGCCTGGACTGTGATTCTGCACTTCAACTTTGGCTGCCATCGCGTGCTAGTTGCACCTGTGGAACGACCTGGTGGCACCCTGCCGCAGCAAGACTATCCTGCTTTGTGAAGAAGGTAGAGAGCACAAGGAGGGGGGCACATCCTGAGAACTTAGGCCGCCGGAACACAAACATGTGCAGGTCTCGGGTCATAAACAATAATCCCATGTCCCGTGTGTCATTAATAATGATAATAATTCTTTATTTATATAGCGCACACAGATTATGCAGCACTACACAGAGCTTGCCAAATCAATGGGGCTCACATTCTATGGTGGTTGAGTGCTGCTCTTAAGCTGTTGACAATAATAAGAAAATGCTCAGGCTACAAAACGGGTCGTAAGATGATCTGCCCTATGTTTTGAGGCCCGGGCAGTCAGAAATTGGCTAAGGAAGTTGCCAAGAAAATAACTCCAAGTATACAAGAAACAGTTTCCTAAGCTACATAGATGCTCACTCTAATCGCCTAGAGGATGCAGAAAGATGCATATCTACTCTGGAAGATGAACCATATGATCTCAATAGGGGAGCAACGTATTTAACACAACTTCATCTACCATGCCTGACGGAGGAGCAAAAAAGCTACTTCAACACAAGTATCACTCTGGAGGAAGAGTCAGCAGAAAGCGGGGGTCTAGCATCAGGGAAATCACCAGGGCCTGATGGCTTCCTCAGCAGAGGACAGGTCTCCCCTATTCTTGCTTGTTACTTTAGCACCCTCTCACAGGGCACCATACCAGGGCCGGCGCTATGGGTAGGCAAAGTGGGCAGTTGCCCATGGCCCCCTGAAAGGGGAGAATCTCTTCTATCAAATGAATTTTGAATTGTGTTTCTAGGTGCCATGGATCCAGAGATATTCAGGTTTAAAGTGAGAATATCAGGTGCCATCTGTATATATAAAAATCACTCCCAACGGCAGTTTAACAGTTAATATCTCAGTTTTCCTAATACTTAGAAACAAATTCATAGATTCATATAAAATATGACACTCTCTTCTTGCTTAGAAGTGAGGTTCTATGTGTCACAGAGCCAGAGATATAGCCCTCTGAAATGTACCCCCCTCCAGATTCTTAGCCGGCAGCTACAGGGAGAATTTGCTGCACACAGGAGCTGCTGAACATCACAGATAATGGAAATATTCACTTTATATGTTACTACATTTTGATAAGGGATAATATCAACTAATATTAATGTTTTTAACCCTTCTCTATGCAAAACTATCTAAGAACACACTTTCTCTCTTATTGCCTTTTATTACGTGATTGTGTTTTTTTTTGGCGAAAATTACGAGATACGATGAACATTCAATCCTCTTCGCCTAATGTGACTGCATATTAACACAACAACCAGAACATGTCCATAAAGTTATATGTAACAACAAAAACACACACATGTTCTGGAATACAGTTTTTATTTCACACCATCCTCTATTATTTACACCTACACTCACCGGCCACTTTATTAGTTACACCATGCTAGTAACGGTTGAACCCCCTTTTTTCCTTCAGAACTGCCTCAATTCTTCGTGTCATAGATTCAACAAACCTACACTCACCGGCCACTTTATTAGTTACACCATGCTAGTAACGGTTGAACCCCCTTTTTTCCTTCAGAACTGCCTCAATTCTTCGTGTCATAGATTCAACAAGGTGCTGGAAGCATTCCTCAGAGATTTTCTAGAGATGGTTGTGTGTGAAAATCCCAGTAGATCAGCAGTTTCTGAAATACTCAGACCAGCCCTTCTGGCACCAACAACCATGCCACGTTCAAAGGCACTCAAATCACCTTTCTTCCCCATACTGATGCTCGGTTTGAACTGCAGGAGATTGTCTTGACCATGTCTACATGCCTAAATGCACTGAGTTGCAGTTGGACAGGTGTACCTAATAAAGTGGCCGGTGAGTGTATTTTGCAGCTTGTGGCTGTCTTAAAATTTCTAGCTGAAAAGCAGATATTTAGTTATTTCAGTTTTAGTGATATTATGTGGATTTATTTATGTGAACATATCAATAGGGCACATTTGTGAACTCTACACATGTCCATCTATTACATTTAGGAGATGTGAAGGTAAATATTTTCTGTTTGGAACAAATTTTTTGCCATCACAGTAAAATTTTGAGTATTTTTTATAAAATGTTTTGGTTTGAATCAAAATTGCATGAAGGCGGCTATGTCTATAAACTCTTTAATGCAATTTTGAAAATGGAGCAATTGTCTGCTTTCATAAAATTTGTGGTTTGTTGGGTTTTACTTTGATTCTGGTCAATTTTACTTTGATTCTGGCCAAAACGTGACAAAATATCCAGAAATGCCGGGGGGTGAAAGGGTTGATACTCCTTGGTTGAATTCCCGGGTGAAGATGCTTATCATCTATCTCCTGTCTATGTATCTAACTTTCTAGTTATCCATCTCCTATAATCTGACCATTTTTATAACTCGCATTTTCTCTATCTATTTATTAATCAATCTTCTATTTCTCTTCTACTGTATTTATCTCTCATATCTATCCACTTTATAGTTCTGCATCTAGAAATCTCTATCATCTTTCATATTTATCTTTTATCATAATAATAATTAATAATTTCTTTATTTATGTAGCGCACACAGATTACGCAGTGCTGCACAGAGCTTGCCAAATCAGTCCCTGTCCCCAATGGGGCTCACAGTCTAATCAACCTACCAGTAATTTTTTGGAGTATGGGATGAAACCGGAGGACCCGGAGGAAACCCACGCAAACACACAGAGAACATACAAACTCTTGGCAGATGTTGACCAGTGCTGCAAGGCTGTAGTGCTAGCCACTGAGCCACCATGCTGCCCATCAATCTCCCTATCATCTATCTCCTATAAAATTCTCCAATATTACAGTTTGTTTTACCATACTAAAGGGAGCCTCTTGCTGACTGTGACTGTTCATAAAATAGTTTTATTTTGGGGCCCCACTTTTAGTTTTTTTGCCCAGGGCCCCACTTTGTCTAGAACCGGCCCTGCACCAGACTACCACCTTTTGCGATCCTAGCTTACATAAGAGTCTTTCCTAAAACAGGAAGAAACCCCATGCTGGTTAGTTCATACAGACCCATCTCCCTGATTAACCAGGATCTCAAACTGGTAGTGAAAATATTGGACAAACACTTATCGCCCTTCCTACCTTGCCTCATAAGTAGTCCACAAGTTGATTTTATCAGGAACAGGGTCCTTGCAGTTTAAGATTCAGTAGAGATCCCTAGGGGTGGCTGGGATGATCATTCGAACTTTAATAACAACTTTAACAAATAACTACTCTTTACACAGATACAATGGCGGCAATATATTGCCCAACTTTCCACAAAATCGAAGCAGAGTTATTACATATCTAATCTATTAGATTCACCATACTCCTCTACCCCTTACAAACCTTACCTTTATTACTTAAATCATCAGATATATGTGCCATATTAAAAGCATTCACTTAATTTATCTGGCACGGCAGGAGACCTTGCATATCCTTGCAGAAATTACCGTATATACTCGAGTATAAGCCGACCCAAGTATAAGCCGAGGCCCCTAATTTTACCACAAAAACCTGGTAAAACCTATATATTTTTTACTCGAGTATAAGCCGAGTTTGGGGTTTCAGCACATTTTTTTGTGCTGAAAAACTAGGCTTATACTCGAGTATATAAGGTAATGATACATTAGCACTTAGGGGGCCTCAACCTTACAGACCTTAAACGATCTGGCATCTAGGTATATTATTAATTGCTTAAATTCCAGCAGTCATACCTCGAATTTCAACTTAAAGCAGTCAATGCTGCATCCCTGTGGGCTCGTGGCAGTGCTTCATATTCCTTCCCGTAAGCAGCTACAAATGACAAAACAATCATACTGCAGAGGGACACCATAGCGGTATGGAAAACGGTACTTAAGAAGAAATGCCAACTTTCCTTTCAAATATCAAAATATCTTACGCTATCGGATAACCCTGTATTCCCAGCGGGAAAGGCAAGGAGGCTTTTTGTAACATAACATGCACAGGGCATACAGGTGATGCATAACACTGAACCTCAACTGAAAACCCTGTCAGAATTAACTACTGAATTTGATCTACCACAGAGGCAGGAATTCCAGTATGTTCTATACTGTACCTCTAGGTTGCGCAATCTAGCAGGAGAAATATTATCTAATATATTTGACAATATGGTCCAAACTAACTGTATCATAGTTCGGTAGAATTAATATACTAAAAATGGACATGCTACCACGCCTCTTGTACTTGTTTCAGACCATCCCCATTCCTTTACCAAGGTCTTTCTTCTACCAACTTAGGCGGATATCACAAGCCTTTGTCTGGCACTCCTGAAGGCCGCGCATTAGACAATCTATACTAAGCCTCAACAAATTTTGACGGGGGCACTGGACTACCTGACTTTCGCTCTTACCATAGAGCCTCCATCGCCACATTCATACTTGACTTATTCCACAAACGTACCTCCAAACTATGGGTTGAAATGGAACTAGAGTTAAATCACACACATTCCCTTTGAGCGTTCTGGTGGTCCCCAAGGACCTCAATACGAAATATCAATGTCTCCCCCTCATAACGCTTTTACTTAAATCTTGGCGCAAATTTATGCGACTTACTAACTTAATTACAGTATCAGGCCCTCTCACCCCGCTCATAGGTAATCCTGACCTGCCAGACTTACAAAATGCTTCCTCAGATCCACAAACTCCGCTACCTAGGGTGTGTAGTGTAGTTAACGAGCAGGGGAGCGTTGTAACAACAGCACTCGGCCTAGCTTCTTCCAGATGGTTACAATTTTTTCAGGTCCGTAAATTTGTCAACGCCCTGGGCCCATCTGCATTCTCTACCACCCTTGAAGAATTGTGTATGGACTCCTCCCCTCCTATCCACACGATCTCCTTAGTCTATGCTATGCTGGTGCGGGGAGGTGCGGGGGACGAGCTGCCGTCGTTTACTGCTTTATGGGAGAGGGACCTCGATAAGTCTTTCTCACTCGAGCAGTGGCAAAAAGCACTTATGTTAACCCACAAGGCCTCAGTCTCCTGCCGCCTCCAGGAACTTAATTACAAAATTATATCTCAATGGTACAGACACCTGCAAAACTGCATAGAATGTTCCCAGAGGTTTCTCCCCTGTGCTGGCGCTGTGGAGAATCAGAAGGCAACATGCTACACTTATGGTGGGATTGACCTCCGATTCATAAACTTTGGAGGGAAATCTTCAATCTGTACAAAAACATATGCCCACCAGGCATAGATCTGTCACCTGAGTTAGCTCTTCTTTCTATATTCTCAGGGACTATCTCCAAATTCAAAAAAAGTCTACTTCGTCACTTTTTGGTGGCAGCTAGGCAGATAATCCCAAGGCTATGGAGATCCCCCAACTCGCCTACTAAAGCGCAGTGGGTGGAAGCACTCAATGCAATCTTACATATGGAGGAATTAAAGGCTAATGATGAGGGTAAACATGACAATTTCCATAAAACATGGAGTCCCTGGATCTCCTTTAGAACCCAACCGGCCATGGAAACTTGGTACAGGCTAGTGACCCAGCACCCTAAAAGCTCTACTCCTGGATATAAGGCAGCCTCTTACCCCTCCCCCCCTGCCTTTCCACACACATCCCTCTCTACCCTACCCTACATGTTGTCTTGTGTCTCTATGTTGTCTGTGCATGTTAATTGAGTTATTGTTCATGGTCTCTCTTGTTCTGGACCGCAACAGTTTTTCTTTTTTGTTATTTTTCTGTTCCAATTCATTCAATCTCATTATGCACTCAATTCTGTCATTCTAAGCATTCAACATAATGATACCTCTACTGTTGAATTGCTTGTCACAATTTCTTATATATGTCAATGTGCATATTAAATAAAAACGTTATTGAACCATAATACATTTGACAATATTATGGGGGGGGGGGTCAAATTCCAAGAGATCAACTTCCACTCTATATTTACTACCAACACCATGAGGGGAAGAATTAGATGTAGCCATGAAATTCCCATATTGGGAGAGTAGACTAAGGACAAACAATGTATCCTCCAGAATTGTTCAGGGTTGGGCAATGATATGCAAACACATCCTCAATAAAAATTGGAGCAAAACATTCTTTAAGTTAATGCATTGCGCAACTTACGCTTTGAATATCCCGGTCACTGAATTCTGATCGAATAGGATCACTAAGTGTCAAAATGTGTTACACCCTGGTCGATTTGTTTTACTCAATGTGGTCAGTGCAATCCTTCTGGAAAGACATCCAAAGATTTATTTTCAACTCCTATTGAAGAGGACGAGAAAACAGAGATGACTTTAGCACCCATTATTAATATACTCCTGCTGATAGCCAAACAATGGTGGTGAAGATTTATCACCAACCACCTGTTCACAGGATTGAAAAAAGAATTCGGTAAACTGAAGATTTCTTCCTGATACCTTGTCCAGGACCTCAGGGGCACGTTGGGTAGGTTTCGAGTTAATCAGTTCGAGATTTAGATGCTTCTTAGAAGTCAATAACCATCACATAGACACTCTGTTATGTGACATGATATTTACCCTAGCCTGTGTTCTACAGTTAGTCTTGGTGCTGCAATTAATGAACAGGTTGGAGGAAAATGGAGAAAAAAGGCGAAGCAGTTTTGAAACTTTACAAACGTATGTTTTAACTGTGGACAATTCTTATTGTACTATGTGCAAGTGTAGGAGATGCTACCTGTACTTATTTGCCCTTTGTAAAAACATATACCATATGGGGAAAAAGCATAATAGAAAAAAGATAAAACCAATAATGGTTCACTAGTACAGTAAGGCGAGCAATAAATGAGAAATATTAGGCTATTAAGATAAGGCTAAAATACAAAGGTAGCTATGAGGCGTTACAGTATAGAAAGAGAAAAAAAATCATTAAAAAACAACAGATAAAGGCAGAAAAATGAAAGTAAAAGCACTCCTAAATTATTCTTCAAGCATATAAATGACAAGAAGCTAGCAAAACATTTCCTTAGAGGAGAAATCTATTTATCTGGTTTTTTTTACGGCATTTAGCATACAGTTAAAATAATTTTAAAGGAAATAACTTCGCTTGTGAGGAAAATATTTGAGGGGTTTGTTAAAGATGCTATCCTGGACTATCTCATTGTACAAAATCTTATAACACAGCATCAGGTTGTTGAGGGATCGGTCCTAGAACACTAATCTGATCAGCTTCTATGAGGAGGTAAGTTCTAGACTGCACCTTAGGGAGGCATTTTCCAAGGCTTTTCCAAGGCATTTAATACAGTGCCGCATAAAAGGTTGGTACATTAAATGAGACTGCTGGGACTGGGGGAACATCTGTGCATTTTTGGCAATATAAGTGTACTCATGATAATAATATTCCTCACTCCCTTTTCCCTTAACCTTTTCTTCTCTTTTCCCTTTTATTGTTATTTTCAATATTCCTGTCAGGCTTACGGGATGTGGATCCACTGGACCACGGCAGACGATGACTCAAGCCACTACCTGGGACCGGAGTCTAAGTGGCACCCGGTTTTCACCAGAGCCCGCCGCAAGGCGGGTTAGACAAGCTGCGGCATGCTACCACCAGGTCGTTCCTCAGGTTTGACTTGTCTGCAGTGGCGGCCAAGGTTGAAGTACAGAAACAGCAGTCACACTCGAGGTCACAGTCCAGGGTCAGGACAGGCGGCAGAGATGCAACGTCAGAGTCCAATCCGGGGTCAGCAACAGAAGGTCCAAGCAGAAGGGTACGGGAAAACAGCTTACACAACAGCAGCACGGAAGAACACTGGTACACGGGAACACAGAGGAGGTCAGGTAACACAGGAACACGGAGGGAGTCAGGAACGCACAAGACACAGGAACACAGGAGACACTGGAATGCAGGCAAATCACAACAGAGCTTTCTCTAAGGCTGTGAGGCACAAAGATCCGGCAGGGTTAGATGGGAGAGGCAGATATAAATAGCCTCCTGGGAAATTACCAGCGCCAATCAATGATGCACTGGCACTTTAAATTTCCTAGAAGTGCCCTAAGGTACGGGGCCGCACGCACACAGAGCAAGGCCGGGACTTGGGAGCGGGGAGAAGTGAGATGCGCTGGCGTGGCAACTGCGGGGAGTGAGGGGCCCGTGACCGTGACCCGCGATGTGGGCGCGGGTCCACCCGTGAAGATCACGATCCAGGATATTGTCCTCTGGCTCCCAAGACCTCTCTTCCGGACCGAACCCCTTCCAGTCAACTTAGAAGAACCGCTTCCCCCTTACTGTCTTCATATCGAGGATGTCCTCATAGGTGTCGGTGGAGTCAGCCACAGGGGTAGGAGGAGGTACTTGCCGGGAGAAGCGGTTCAGGATGACAGGCTTGAGCAGGGAGACATGGAAGGAAGTCGGGATGCGCATGGTGGGAGGAAGGCGCAACTTGTAGGATACAGGATTAATACGGGACAGGACCTCGAAAGGACCCAAGAATAGAGGACCGAGCTTGTACCCGGGTATCTTCAGCAGGATGTACCTGGAAGATAACCAGACCTTGTCCCCAGGAGAGAAGACGGGAGGAGGTCTGCGTCTCTCGTCGGCCTGGATTTTAGTGCGAGCAGACGCCCGAAGTAGAGATAAACGAGTCTGTCTCCAGACAGAACTGAGGTCCTGCACCAATTCTTCCACCGCAGGAACATCCGAGGAAACTGAGAGAGGGAGTGGTAGGAGAACTCTGCCCAGGGCAACAAAGTGGACCAGTCGTCCTGATGGGCAGAGACAAAATGACGAAGGTAGCAGCCCAGACTTTCCACTTGACCATTGGACTGAGGGTGGTAAGCTGAAGAAAAGTCCAATTTCACCTGAAGTTGGCTGCAGAGTGAGTGCCAGAAGCGGGAGACAAATTGAACTCCACGATCAGAGACGATGTGCAAAGGAAGCCCATGTAGCCGGAATATATGTTGGAAGAAGAGGCTGGCAAGACGTGGAGCAGACGGTAGACCTGGAAGAGGGACGAAATGAGACATCTTCGAAAACCGGTCTGTCACCACCCAGATGACGGTATTGCCCGAGGAAGATGGAAGATCCGTGACAAAGTCCATAGCCACGTGTGACCACGGGCGACTGGGTATCGGCAACGGAAGCAAGAGACCAGCCGGTTTTAGACGAGAAGGCTTATTTCGAGCACAGGAGGTGCAGGATCCCACAAAGTCCCGAACATCTTTGACCAAGTCAGGCCACCAGTAGTAGCGGGAAATGAGGGCCACGGAGCGTTGCACCCCAGGGTGCCCAGCCAGGCGGGAAGAATGTCCCCAAAACAAAATCCTCTTCCGCAGAGCAGGTCGGACATACGTCTTGCCAGGGGGAAGCTGCCAAAGATCCACAGGAGCGGCTGCAACCAACTGTTCCGGAGAGATGATATACTGAGGAACCGGCTCTTCTCCAACAACATCTGAGGCACGGGAAAGGGCATCAGCCTTGATATTCTTCTCTGCTGGTTGGAAGTGGATCATCAAGTTGAAGCGGGAGAAGAATAGTGACCAACGGGCTTGCCTGGGATTAAGACGTTGGGCTGTCTGGAGGTACGAAAGGTTCTTATGATCCGTGTAAACACAGACTGGATAGCGAGCACCCTCCAAAAGATATCGCCATTCTTCCAGGGCAAGTTTGATAGCCAAAAGTTCCTTGTCACCAATAGAGTAGTTCTTCTCTGCAGGAGAAAAAGTTTTAGAAAAGAAACCGCACGTAAGTGTTCGGCCCCTGGGTCCCTTCTGGGTAAGCACAGCCCCTGCACCGACAGAAGATGCGTCCACCTCCAAGATAAAAGGCTTCTCCGTATCAGGTCTAGAGAGGACTGGAGCTTTGGCAAAGGCGGATTTTAACTTTGCAAAGGCCTCTTCAGCTGCTGGAGGCCAAAGGCGTGGATTAGCGCCCTTCCTGGTGAGTGCCACGATGGGAGCAACAAGAGTAGAAAAATGTGGAATGAACTGTCGGTAGTAGTTTGCGAAGCCCAGGAACCTCTGAATGGCGCGAAGACCCTCTGGACGTGGCCACTGCAGAACGGCAGACAATTTGGTAGGATCCATCTGGAGACCCCTGTCGGAGATGATGTAACCAAGAAAAGGTAGACTCCATTGATAGAAGAGACATTTCTCGAGCTTGGCGTAGAGACAATTGGCTCGAAGGC